>JBAIAC010000036.1:10000000-10360533 GCA_037349315.1 Chelydra serpentina | reverse complement strand
GCAACACAGTAATTTCCGAGTCTTCCTGGATGCAGAATGAGTGCGATGATTGCAGAGGCTATTGTCAAAGTCCAGCACTAACCCCACATAGGGACAGGTAGAAGGATGGATGGACGCACACACTTAAAGTAGCTTTTGTGGTGGAAAAACAGGCCAATGGAAACAGACATGCAGGCCCTGGGAAGAACAAATTCCTTGTCTTTTGCAACAGGGCTGGGAGCTTATCCCTACAAAGTTTGCTCAGAACAGCCCAAAGGGCACAAACAGAGCTTGTCTTGCGAGTCTTGTGACAGTTTACTCACAGATGGAACTGCAACTTTTCAGGAGTTTAATGAAACTGTAAAAAGGAACAGGAACCAAGTCTCCACTAGAGAGTCCAGCAACTGTATTAAAAACAACAGCCACAGCCCCTGCCAGGGAGAAGGGAGGGATACTGCACCCCAGGGAATCAAGGAGATGTGAGCAATGCTCCATGCTGCAGGGAGCTGAGGGCCACTGTTTGTAATGAGAGCCTAGGCTCAGAGCCCCATTATGCTAGGTACTGTACACACAGCCCCACCCTGCCCCCATCAGCCATTAGAACTGTCCAAGGAAGAAGACACCCTGCCCCACAACCCGATCAATAGAGGGAACAGCTGCACTTAGATATGCTGGTGATTAGCACGCCACATACAAGAAATGAGACAGACAGAGAAGGGCTCACATCACTTGTGCCAAAAGCAATGCGTGTCTAGGGGGTGGGGAGCTCAGGCGCTCAAGTGGAGGGGTCTGCAATCCTCTTCAGTTATGCTGGAGCCAACAGTGACAGTCAGGCCTTCATACAAACCCAAGTACGACTTGGAAGTGATCAGAAACTGCGGAAGGGAGGGGCTGACTCACATTTCAATCCCAGGGTGGACAGGACAGCTGGTGGAAAGGGAGATTGGGCACAGAAATTTCACTGATTTCCAAGGTCCTTCTCTGCTTCAGAAAGATGGGCAAAGGTAGGAAATCACAGCCGGGGATCTACTATACAGGGTGACAATGGGACAGGCCAAACCTTTCAGGACGGATTAGCATGGAGGTTCTCAACCAAGGGGTACATGTACCCCTGGGATACACAGAGGTCTTCCACATCAACTCATCGAGATCAGTGTTTCTCAACCTCATGGTTGAGACCCTATGAGGGTGATGGGATGGTTTGGGGGGGGGGGCATAAGTGTAGGGCTGGTATTAGGTGGCAGCAAGCACCCCGGGCCCCACACCACAGAGGGCCCCACAAAGCTAAGTTACATGCTTCAGCCCCAGGCGGTGGGGCTTGAGCTTCAGACAAGGCTCACAAGTGAAAAACAGGCACAAGTCTCACCCTGAAATGCAAGTACAATATTTATAGTCCAATTGGTTTATTTTACAATTACAGTGAAACCCCGCTATAACGCGATAATTGGGGTCCAAAAAATTCCATCGCGATAAATGCGGGGTCGCGTTATAGGGGGGTTACAAAAAATTACCGTTTCAAGCCGGTCTCTTCTCCTCTGGCCAAAGCGGAGAAGTTTCAAGCTGGTCAGTTTCAAGCTGGTCAGTTTCAAGCCGGTCTCTTCTCTTCTGGCCTTTGGGGAGAAGAGACCAGCTTGAAACTGACCAGCTTGAAACTTCTCAGCTTTGGGGAGAAGAGACCAGCTTGAAACTGACCAGCTTGAAACTTCTCGGCTTTGGGGAGAAGAGAGAAGAGACTGGCTTGAAACTCAAGCCAGTCACTTTCAAGCTGGTCAGTTTCAAGCCGTCTCTTCTCCCTAAAGCAGAAGTTTCAAGCTGGTCAGTTTCAAGCTGATCAAACTTCTCTGCTTTGGGGAGAAGAGAAGAGAGGCCTTGAAACTGACCGGCTTGAAACTGACTAGCTTGAGTTTCAAGCCGGTCTCTTCCCTTCTTGCCAAAAGGGGAAGCGGAGGCAGGGGGGAAGGGGCGGGGGGGAAGGAACAGGGGAGATGGGGAGGAGATGGAGCCAGGGTTGGCTCCAGGCGAGGAAGCACGCTCTGGATGCTTTTTTTTTTTTTTTTTTGCTTGGGGCAGCGGGAGCCACTTATGATCACGTTATAGCCGAATTCGCGTTATGGCGGGGCGCGCTATAGGGGGGTTTCACTGTATATGGTAAAATGAGAAAGTCAGTCATTTTTCAGTAATAGTGTGTGTTGTATTTTATGTCTGATTTTATAAGCAAGTAGTTTGTAAGTGAGATGAAACTTGGGGTACAGTCCTCTGGAAAGGGTTGAGAGCCATTGGGTTAGCATGTGGGAGATCATACAGGGACTGCCACAGTGGAAATTTCCCAGCTGGCCTCAGGGCAGGGAACACTCCAAAGCCAGAGCTAGGAGAACTGCCCCAGCGGCCAATACGCCTAGGATAGATCCTTCCACATTCCCTTGGCCTCTGGCTCCCATTGCAGACAATGGCAAAACTTTGCAGGAGCCGGCCTGCTGACATCAGTGGAAGTAGAGAGTGCCTGGCAGTTTGCAGGGATTGGCTCTGAATCACCATTCTCCCCCAGTGCTGCTAACCACATTCAGCCCCCTCCCTCTCTTTACCCTGCTGAAAACTTGACAGAACCTCATAGCGCTTTGCAGCTGAAATTGGCAGGTCTTAGATTAATTGACTACAATTTTACACAACAACATGTTTAGCTGGGAGTTGGCCCAGGGCCCGCTTGGCTCGCCACCGCTCCCAGACACTTTTCAAGCAACCTCAAAAACTTCATAACACATCTAGGCAAAAGGGGCAGATTGCCAATGTGACCTGCTCCCTGCCAAAATCACCCCCCTTCCACTTCCCACCCACTTCCAGACCCTCCCCAAACTCCACCAGTGTTTTCCCTGTTCTCGTTAATGGCTTGTTAAATTATTCTAATCGTCTCCAATGATTTCTCTCCTCCAAACCCCGAGGACTGCAACACTCTTGCTGGGTCATGGGCCCGCTGGTTTGCCATGGTAACCAGTGCACATCAGCCCCATTGCTCAACAGCCTGAGAAAAGTTGGGTTTTCATTTCAATCAGTTATGACACATCCCTGCTGTCCTTCCATTTACTACCCAAAGGATAAGGCCCAAGCAGAAAGGCGATGACATGGTAGCAACTCAAGTGGTAAATCCACACCCCCATCTATCCTAGGGCTGAGAGCCTGGAGTTACTTGTTTATGACCTTTAAAAATATAAATCCCCTGGAACAAAACTCTTTCCATTTCACCCCCATCCCTTCCTGAACCAGCTCAGCTTAAAAACAGTTTGTGATTTTTATCAGAGGGCCTGAGCCAGCATTTCCAATCTGAATCCTTGGGGTTTGAGGAGGTTTGGGCCCACATCAGATCCGGAACTGGGAGGAACCTGCTTTCCAGATCCAGTCTGGAGGAGGCCAAGGCAGCAGAAATCTGGCAAGCTCTGCTGATCTTGCGAAGGTTCCACAATTTGAGGGACACAATCTCAAGAGAAAATCGTGTAAGAGTCCAATGATATTTAATCTAAACCGGAATCCCAGCCACAATCCGAGCCTCAGACCCAAATCCCAACCTGATCCAAACCCCAGGAGACTCCTTTTGGGCTCCTCTCCACTTTGTACAGTATTTGCAACATGAACTATAGCTGAGCTGAGATTTGCTGGAAAAGTCTGAGAAGGGGTGTGGAGGATTTCTCTGGCGCTGCATGGAACCTGGGTCATGCAGCTGATGCTCAGCAAAAGCCAAATTGGGGGTGGGCTGTTTGTGTGATTTCATTTCTTGAATAAACAGAAACATCCTGTGTGCGATTAAGAGCCCTTATGAAAAACACAGCAGTAACAGCCCCAAACACTCCAGCCTGGGCAAGGACTAGAACAGTTTATAGCAGGGGATGTGCCAGTGGGGGAAGGCACTTAGCTCCCCGAGTTTAAAAGCCCCCTGAAAATTAGACCCTAATCTCAGTCACACTCTTAGCCAGAGTTTCTCAGGAAAGCGCGGGGAGGGGGCGGGGGGGGGGGGGAGAGAAACAGACTTGCTCCCCAATAAGTCAATTTTCTGCCAGACTGGACCTTCCCTCAGCAAAGCTAAGGGTTTCCATTCCCAGCCCCTCCTGTTTCTAACCCATACACGGCTCTGGAATTCTGAGCAGTGGAGATAGAGGTTAAGAACTGTCCGTGCAAACATGTGCAAGACAAAACACACACCGGTCCCTCCTGCCCCCCCAAGCTGATGTCATCTTCAAATGAACAGGCCTGGGAAGATTCAGCAAAGCAATCTCTGAACAGAAGAGGGGAGGAGAGGAACAGCTCTTGAAGCAGCCTCAAATAACAAAGGAATAATGGGTTGGTTCCTTTAGCACCTTCTACCTGAGGATCTTAAAGGACTCTGCATACATTACTGATGAACTCCTCAGTCTGCCCATGGGTATCACCATCTGTATTCTATAGAGAAGACTGAGGCACAGAGAGGTGACATGACCTGCCCACAGTCATAAAGCAAGTTTGTAGCAGAGTCGGGAATAAAACTCAAATCTCCTGAAACTCAGACCTTAACCCCATGTCCCTCTTTTCTCAACACACTGCAGCACCACTTCCCCAGCCAGCACTACAGTACCAGGCGAGGCTAACGTGCTACTGGGGCCTAGAACAGGGGTGTTGGGCGGGGGGGGGGGGGGGGGGGGGGGATCTTTAACTTTGCCCCAAAAAAAAAAATTGGAATGGTTTCCATTTTGCAGAGTTTGAAACAGCCTTTTGTTTTTTCCCCAAAAAATGTGAAGGGATATTTTTCAATAGAACTTTTCACCAAAAACAATCTCAAAACAGTGTGTTGACATTTTTCATTTACCATAAACCCGTTTTATTTTTCAGTAAGTGAAATATTTTATAACAATTTTGCAACTGTTTTAAATAAAAAATTCTATTTAAAAAATTCACTAAAAAATTGCAAACAGTAACTTTCCACAACAAAAAATTGAAAAAAAACCAACCCCCCCCCTCATCAAACCCACCAAAAAAAAAAAAAAAAAGGTTTAAAAAAATGCCGACCACCTCTTACCATGCATGTAGAGAGCAGCAACTCCTACGGGTGGGGAAAATGCAATTTGGCGCTAACACGAAAGACACGGTTATTCTGCCTGCTGTGAGGCCCCAAACTTAGGGGATAGATACAAATAAATGCTGGACAAAAATCTAACATGAATAAGAAATGCCTTCTGAGATGTGGGTTCCATTTACAGTCAAACCTTTTATAGCTGGTTCGAAACAAAACATGGGCCGCACAAGCAGGACAGCAGCCAGGACACGGGGAGAAGGAAGCTGAGCAGAGATAGAGCACAGCTGAATCACTGCCCAGGAGTAGATTGCAGGAAGCGAGCAAACAGCTCCAGCAGTGATAAGATATTTGGGGAAGAGAGGGAGGGTGGTGGGTTTTTTTAATTCTTTCCATTTTAATAACATGAACTATTAACAGAGGGAAGGACTTTTCTTGTTTCAGTAGATGGCTATTTACGCTGTGGGTAAATAGGCACTGTATAGTCATCTTGGAAGACAATCCCGGCCTGACGTTTGAAAAGGCCAGCTAAGATTAGGGGGACGGCACGGCACAGTGAACTAGGACTCAAGAAGCCTGGATTCTATCCACTGCTGGATGCTCTGGTGTGAATCCCTTTGCTTCCTTGTGCCTCTGTTTCTCCGTATATAAAATGGGGTAACAATACTGACCAGCTTCATAAAGTGCTTTGAGATGTGCGGCTCAAGAATAGACAGTACCCGCTATTCGAGAGCTATGGATAAGGGCTAGGGATCACTATCTAAAGGTACCTATATGGGAAACAAATATTGAATGGGCTCTTCAATCTAGCAGATAAAGGTGTAACACAATCCAATGGCTGGAAGTGGAAGCAGACTGGAAATAAGGCATAAATTTGTGTCCCAGTAGTACCTAGTATCCCCGGCTGAGATCGGGGACCCATTATGCCAGACACGGTACGCACATTAGTGACAGTCCTGACCCTGAAGAGCTTACAGTCTCAACACACAAGATCGATCAAAGGAATGACGGTTATCGTGCTGTTATCTCTTTAAGAGAAAAAAACATTGCTTAACCCTGACACGCAGGGCAAAATACGATGCTCAGTCTGACTTTGCAAAGGAAATCCAGGGACTGAGTATCTGCTGTCCTGTCCCTTGCAGAGTCCTTTGCAACAGTGGAGAATGAATGTAAAGAATTTGGATTCAGTAGTATTTATAAAATGAGGACTCACAACCCTGCCATAGCTCCCACCCACAGCGGAGACAGCTATTTTTGTCCCTACTTTAGAGAAGGGGAAATGGGGCCATAGAGAAGTTACATGACTAACATGTATTGTCACACAGCAAACAGAACCCAGGAATCCTGGCTCCCAGTTCCTTTGCTCTAGAAACACACACTTATTTTCTCTCTCACACACACAGATTTAAAGAAACAAACAAACAAAGCCCAAGCTAAGAGGGAGTCTCTCTCCACACCTGCTAGAAAAGAAATGTCTTTAATGTTAAATGTTGAGTGTAAAAACACTCATCTGGAGGCTCATAAACATAACAGGAAAGAGGGCGAGAGACGGAGCAACCTTGTGGAAAGAAAAGTGGAATTCAATTCTGGAAGCTCCCATCCCTTGAGCTGGGTGGAAAATGCTCCCAGAGGTGCCTTACCTGGGGGAGGGGGGTTGTTTTTAGAGACTCTTACTGGACAGCCAAGTTTGATTGTTTCTTCCAAAGGTCCGCACAGAGGCAACTTCCCTCCCCATCACAACTCCTGCCAGGGAGACAGAGCTGACATTCCACCATGCTCCCCATTAGCAGCATCGTTCGACCATTAGGTCCAGTTGCCTCAGCTCTGGCTGACACACTGGTAGCATCGCCATGCAGAACGCATTCATGGGGAGGAGAAATCTACCAGGAACAATTAGCGCAGCTCACAGTTACCGAGGGAAGCAAATCATCGTAGTGCGTCTGGCCCAGCCTTGCAGCAAAGCTGACCCTGCTCCTCATTTTCTTTCCTCGCTGAGGGGTTTTCCTTCAGATGGGAGTACACCGTTATCGCTGCAGGACTGGTTCTATGCTATGGGTACAGAGGCTCCGAGTGGGGAAGGGTGGAGGGGCAGACACGTGGAGTCTTGGAGACGAGCTGAGCGCAAAACAGGAGCCACGGGTCGCAATCACACCATCCAAACGGCGCTCAAGCCAATCTGCCAATCTAAAGGAGCGTGCCCCAGCTGAGCCACTGATCTGCCCCTGGCCCATGTGTGGGAAGTCGCACACCACAAGGTTATGACAGAGCGTACAGCACCTCCGGGGATCCAATATCCCAGTCCCTCCAAAGACACCAGAGAATAGCAGGCCAATACCTCAGGCCTGGACTTGTGACCCCAATACACTGACCTGGGATCACCAGGGCTACTCTTATGCACAAGAAGGGAGCCTACCACATTGCAGGTAAGCACTGGCAGCCTGCCCAGCAGTCGGACCAGACACAAGGGCTGCTCACTGTCCGATTCCTCTTGCCCCCACCTCCCGCAGCTTAGGACTCCACAAGCCATAAAGCTGTCATGAGCCACCATGCCCCACAGGGCACCACCTTCCGGGTCTGGGCAGAACAATCCCACTTCCAGCAAAGCTCCACACACACACAACCCCGGGAGCCTGCAGGGCTCTGAAGCCCATCCTCAAATATTTCCAAGACTTGGCACAGTGCCACCAATGCGATGGGTTACGCCCCTGCTGACGCCTGCACCACACTGCAAGACAGAGAGGAGAAGGGTGTGACCACTTCATCCCTGAGGGGACTCCTAGCACTGGAAAGTCCAGCGCCTCCGTGTAAACCTCAGCCCGCAGGCGCACATCCTTCCACACCCTGCATTCCAAGGGCATGCAACACTCCTCAAAATACTCTGGTTTACAGTCACCCACCTCTCCCAGGGTGACTGACAAGAGCTCCCCAGGCCCAGCTGCCTCTGGTTAAGAAACGCCAGGAAGCAAAACCTTCCCACAGCCATTTGTGCATGCACAGCTCAGTCCAGCCTGGGCTGCCCCTCTAGAGAAGATGCCCAGTAGAGCTTCCTTGGAGCCGCATCAGCTCAGCCAAAATGGAAGCCATAGGGCCAAACAGCAGGAAGGAAAATTCCACCTCCCCCACCAATCTCCATTTGCCCTCTCCACCCCATGCCTGGCTTTCTTGTTGCACCACACCTCTCACCTGGAGTTCCCCCAGTCACACTGCTCTTCTCCCGACACGGCATCAGGGAGGCCGCTGTCAAGTTCTCTAAGCCCTGACCCCTAATGGATGGGGAAGAAGGGGTTAATGCCAACCCCACAGGCCAAAGCCATCTGTTCCCTTAAGGATCTGGGGAGCAGCAGAAGTAGCAGATCCCCGAACTCCATGCCCTGTCAGACTCCACACCCGAGCCATGTCGCACATGGGCCAGTGCCAGCCGCACACACACTCTCTCCTGTGCTAGTGCCTCCAGGGCACAGACAGGATGAGATGGTGTCTCAAGGCCGAATGGAATGGGGTGAGGCAATCATTCCTCTGCCCTCGCTAACCCCACAACATCTATGCTGGATTCCCCAAAGCCTTGTCAGGGAGGGACCTGTGCTGGGTCCTATCCCACCTCCCCATGCTGGTGCTATCCAAGCGAGGGCCCTATATCCCATGCCTGTCAGCAGAGTACCTGCTCCCCTCTCAGTGTGGGCTGAGAACTCTGCTCCCCCACCACCTCAGGCTGCAGCTCAGCTCCGTCACCTGGCTCTCACCGCTCTGGCCACGGCCCACGGGTGTTACAGAAACCACAGGCTGGGCCTCCCCAGCCCCAGCCCACCGCCGAACAGACCGTTGCCCCTGACTCCAGCCAAAATGGGCCTTCATCTTTCCTTAAAGCTAGCAGGGCAGTGCATTCTAGGGCAAGGAGGGGCAGCGGGAACCTGAGCCCCAAAGGTACAAGCACCCACCTCTCCCACTACCAGTGAGGCTGCTGAAATGAAATGACCCAAGCCAATGCATTGCAACGGAGACAGCAGTCCCCTTTGCTGCACCACAGGCACCTTCACTCAAGCGCCACAAAGGTGGCCTACTGGCCTGAGCACAGGGCTGGGAGCTAGGTACTCCAGGGCTCTAATGCCAGCCCCAACACACTTGCTGGGTGAGTTTGGGTCCCTCAGGTGCCCCCCTCCACTGTCCCCGTCTGCATTTCCACCTGTAACTGGGATAATCCTGACCCACCCCTTAGGGCTTGGGAGTCTTCACGAATGGTGCTACCAACACACGACTCTTGCTGATACAACTGTTTTCCATAGCTAATCCCAGCTACAGTCACCTTGGCGGAGACTCTGACCTATTTTTGGAAGCTTTACAGGCACACAGAGAGAGCGTGTCACTTTTTTCCTCTAGAGATGTTTCATTTGCATTCTGTTCAGTAGCCGCTAGGTAGTTTTAATCAACTATAACAGAAAACAAAAAACACTCTCAACCAAAGAAAAAGCCGGATGCTCAGCCATCCCCTCGGGACCTGTGCTCACCCAACCGTGAAAACCCAGCAGATGATGCTACCACCGCATCACACCTTCCACAGGTTCCAGGATCACACCTTCCAAGATCACAAAGTGCTTTACAGACACTGAACCTCATGTCTCCCTGTGCACTGCTCTGCTCCCTCACTGTACAGATGCAGGCAACGACCTGCCCTCTGATACGCAGAGTCAGTGGCTTGGCATAGAACCTAGGAGTCCTGTCTCCTCATCACCTACTCTGACTACCTGAACACCCTCTCCCAGAAGCAGGAATAGAACCCAGGTGTCCTGATCTCCAAGTCCCCTGCTCTAACCACTATATTAGTGTTTGCCAAATGGTGGGTCCTGACCCACCTGTGGGTCGGGGGAACATTCTAGATGGGTCGCCATGTCCAGGGCTAGATTAACTGATCACTGGGCCCTGGCTTAGGCAAACGTACGCTTCTCCCAACCAGGTGTGGAGAAGAGAAACTTTCATCTCAAGAGAACCCTGTACACACAGGAATCACTTCACCTACTATTGAAATGCAGCCAACTCTGGGGTGGAATGTGGCAGCTGTGGAAAACAAGAAGTAATTACTAGATGGAAACAGTAGAGTTATCAATAATGCAGAAAAGGAAAAAGTGTTCAATAAATATTTTAGTATTGTATTTGGGGGGGGGGAACAACTGAAATAATCTCATCATATGGTGATAACACACTTTAATGTCTTCCAGAAATACTAGTAGAATGGAAACAGAAGTTACTAAAGTTAGACTTCTTTAAATCAGTGGGTCCAGATAACTTGCATCCAAGAGTTTTAAAAGAGCTAGCTTGGGAACTCGCTGGACCATTAACGTTAATTTTCAATACGTCTTAGAGCGCTGGGGAAGTTCCAGAAGACTAGAAGAAAGCTAATAATATTGTGCCAATTTTTTAAAAGAGTCAATGGGATGACCCAGGTAATTATAGGCCTGTCAGTCAGACATCGATCCTGGGCAAGATAATGGAATAGCTGATATGGGACTCTATTAATAAAGAGCTAAGCGAGGATAATGTAAGTAATGCAAATCAACATGCGTTTATGGAAAATAGATTCTGTCAACTAACTTGATATCTTTTTTGAGGCGATTACAAGTTTAGCTGATAAAGGAAATAGTGTTCAGGTAATATACTTAAACTTCTGTAAGGTGTTTGACTTGGTACCACAAAACAATTTGATTAAAAAACTAGATGGACATAAAATTAAAATGGCAGACATTAAATGGATTAAAAACTGGCTAACTGATAGGTCTCAAAGTGCAACTGTAAACAAGGAATTGTAATTGAGCGGGCCTGTTCCCAATGGGGTCCCGCAGGGATTGCTCTTGGCCCTACACTATTTAATATTTTTATCAATGACCTGGAAGAAAACATAAAATTAACAATGATAAAGTTTGCAGATGACACAAAACCCGGGGGAGTGGTAAATAACGAAGAGGACAGATTGCTGATTCAGATTGCTTAGTAAACTGGGCACAAGCAAACAATATGCATTTTAATAAGGCTAAATGTAAATCTATACATCTGGGAACAAAGAATGTAGGCCACGCTTACAGGATGGGGGACTCTATCCTGGGAAGCAGTGATTCTAAAAAGATTACGGGGTCGTGGTAGATAACCACCTGAACATGAGCTCCTGGTGCAACACTGTGGCCAAAAGAGCTAATGTGATGTTGGCCGCATAAACAGGGAAATCTCAAGTAGGAGTAGAGAGGTTATTTTACCTCTGTATTTGGCACTGGTGCAACCACTACTGGAATACAGTGTCCAATGCTGGTGGCCACAATTCAAGAAGGATGTTGATAAACTGGAGAGGATTCAAAGAAGAGCCATGAGAATGATGAAAGGATTAGAAAACAAACCCTATAAATAGCTTGAGCTTCTTGAGTCTCTCACTATTTACCTTGAGAAAGAAAAGGTTAAGGGGTGACGATTACAGTCTATAGGTACCTATATGGGAAACAAATATTTAATGGGCTCTTCAATCTAGCATAGTGGTTCTCAGCCAGGGGTACGTGTACCCCTGGGGGTACGCAGAGGCCTTCCAGAGGGTACTCAACTCATCTAGATATTTGCCTAATTTTACAATAGGCTACATAAAAAGCACTAGCAAAGTCAGTACAAACTAAAATTCCATACGACTTGTTTATACTGCTCTATATACTATACACTGAAATGTAAGTACAATATTTATATTCCAATTGATTTATTTTGGTAAAAATGAGAAAGTAAGTAATTTTTCAGTAATAGTGTGGCTGTGACACTTTTGGTTTTTTGTGTCTTATTTTATAAGCAAGTAGTTTTTAAGTGAGGTGAAACTTGGGAGTACACAAGAACAATCAGCTTCCTGAAAGGGGTATAATAGTCTGGAAAGGTTGAGAACCACTGATCTAGCAGCTAAAGGTGCAACACAATCCAATGGCTGAAAGCTAGACAAATTCAGACTGGAAATAAGGCATAAATTTTTAACGGTGGGATTGCTTAACTATTGGATCAGTTTACCAAGAGTCATGGTAGAGTCTCGATCACTGACAATTTTTAAAATCTAGATTCTCTTCTAAGAATTTTGGGGGAATTCTGTTGCCCATGCTACACAGGAGGTCAGACTAGATGATCACAGTGGTCCCTTCTGGTCTTAGAATCTATGATAAATAGCAGCTCCAATCAAATAGCTGTGTTACTGGTGTTGCAATTTCAGCCACATGCTCCAGGGCAGATGCAGATGGTCTTAAGTAACAAACTTTATCTAAGAGATTAAACCCACTGCCTAACTCCCCATTCGATACGAGTAACCATCTTCCTACCCCATCTCAGGAAGCACAGACCTGGGACAGGCAGTGCCAGAAAACATCTCCACCCCATGCAGGGTGCTCACAGTCTGAACCATCAGGGGAATATTAACATGCTGCAGTATTCAAGTCTCTTGCTTACAGCTGGCCTGTAGCGCAGGCACCTTTTGGCTGACGCATGCACCATCACTGTCCTACCTGCACGGTCTCGCTCTCTCTCTCTCTGCCAGGTCCTCAATCCAAACCTTCCCTCTAGGGAAGGATAGGCAGCAGTTAACCCTTTGTGGCACTACCCAATGTTCCTGGCACATAACTCTGTTGGCGGAAGCCATTATTTCCACCACCCACATCTCTGCAGGGGGAAATGGCCTGCCAGGGCCATTCTGGCACCATCAGTGCCACTTTATTTCTTCCTGTCATCAACAAGGCTGCTATGCCTTGCCACACTGGTGCCAAAGTGCCTTGGTGCTCCTGTTTCTAAGCCTCTCACCCTGTAATTATACCCTCCAGCGTGGTGCCAGATGGCAGACACAGGGCTGCCCTGGGCTATGGCTCCATCAGCAGCAATGCAGCATGGGGCGGCGCAACAGGTGCCCGCGTTCCCCAGCTCCCTACTCATCCCTGAGCAGAAACAAACATCTCCCCTAGCCTCACCGCTAGGCACATGCATCCACAGGGCACATACCACATGCCCAATGCTAAGCAAAGGGGCTGACACAGGGCAGCTCCCCTCCCCTCGACCCTTGTGCATCTCCCTTCGGACATGGCCTCTGAACATACTGAGTGGAAGGGGACTTCTTCTGTGCCACTTGCCTGCATCTGTGCATGCATTTCTAGGGCAGCTCTTCACAGCGTCTTCAGCCTCCTCCCTAAGACCCAATGCTCTCATGTTTCAAGCCAAGTTCTCCTGGCTTTATTGGTTTCTGACACCTGCCCGTTACAGATATTCAAGTGAAATCTCCCGCTCAGCTGTTCATTCTGCTGCCATTTTCTCTTGCCTGCTCTCCAGGCTAAGGCTAAGTATGGCCAGCTGAGAGTGAGCACCGGATATGAAAGGGTGGCAAAGGGCTCGAATTCACCAGCATTTTGTCTCTGCAGCTTTGGGTTCAAATCCTGGAGGGGGGCACAAATGGAATGAGTTGGAGGGGCTCAGCCTAGTTCTCAGGAGGTATCTGCTCTTCTCACCAAGCCAGCGAACAGTTTGGCATAACCAGGAGCCTCTGCTGCAGGTTAGGATTGAGGGGCATCGGCAATGTAGCCATAGAAAACAGGGCTTGAACAGTGCAGGAGCTGCAGGGCAGAAGTGGTCAGGTTGGGAGGATGGAGCAGGTCTGGAATAGCAGGGGTTCAGAGGCCAGGGCTGAGGATCATCAACAGAGCTGGGTGAGGAAAGCTCCCTTAACTCCTGCCTGCACAATTCTCTAGCCAGTGCCACAGCTGCTCAATCAGCAAGGCCCAGATTCACCCACAAAGGTAGGAAAGCACCTGTTTATTACTCCTTTGCATACCTGATGGCAGCCAGGAGCCTGAACCGAGAGCAGCTCTCTGCACTAAATCTCCCGCACCTAAAGCTTTCTCTGTGCCACCGTCAGGCAATGTGTCACAGTGCCACTGGTCTGAGCAGGACTAGACGACACCAAGGAAAATAGGCCAATGCTTCACCTATGCTGGCTCTCCTGCCATTGCAACTGTCAGCAGGGCTGCCCCAGGGAGAGATTTCCCGCAACGTGCCAGTCACTGCAGGCCCAGCCTCCCAAGCGCCTTAGTTCAGTAAACACCCAACCAGCAATGCACAGGTTCAGCCTCCAGCCACAGGAGAGGAAAGGGTCACTCCATCGGACTTTGTCACATAACTAAAACAAGATAAGCAACAGACGCCACCAAGTACGGAGCCAGGCACCCACGGGACACTAGACTCCATGGCACAAACCCAGCACATACTTGTGCGTGATTCTGAGCTCCCTGCCCTCCAAGCAGATCTGCTGCCGCCTCTTCTCAACTGCTTTGGGGCTAGTTAAATAGGGGGGCTCCCCCTCCCTCCCTCCCTCACCCCAAAGGTCACTGCATGGAGGCCAGGGTGACTTCTCCCTCTGGGCTCCTCCACCTGGGGAAGAGCCTTGGGGGGCTGCCAAGGCTCAGGGAACTCAAAAGGACTGGAATGATCTTGTGCACTCCAGGCCCTGCAGGGAACAAGCCTAGCCCAGGAACCCAAGCTGTCCTCTATGGCCTCTCCTGCTTCCCTGGTCACCCACACCTAGAAAGGGTGCACTGGGCCAGTGACTGTAAGGAGAAGGGCAGTGCCTTGTAATGCTGGGAAGGGGCAGATGCAGGAGCAATCTCACCCCGGCACTAGAGGACGATCATGGCATTGCATAAAAAATACCCCTGTGCTCCCCGCGCACCTGCTGTCTGCCAGCATGCCACCAGCCTGGGGCTAAGGCTCCTTGTTCTATCAAGCCTCCCTGCTCCTTCACAGCACGTACCAACCATCGGGGTTCAAGCGCAGTTTGGAGGTGGGGGGCTATCGCATGTTCCCCATGTCACTGGGCACTGGCGGCACATGGGTTTTGTTTCCACGCCAGCCAAACTCCATGCCTGCAGATGTCTCCATGACAGAATCTCCCTCCTGGGGCATGTTTGAGGCAAGGCAACCTCAGAGCTTCAAGCTCCGCACACACAAGGGGGGTGGGAGGAGGGTAATGTCAAACTGCAGCTAGAGCAATTCAGCCACTGGGAGGGGGGGAGTTAGGCTCTTGTGCTACCTGCTAGTCCAGCACAGCAAAGCTACAACAGCATCAAAGGGCCCCCAGTGCAGCTGGAGTAGGGTAGAGAATCCACATGGGGTTCACGAACCTGGGAGCACACAAGTGCTGGAGCATCGCTGGACATGAGAACAATCCCATGGGACTCCGGGGGCAGGCGGATAACGAGAAGGGGCCGGGGGAGGGAGCCAGATGCATTGCGCCGGGAATAGCAGGGGTGAGACGCACAGACCTGGCAGGGCATTGTTTGTTGGGGAGAAATACAGAAAGTGCAGACCCAGACACATGTTCTCCCAGTTTGGGAAATTCATCCATACCCACTACACTGGTAGCACCTACATCTGGAACCCCCAGGCGGCCGCCCCATCTCCCCTTCCACATCAGGACACCCCTCTTCCTCCTCAGCCATACAGGCTCATCCTCTCATCTCCCCCAGGGAGCCACCTCTCTGGGAGCTGGTCTACCCCTAGACAGGGAACAATATTCTGACATCATTCCATTCCCCCTTGTCTTGCATGCAAGAGCTCATCACTGTGCAAAAGCCAGCCTGATCTGCTTGGTGATCTCTCAACTCTGCCCGGTGACCCAGCCGGAAGGGTCATTTGCAACTGTTTGTATAAAAGAAAGATCAAAGGTTATCACCCCAGTGAAGACAAGCAACCTCACAGGAGCTGGAGTGTTTCTGGGATACTCAAAGGGGGATGAGTAAGAGTCACAAAGGCCACTGACCCTAAGGGGCCAGTGATGCCGGGCATTAGGAGGGGCAGCTATTGATGCTGGGCATGGAGGTTCCCCACCAAGCTGCTGAGTTGGGAGCTCCATATGGACCCTGTCATGCTGGCAGCCCGTTTCATAGGCAGGCTTGGTATGAGCTAGGGCTACTGGGTACCAAGCGCAGCTGCATCATCCCTGCCTTTGCTGCAGGGGGCACTGCCATTCAAAGACACCTGAGACCCCAAACGATGTGCTGGGGAAGCTGGGAACTCCAAGAGAGGTACAGCCTGGCCAATGACAGGACAGACTTTTTCATAGTGGTATCCCCTAGGACTTAGACCCTTTACACTGTGGGGCAGAGTGTGAAGTCCTTCCGCAGGGGCTGACACTTTTGGGATCTTACACCCAGCCCCATGACTAAAGTGTCAGCCCAAATAATAATGCTCCTTGGGGAGCTACACAACTGTTATTCCGCCCCACTCCACATGGCCCACGGTGAGGTACAGAGGAAGGATCAGGGCTGGAGGACAAGCCTGCTCTTTTTGCTATTGCTGGGAATAGATCTCCCTGCACCCTCGGATACTTTGCTACATAGCTGGTGTTTGCTTCGTCGAGGGCCAACCAACGTACATGAGCCTGTGCCACGAAGACTACTTATCTAGGTGTGTCTCAGCCAGTGGGTGGATAACCTTAATCCCCGCAGAGATGACACCATGGGCAGAGGAATGGGCCTGGGCTTTAACATCCTCCAGGAAACCGGTAATACATTCCCCCGCCAGGAGTGACCCAGACCCTCCCTACAGTGGGGGAGCGCAAGCACACAGAACATGCTCCCCACTTGGGGAGCCCCAACGGGCAAAGAGATCAAGGAGCGGAGATTAGCAGCGGAATCCTGAGGAGCCGTTCAACGTGGTCAGCCTTAATCATGGAAACCCTCTCTAATGCCTGGCCCTGGAGCCGCATGCCCCAGAGCGGCTAATACCTGGGGCTTTGCCTTAACAAAGGACCCCGGAGCAGGCGGCACATCCGGGATTAGGGGGAGGAGGGAGAAAAGGCTGCTCAGCAGGGTTTGAGCCAAATAAAGTTTAGGGAAAGAAATAATAATGCTGATGAAAAGAAGCCCCCGGGGGGAGTGCTATTCAGCTCCAGACCTACCCCACCAGGCAGCCAGGAGCAGAGGGGAAATTCTCATTAACGCTTTCCTAACCCAGATTGCTGATGAGGACCTGGGCTCTGCAGCATCACATTCAAAAGCCCTAGGTGGCAGGGCTGAGGAGGGGGATGGTCTCCAGTTCACAAAAGCCTGGAAAAGGCCACAGAGCAAGTACAGTCTGGGTAGCAGTGTGGCAAGCTTTGCCCCCCACAGATGGGCATCAATCCTGCCTGGTAGAGGCCGCTCTTGCTCTATACCTTAGAGCAGTGGTCCCCAACATGGCGCCTGCCGGGGTATTTATGTGTGCCCGCCGTCAGGGCCGGCACCAAGGAAGGAAGAGGAGAGGAGCATCCGCCGGAGAAGCGTCACCACTGAAATGCCGCCGCGCAGCGCTTCCGGCAGAGAAGCTTTTGCCAAAATGCCGCCGAGGAGCGCTTCCGGTGGAGAACCATCGCCACCGAAATGCCACCGAGAAGTGTCGCTGCCCGTCACACTCTGATGAAGGGATGAATGTGCTCTTGGCCACAGAAAGGTTGGGGACCACTGCCTTAGAGGACAGCAGCTCTGCTGGGGCCCGCCCCACTCTAGCCTGTACTCAGAGGGTGAAGCACTCCTCTTCAGCAAGATAGCATGGAGACCCCCACCATTCGACCAGCATCCATCCACGCTGGCCATGGCACAGGAAGCCAACAGCAATGTGTGTGAGCTCTGCAGGCGGGGAGGGAACCAGACCCAGTGTTCAGTGAGGTGAGAGGAGGAGAGTTGGAGGGGTGCACACATGTCCAAGAGGGGTGTAAGTGTCTCACCCAGCCCGGGGCTGAGTTCGGAGTCGCACACAAATTGCCTCATTAACTTTCATCACATTAAGCCAGTTTCATGAATTTAACATCGTCCCCGGACTATTGTTTGTCTGAAAATTAAATTACAGCAACATTTGTTCTTCCAGTGAGTTTGTCAACCACAAATGAAGCCAGAGGAGGGCGGAGGCAGGAGGCACCACTCATCCAACTGCAGGACTCGCATGCCAGACAGCTTTCTGTTAGGGTGGGAAACAGGGCTACCTTATCCCTCCCCTGGGGGGAAGAAGCCTCCACTGTGCTATTTATGCAGACCGGAGCACAGCAGAAGAGGAGAAAACAGCAGGGCTGCCTGAGAAGCATAGGAACTGCCAGACCTGATAAGATGAATGGTCCAGCTAGTCTACACAGTAGACAGATGTTTCAGAGCAAGGTGAAAGAAACCACCATCATGGACAGGTATGGAATAATGTGCCCAGAGAAGAAGCTTACAATAAACCTTTAACTGGGTGGTCAAAGGAGAAACCTGTTAGGTAGCATGAGCCTTTTTTAAAAAGCTGGGGGCTGTGAGATGAACAGAAATGTTCTCAGGATTTTGATTTAGTTCCATTACTCCCCCCACCCCAAACAAACACTCCCCTCTGCAGTGTCAGAAACACAGACAGCAACATTTTGCTCTTTCAGGTGAGCCAGTAAGTGAAATAGAAGAGAAATACACGTGAAACTGACCAGCCTAAATCTGGGACACAGTAATGCAAAATAGTAAACAGCTTAAAGGGGAACAAGACCTTTTCATTTTTAAAAGTCTGGCAGTTTTATAAATGTAGGGTATTATTCAGAAACCCACAATTAAGGTCATATTTAATAAAAAGTGATGGTATTTTTAAACCTGACATTGTCTCTCATTTCTATTCAGATTATGCTAAGTGAAAAACAGCTTCCGTCAAATACACAGCAGTAACAGAGGTGCCTTCCTATATTATTATTTACATTGCTTTAGCGCCTATATAACTCAGCCAGTTAGGGTCCCCATTGCATCAGGAACTGTACAGACACATAGCAATGAGAGATGGAAACATCCTATTAGATTATCCTGCCCTTCTCTATGAGACCATCGTGGGATTGTTCCCTGTAGTCTATTCTCATTCCCAAACTCATGATCTGCAGAGCGCGGGTTTGTCACATGATGCTGGCTCACCTCCTCCTTTCTGGCTGCCAAACTGCATTAAAAGAAGCTAAACAGCCATTGAATAACTTTGCTACTATTGCTTTCCAAGTGGGCAATTGCTATAATTGCCACAGGGATGTTATGTGATTGGGAATGGGCCCATTTGTGATTACAAATGAAACATTTCTATTACAAATGTGGTCCATGCTAGGAAAAGTCTGGGAATCCCCAAGTCCAGCACCATGTCCGTTCGTGGATTTCAGTGTCCCAAGCAATGGGGCTCCCTCTGCCCAAGATCCCAGCCCTACCCCATTTTGCCTCATCATCAGGAAGATTTCCTTTCCATTTAACCTCCACTTTCCTTTTCTTGATTTTTTCATCCCTTGATTCCAGCGCTAGGGAAGGAGGGAGTGGTGGGTGAATTTCCCAACCCGAGAGAGTATGTGGCTGTGTCTGCACTTTTGTATTTCTCCCCAGGAAATGAGAGAACAACGACATCACCACTGGCAAAAAAGTGGATATGTAACTAGCCACCTGTGAAAGCAGATCCCTCCTATCAGTCAGTGGTCAAACGTGCACTCCTCACATACCCCCAGTGTCTATAGGAGGGAAGGGAGACAGGACTGTCTGCAGCAGGGCAAGAGATTTCAAATATTTGCCCCAGGCAAAAAAGCCACCGGCCACCCCTCTCAGGCCGGGCGCCGGCGGGGAGGGCGGCATTCCCGTGGCCCCGCTGCCCCGGCCGGGGCGCCGGTGGGGAGGGCGGCTTCCCCAGGGCGCTGCGGCCCTGGTCCCCTGGCCGGGGCGATGCCGCTCGCCACTGCCCTGGCCGGGGCGCCGGCGGAGAGGGCGGCATTCCCGCTACCCCGGCCGGGGCACCGGCGGGGAGCGCGGCATGCCTGCCGCCCCGCTCCCCCAGCCGGGGCGATGCCACGCTCCCCAGCTGCCAGGCGCTGGCGGGGAGCTCGGCATCCCCGCAGCCCCGGTCCCCCGGCCGGGGCGATGCCGCGCTCCCCAGCTGACGGGCGCCGGCAGGGAGCACGGCATCCCTGCTGCCCCGGCCGGGGTGCCGCCTGGGAGAGGTGCTGGCCCGCGGCTCCGCTGCCCCAGCCGGGGCGGGGAGCAGGGCTTGCCCGCTGCCCTAGCTAGGAAGAGTGTTTTAAAAAAAATAATAATAAAAAACCTTCAGCGCCGCCCCCCTCCAGGTGCCGCCCCAAACACGTGCTTGGTTGGCTGGTGCCTGGAGCCGGCCCTGGGCACTCCACTGCCTCCCTTCTGAACTCCCCCACCAACTCTGACAATGCCACTCACTCCTGACATGAAGCCCCCCGCTCCCCTCTACTCCAGCACACTCCTGAGTGAACTATGCCAGTTATAATCAACCCTGCACGGGTTTTGTGATGTGTCCAGTTGAAGGATTAAGATGAGAATCTATCAAACTAAATGTCACTTGTAAAGCACCATCATATAAAATGCTAAATATTATTCCTATCATGGCCTAAGCCAAGATTAGCACCTAAATCTCCTATGGCTGGAAGATGCTTTTCCTTATCCTGTTAAGCCTAGTGGCACGTCTAAATCCCACTACCGCATCTGTGTCTCTGCTGCCTTGATGAGCGGATCCCTCGGGTGTTTGCTCTAATGCAAGGTACTCTGGGATTATGAGCGCAGCCTTGATTGTGTGTTTGTTGCCTTTATGGTACAGGTTAAATACAACCTACACAAGATTGAGGCTGAGGGATATGGCCCTGCTGGACTTTAATCACAGCACAGCACGCCATGCACGCTTCCTAGGCATCTGGGGGGTTGGGTTTAGCTCCTGCCCCCCACCCTCTGCCTCAAAATAATCTACCAGCTCTCTGATGAAACGAATGTCTCAGGCTGCTCCCCCAAGGGGATCCGCACTGATCTGCTCTCTTATTAGCAGCAAGCAGTGTGTTACAGAGCCCTGTCAGTTACCACCCCCTTTCTGCAACCCTCCCCACCCCCCATCTCAAATTTCAACCCAGGCTTTTGATCTCCAAGGCCCGGCCTAAATCCCCACTCTTGGCTGTATCAGTTCAGCCATAAGGACACCTGCATTTTCCCCATTTCAAAAAGACCAATTGATCATTAATGAAAGCGAGGGAGAGAGGATAAAGGGATCCCAGCAGCAGCTTGTCTCAAGCCTTCGCAGACCTCGGCCATGCTGGTGGAGTGTGCACGGAGCCCAAGCCCCCTGTTGGGATGCATGCAATATAGATGAATGCACTGTAAATATCAAAAGGCTCAGAGAATTAGGATGGGCTCCAGCAGCAGCCTTCAATCGCTGAGGAAGCAGCCAGCATCTCAGCCCCTCGTTCCCAAGCCCTGCACATTCCTCTCTCAGTCTCCCTGCTGCCTGCACCTCCGTTTCACTCTTGATTTATGATGGATTTTCCTCCAAGGCTGGAGGTCTTCTCAGTCGCATGTACTGGTAGTTGCCATAGGAACCGCAGAGGTCAGGCCACAGGGGATCAGTAATGGCTGACTTACCCGGTTGCCGCTATCCGTATGTACTGTGGCCCTGGGACACGCACAGGCCGCCCTTGCTACTAACCCGCAGCTCAGCCCAGCCCAAGGAGCTACTGGAGAAGTGGCAGGGCTAATGGGTACCAACCTTCCCGCTCCCCTGGGAAGTCATGATTTACCATGCCGGCCAAAGCATGACAGTGCGTAATGCAAAGCCCGCAGGTCAGCCTGTGGCAGGGCCGCCAAGGCCAGACAACACTCACCCCGTAAGGCAATGGCCACCCAGCGAAGAAAGTGTGTTCGTAGCCTGGCTTCGCTAACTCAGCTCAGCTTTTAACTCAAGATAAGCAGCATGAGCTCAACCCCAGGCAGGGCCGGCTCCAGGCACCAGCTTGCCAAGCTGGTGCTTGGGGCGGCAGGTGAGAAGTGGGCGGCAGTCCGAGTCCCGTGGCAGCAATTCGGCGGCAGGTCCGCTCTTCCCGCCGCCGAATTGCCGCCGCGGGACTCGGACTGCCGCCTCAGTCTCGCCTGCCGCGGCGGCAAAGGGACGGCAGGTCCGCCGCTATCCCCTTGCCGCTCCGGAATGGGACTGCCTGCGTCGGGGGCGGGGCCCCGCTACGTCTGCCTGCGTCGGGGGCGGGGCGCCGCCACCCCTGCTTGAGGCGGCAGAATTGTAAGAGCCGCCCCTGACCCCAGGCTGCCCTATAGACTTGAACTCACACTGCAACCCCAGTTAACAGCCAAGCTGCCATGCCTTGACTGCTATTCTAACCTGATTTAGCTAAACCAAGTTAAGAACACGCCTTACTCTGCAGCATGGCCGTAGCCTACAACCCATACACCACCCTCCCCAAGACAGGCCAGCAAAGAGAGGCCAGAAGAGAGGCAGCCAGCGACTAGCTCTCAGGAGTGTATCCCCCAGTGCCTTGCTGTGAGCCCTAGACTTCACTGCCTCCACCACTCCCTCCTCCGGCTCTGCCCAGGGCTTGTCCCAACTCCCCTTCTGGCAAGTGGGACTTCCCCATCTGCTTTAGTCTCTTGGCACCCAGCTGAGCTGCAGCATTACCTCCAAGGGCATTAGCCTTGCTGTCCCCAAAGCCCTAGCACCACTGCCTTTTCCATCCTCCACATCTCAGCCCCGTGCCCCAGGGCACCAGCACCCCTTGTCTCTCTGCAATGCCAACTCAAGTCAAACAAACAGGTGGAGCAGAAAGCGACGCTGGCAATTGGGGCACAAGAAGCGGCTAACTCCCCTCTCCACTGGAGGGCCGGTTTCCTCAAACAGGCAGCGGGTTCAGAGAGGGACCAAGCGAGATTCCTCAGACACCATTCATCTGTGCTGGTCAGGACAGACAAAGGCCTGCCTGGATACCAGAGCTGCTCCTTTCCGCACCCGCGATGTCTATAGGCTCCCTGTCATCTGAATAGCCACCTCCACTACCAGCCGCGTGTCTCCCCCTCGACCGCTCCTTTCCCTTCAGTGGGACGCGGGGGCTATTCTCCCGCCGGAAAGGCCCAAATTAGCCAGTGTTACAGCCTCTGAACGGACACAATGGCTCTGACAGGAGGGACCTCTCCAGAGCTCGGGACTCCAAGTTCATTTCCATCTCAATGGTGGTGGCTTTTCACCCCATCCCATCCCCACCGGGGCCATCCCAGTGAGGTCCCAGAGCTCATCGCAGGGGAGTCAGGGTCACAGGTGTGAGACAACAGCCATGAAAGGATGGAAACAAACTGCTTGGCAGCTTCACACTCCAGAGGCAGAAAAGCACGCTCCAGCTGGAGCCTGACAGAGACAGAGGGAGGACTCATCCCTAGGATCCTCCTGAGCCCCCACTCCCACACTGTCCTGGGCTTCGGGGACACATTGGCCAGGCCCATTCCGCACAGAGCGCCACATGGACCACCTCCAAGCTGAGCTCACACTCTTCCCCCTTCCAAGGTGGTTGCAGCTGGGTGTCAGGCCACAGCTTTGATGGAGGGGTGGAGGAACACCTACCTCCACTTGCCCCTGATCCCCTCAATCCCAAGGGCCCGCATCAGCCAGGGGACGGGAGGAGAATCCTAGGTTCAAGTCTCCCTCAAGGGATGTCCCTCCTGGGCCCCTGCACTGATCTGAAGGAGCTGACACAGGCCAGGGTAGAAAGACCATTTCCTGGGATCATGTGGGAATTTTAAATCCCTGGATTTTAGGAAACACACAGATCTTCCCTCTGCTTTTTCCATCTCCCCCTCTCTCCCACCCACTCACCCACACCCACCCCGGGTCCTCTGCAGACCAGACTCATCATCTTCTTGCCTGTTCCACATGTGCCAACCACAAGCCCTCCCAGACTGCTTGCAAGATGCAATCTCCAGCAGAATCCTCCACTCCCATGCTCCTGCGCAGGGATCCCACTGCATACCCGGATCAGTGCATACCCCCAAGGTAGAGCTTGCTGCCAGAAGAGAGGTGCTCTTCGCATCCAGTGGAAACTCAAGGAGCTAGCCAAAGGATTTGCCACAGCAGGCGAGCACTTTGGTCCATCTTGTCTAGGGACCCGCATTCAGCAGCGTCCAGGGCTGGCTGCTTCAGAGGAAGGCCAGAGGAGACCCCAGTGCAGCTGAACAGGATGTGCATAAGTAGACCACTGCTTCCTGACACCTGGGGTGCTCATTGTCTGGCCTGTAGCAGCACATGCCGTCCAGTGCCAGGCTGCTAATGGCAGCCTGGATGAAAGTGCTCATCCTTTTTCCAAAGCCAACCATCGTGTTAGACCCAGTGACTCTCCGCAGTGACTGCAAACTCAACAGGCCCCCTCCTTTGTATCCACTGCAGACACCTTACTGGCTGTTGTGCTGCCCGACTGGCACCCCCTACAGGGGATTTTGGCACATCACTGGAAGAGGGACTCATTGAGCTGAAGGCTCTGCAGAGATGCCCACTAAGCAGCTGGGATGCTAGGACCCGACGGAGCAGCCTCCTGCCTCAGAGGGTGTCGCACAGCTCTTTTGCCTTGCTCTTTTCCGCTGGGGCTGATGAAGCACGGCTGCCTCTGATTTATAGCTCTGCCTCTGACCAAGCCCGAGTGGCGAGGGACACAGGGAGCAGGGGAAGGGGAGGCACCAGAAGGCACATTCTCCCCTTTCCTGGGTCTATTGTCAACCTAAACATGGCAACAGCTCCCGCCAGACTCCAGTGAGAGGGATGATTTGCAGGCCACTTGGTGCGATAGCTCACTGGAAGCAGGAGCGATGCTGCTGCATTTCTATCAATACTGTTCCGCTCCCGCATGCTAGCGAGCTTCTGGGATGAGGACAGCGGACTGGGGACGGACGGACCGACACTGATCTCCCCGCTCTTGCCAGTAAGGTCTGGGAGGTGCTTTAACACTGTGCAGCAGCCGGAGGATGTTTCTTTGCCTCCTGCTGGGCACTCCATGATCTTTGCAAAGGCCTGCGCTGGTCCGTGGCAAGGTGAGCCAGAGGGCAGGGCCCAGAGAGGCAGGCGCATGCGCTCAGATACACCCAGGAGAACAGCGACGGCTGGCAGAACAGGCCGCACGGAAAGGAGAGAACTGAGCCTGAAATCACCACAACAAATACTAGGCCATTTTAATATGAATTAGACACACCTGGGACTGGCATAGCACGGGGCTGAGGGTCAGGATTGAGGGGCATTGGCCAAGCTGTGCACAGGGGCCCAGGGCTGGAACAGCAGGGGGCTGCAGGTCAGGAGTGACTGAGGGGCATCAGCAGAGCTGGGGAGAGGAGCTTGCCCAGCTCCTAGTTATATAAAGCCGAGTTTGTGAGATAGGTCCATTTTATGTATCCCCAGCAGCACAAGGGCTGTGCCCTGCCACCCCTTCCCTCCAGAGCTTGCTCCACGGCTTAGTCCCTCTGACTTACTCAGTCTCATCTCTTTGCTCCTAATTACAGGCCCAGTCCTGCTCATACTCCCCACTGGCCATACACTCCCAGTGGTTTCAGTGGGGGGCAGGGGCAACCCTCTCCCCCCCTCACACCCCTCCCTTCATGCTGATTAGTCTGTCAAGCAATCCAGGCCGCTCTTGGATGTTTTAATCTTGCTCCCTCTGGCCCCTTAATGATTTGTATAGGCCTTTGCTGAATTCCCTCCACTCTCGGCATCTTTCTGCCCGACACTGAACCCAGCTGAGCTCACCACAGTCACAGAGGGGGGACCATCCTCTTGCTGCTTTGGGGCGTGAGGGCCCCCAAGACAGAATGCAGTGCCCCAGCCAGGGCCTCACCAGAGCTGTGGGGAAGGTGAGGGGCTGCCCCCTCTGCTGTGGGGCACGAAGTCTCTCAAAACACAGCCCGAACTCGCTGGCCTCTCTTGGTGCCATGCTGCCTGGTAAGCTCCTCAGGTGCTTGCAGCTGGTGATCTGCCCAGGATCTCTTCAGGCTGTTGCGATGCCTCCCTGACGAGTCCCTGTGCTGCTGAGCGTCTATTTCCCTGGCCGTGGCAGCTGAAGAGACCGGGCACACGCAGGCTCCCGAGGCTTTGATCTGTCTCGACTCCATTGTCACCTTCCCCCGACATCAAACCTGAGTGGCTGGGCAAAGCCTGGCGGGTGGAGTGGCCCCCTCTGGCAGCCCGCGCTGGCTGATGGATGGCGATTACGCGGCGCTCTGCTTCCAGACTTCAAAGTGAAAGGAGCAGTGGAGATGTGCAGGCTCAGCACTTTCCGAGAGGAGGGTTTTAGCAGGGTTTGCTGCTCCCCTCGTGCCCTGTCTCCGCCTGGCAGGGAGCCAGACTCAGAGCCCTGCTTCCTTCATTTCTTCACCTGTCTGCATTGTGCTGAGTACGGAGCAAATGGGGAGAAAAGTTTCAGCCCATGAATCAAAGTGCCCTGGACAGCCGGGAGGGGGGCTGGCGGAGCCTGTGACCGCACAACAGCCTCCCCTCCCTCCCGGGGGAAGGCTGTGCCACTAGTCACAGAGCCCTCCTGAAATGCCAGGAGCGATTCAAAAGGACACTAAAGGGGATAGGGCAAAAAGGGGGCCACAGCAGCGTCCCTAGTGAAGCAGGAGCAATAACCTCCAGCCCAGAGTTGTCAACCCAGCCAGTTCTCTGCCTCTTGTCAAGCAGGCCGCATCGTTCAGCTCTCGCGGGGGACTCTGTTCCCGGCAGAGGCAGTCCCTGCAAGGTCTCGCCCACTGAGACACCTGAGGGTGGGAGCGGGTGGCTGCTGCCAGCCCTGTCTCTGGCTCCAGGGCAGCTCTCAGAGGCCAATGGTTCACAATGAATTTCTGATTGTTTCCTCCAACAATGAAACATCCTGTTGGGAGCAGTTCGGCTGAACAAAGCCAGACGCTGATGAGCAGCGAACAAGGCCCCTGCCTCACAGGCAGGAACCAGGCAACGCACACAGCAAAGGGGCCTAGCCCCCATGGTGTGCTCCCCTGGCCAGAGCCATGACCTGCTCTGGAGACTCCATTCCCTCCTCCCCAATACCCAGCAGCTTAACAAGCCACAGCCCCGAGCCTCCACCCTGATTAAAAGGGCTGGCGCTTAAAGACTCCAGCGAGTGCTCCCGAGGGGGTGGGGGAGCAGCCAAGAGGTATTTGATGGATTCACTTTGGCAACGCTCAGCTACCTTGTCACGCCAATAAAATTACTGCTATTGAACGGAGAGAGGCAGACACACAGACAAGGCCCGATTCTTCCACCGCAGGATTCGAGACACCCCCAGAGAAGTCAAGGGGAGCTAGTTGTCTTCTGTGGTGGGAGAAGAGGGTCCCCAGAGAGAAGGGGACAGAGACAACATGAGAGTGAACCAGAGAGTAGGGGAGAGCAGACAGAGAACAAAAGGCCCTTGTGTGGCACAGACAGCTGGCTTAGCGCTCTCCAGTCCGATGGCCCAGCTCTGTGCGGCTTGCTACACAGAACAAGCCCCAGGGCTGTGGGGGGAGGCTCCTTCCACATGAGAGCCATATGACATCCCAGACTCAAGTAGGGCAGCCCAGCACCCACAAGCCAAACCCTTGGGGCAGCTAAACAGGGGCTGGGGGGAGGGGGCGCAGGGGAGGGAGCAGGGAAAATAGGGTGTTTTTTTTAATCTTTTCTAAACCCTTCTGGGATTTGCAAAAGGCAGTAATCCCATTGGGAGCAGGCCAGAGCGGCACAGGTAGGTTGAGCCAGATCCCACCGCACATGGAGCATGCTATTCGCCCAGGGCTATGGCAGTCACAGGATTCCCCGACCCTACAGGCTGCCGTGAGGTTAGGAAAGCCTCTCAAACAAAGCATTGCCTGGGCCTGGTCTTGCTACAAGGAGACTGTCTCTGGCAGCACTCCCCAAGGGAAGGCTATGCCAGGCATTTAACCCATTCACCGCTAGGCCCTTCCCCCACACCTGTTGGGCCTCCCCTGCCCATGAACCTTCAAGTGCAATCTAGGGAATGTCAGGACGTACCCAGTATAGCTGGCAGGTGCCCTCTACCTGGGCACACCTCAGCACATTGAGCAGGGCCCAGTGTTGAAACTGAGATTTCAGACAACAGCAACAAGACCCTCCTAACTAGCCCTCCCTGTAATTCAGGGGCTTCAGCCGAGCTATTGGGTCGGGGCCTGCTATGATAAGAATAGTAGGGGGCTGCCGGGCAGGACTCGGGGGGCCTGGGCAGACCTGGGGCAGAACAGCAGGGAATGCTCAAGGGGCCCAGAACAGCTACAGATCTACACCAGGCCCAAGAATGGGATTGACCGATCCACTGCCAGATGAGCTGCCCACACTAGGCGCCTTTCACACCAATGCACTTTGTGCAAACTAAGAGTTAGGGGCATAGCATGCACCGCCAGGTCACCCCAACCTTTCCCTTAGCTCCCCAGTGAGGCACGGCCAGTTGGTATGCACGGGTGGTACAAGGCCGCTGAAAAGATGGGTTTGCCCCCTTCAGCCCACACCGCTGGGAAACACTGCTCACCCCAGAAACAGCAGGCACCAAGGCCAGGAGGTAAATGACCTTCACTTCCATCCATGGCCCAACGCTGGCTCTGAAGGCGTCACAACTCCCTTTTGCAATGGATAAGACTGCCCGCAAGGCAGGGGAAAGCAGAGTCACAAGGAGAGTTAACACGGTTTTTACAAGTCCCAGGAGCCAGGGGATGGATTCCATACGTTGGACACACCAGGGTGAGTTTCAGCTTTTTAGCATCTTAGCACTAAGCATTGTGTGACAGAAGAGAGTCCATGCAGCCAGCAGGGATAGGGAATGGGGCTGGAGCTCGCTGGATATGTGCCAAGGGGCGACAATCCATGTAACATGGTGCACTACCAGGGCTGTGCTGGGCCATTCGGTCTGTGATCTCTGCCAGGTCTCACCCATCCAGAAGATGCCCCACCTTGCACCAGAGGGTGCAATGGACAAGCCTCCAGGGATCTGGAGGATTAGTTCCGGCTAATCCTGCGCCTGTGCGTGTCTGATACCAAGAAAGGGAACGCCATCCCCTTGCGCACTGATAGCCTTCAAAGAGGTGGATACCAGCCCCAGACACTGGTGTGGACCCACCTCCCCATCAAAGGCAGCGGTTCCAGCATGGCAACACAACCGGGTTCTGGCTGATCCCTTCAGGAGGTGGCTCGGACAGGGCAGACACACACACACACACACACTGCTTCAGCTGCTGAAAGCCCAGCAGTGGCTGCTCTGTCAGGAGAGTGGGAAACCAAGCTGTCATTAGAGATCAGCAGGATCCCAGCTTCTCTCATCAATCCCCACCACCATCTCAGTTGCACTGAGAAACACTTCTGTTGCGTCCTCTAAGCTGAATTGCGTTCTCCGGGGCGACACCTTCTCCACTGCCTGCATACAGATGGAGGAAGCGGCAGACTTCCCTCCAGAGCAGTGCCACTGAAGAACCTGCAGGTACTAGTGGGGGCAGAAGGGACAAGATAAGGCACCTTTGCAGACAGGCAACCGCCCCTGAGTGGCATCAGGGGCCAGTTCCTGCCTCCCTCAGGGAGATGGCAGGTGGGAACAGCCTTGCTTAAGCACCAGCACCTCCGTCTCGGTGTATATTCTACCGCAGGAGTCCTCACTACTCCTCTTCCCAACCAGCAAAGCTGGGACACCCAGCACATGACAGACAGATGCCTTGCAGTCCCTGCCAAGCCTGTGGGGATAATTGCTGACTCACTGGGGGTGGGAGAGGGAAGAGCATTGCAATGGGAAAATGTTTTGCTCTTAAATCACTGGGAGAAGATTGCCTCTATTCCGCTCCCAGGGACCAAAGCTGCCCAGGGGGGGAAGGGGGCGTGCCTGGGTTCCTGTCCTACCTCAGCAGCTTGGAATGCAGCAAGCTACTGATTCTTGCAAAGCCCTTGGCCAGAAGCACTTCCTCCCCCAAAGTCACCAGGGCCCCCTCCTTCCAAACTAGTGTCATTACCATCCCATTCACACTGCAACCCTGCCAAGTGATTCTGGGGGATCCTCCACCTTCCCCTGCCGCCCCAGCTTCTCTCTGAGGACCTACACATTCATCACACCAACCAAACGGCCAGAGATCTTGTGGCACTCTGCTGGAGAGGACAGGGGGCTTGAGCCATGCATACAGGTGGGAGAATCCAGATCTGGAACCTTAAAGGCAAAGCATCCACTGTGACCGCCTCCCCTCTCCCAGGTGAGATCAGCTTTCACCAAGTCAGTATCCTAGCAAGCATATGGCCCCATCGCCCCATGCCGGGACAATGTGAGCCCTTTGATCCTTCACAGCACAAGAGATGGGGGGGGAGGGGCAGAGAATGTTTATATGCGTTTAAAGAGGTCAGGATGACCACTTAGGATGAATAGATTAACTACAACAACAAAACAAACAAAAAAGATGAGCCAGAAAAAGCAGACATGGGGCCAGCTCAGCTCTGCCTTCCGTGGGAGAGAATAAACAAGCTGCAGAGTGAGAGCTCTGAGGGGGAGCAGATTCCAGACACAGACGCTCCCTCACACAATCACACCAAGGGCCATCTGGGTTCAGGAGGGGAGGAGGGTTAAAGGGATTACAGTGGCGACCCGACAGGCAGATCAAGACAAAGAAACGTCCCCCAAAATCAGAGCTCAGCTTGCTGTGAGAGCCACTCAGTCTGACACCTCTTGAGCCGTGATGCCAGGGAAAGATGCCAGGGAAAGAGCGACAGGCCTGGTCAGCCAGTCCCTCAACTGTGCCAGCCTTGGGAGCTCTCAAACACCCAGATTTAACCCCGTTGTTGCCAAACTTCACTATTGCTTCTGAAGAACAGCAGCACTCTACTGAGGATAGATCCTGCATAAAAGGGGCAAGGCAGGCCTTCAGCACCAGCCCAGCCAAGCCCACCCCGGTCAGACTGATGGTGATTCCAAACCAGCCTGGTCCCTGCGAGGAAATTCAGGGACGAGCACTGAACATGAGCAAAGATTTGTGGGGCAGGACACAGAGCTAACCACATCTTGCTTGGCTCAACAGGTGCTATGGAAGGAAGCAGAGATCAAGGAGGAAGGGTTCACGTAGGGTGGCCGAGGGAGTATCCATTACACAAAACGTGATTAAATTAAGCAAAGGAAAATTTAGCTTGAATATTGGGAGATCATCGGCCTGTCACTCACCCTCTCCATAACAAGAGATCTGAGCTCCATCACCGGAGACGTATAAAAACCCTGTAGAATACATCCAAAGGAACGAACCTGCATGGGCAGCTGGAGGAGGAGAGTGCAGCAGGTGGGGAACACGACTGAAGTGCCCATCATCATTGCCTCTGGACACGTATGATAATCCTTTGCCCGGTTCTCATGCCTTCTACCTGAGCAGCTCAAAGCGCACCAGAAACTTTAATAAATGAGACCTCATTGGTAAGGTGGGGGAAATGAGAGCGCGAGAGAGAAGGGATTTGCCCATGGTCACAAAGCATGGGGCTGAGGGGGAGGGAACAGAACTCCGTGTCCCGACTCCCAGACCTGTGCTTGACCAAAGAGACCATCCTTCTGCTCTAACAGATCTTCCCCAGCCTTAATTCCTACAAAGCCATTTAAGAGTCTGTCTTGAAAAATCTACTCCCCGGTCCTGAGTGAAGAACAGGAACCTTCCCCTGAGGAATGGAGGGGCTGGGGGTCTAGGCCAGAGACTCTCACTAAATCCAAGCTTTCATTTAAAGCAATTATAAGTGTTCCTCATTCCTGACTGAGAAGATAATCCTTCCAAGTGAGGCCCAATGCAGCACGGCCCTCTCCATGAGTCTGCAGACAGGCAGCTCCAGGGCTTCTTCTCTGCCCAGTCCTTTCCCAAGGCGGCAGGAGCGATTCACAAGGCTTTGGCCATTTTCGCTGCTGCTCTTTGGATCTCTGCGGGCAGCCAGGAAACTACAAGATTTAGGTTAGTTTTGCTTTGCCGCTGCTGCTTGGGCAGCTCTCAGGAGAGCCAGGCAGAGAGGCCTAGGCAGTAAGTATGTGGGACCTAGCCTGAGAGACCCCAAAGGGGCCTGGTTTTCAGAGAGTGGGTGCTCAGTGCTGCCTCAAAACAAGGCCCTTCATTAAAGGTGTGCACCAGGGTCACTAGTCACATGGAAAATCTCTGCCTGGAGCTATTCATGGGAGAGGAGGCTAAGGATGGGATAGATCAAAGGAGGCTCCCCATTCACCCCCTCTGCTCAAACAGGCCTGGCAAGCTGATGGGGGAAGGGACAGGAGAATGGGCACACCACCAGACATACAGCAGCCAGGAGGTGGGGCAGAGATGCACATTTCCTGCACATGACCCCTGGCGGCAGCAGCGCGGTTGGGGAAAGGTAGGTAGTGGATCCATCATCCCAACAGGGAGGAGGCTGGGAGGGGGGGGGAGGGAGGGGAACAAAGACACACTTCCTTCTAGCAGCCTAGAAAAGAGGGAGGACACTACAGTTATCTGATACCCCTTATCCAGAGGCTGATATGGAAGATGGAGCCCCAGAGCAGGATCTGGGAAGAGCAACCTGATAGGAACCCAGCAGCCACAGGTCAGAGGGTGGGCTTCTCACCAGGGCACTAGCCCTGGGCCTTTCTGATATGCCCTCGCTCGCCCTTCACATCAGCCTCGAGCTAGGCAGTGCCTGGTACATCCTTCAAGCCCATTTGCAGGTAAAGGAATCATGTTGTTAAGCCGCTATGTACCCGAGAGTGAAGGAAAAGGACTCCCCAACACCACCTTTCACCTCTGCCCAATGCACCGGCGAGAGCAAGGAAGCTGCTGTGTACAAAGCCCCAGCCAGCAGAAACCTTCTCCCACTTCCCATTAACCGCCTCTAGGATCCCACAGCTTCTGTTATAAATCACCTGCTTCCCTGAACTTTGGGCCCAATCTTAATCCCACCCCTGGGCCAAATTCTGCTCTCACTGACTGCAGGGTATATCTGGAGTAACTCTCACTCCCCTCTCGCTCCCTTCCCTACCAGTGGCCCCAGAGAAGCCATCCAAACTCCTTTCCTGAAAAATATCAATTAAGACCCCAAAGCCCTTGGATCCCAACTAATCCCCTTCCAAAAGGTGTTCACAGCTTAATCCCCCTCATCCGAGTGACAAGCCAGCTCCCTAAAGCCCCAAGCCTGCGGCAAGGAGGCAGCAGGGCACCCGCTCTGAAGCCGCCTCATCTCCCTCATCAGTACTTCAGGGGACTCTGGCAGATTGGGGGCTATTGTAAGCTTAGGGCCAGCTGGCTGCTGAATGTCAGAGCTGATCCCACATCCCCAACAAGTCAGGTGGCACCCAACGCTGGGTCAACCAAAGGGGCCACAGTGGGGCTTAGCAGAAGCCCTAGAGCAGTGCCTAATTTGCATAATGTGGAACAGATGGCAGACACTGTTCCTGGCATGGAGAGGAGGCCCCATGGGACTACAAGTCCCAGTACGCAATGCTCCATCTTGATCTGAGATGTCCGCTTGGGCAACTGTGGTAAGCAAGAGTGAAGATACAGGTTACAAAGAATGGTGCATTTTTTGTTCATGTCCAATAAGCTTATAGCTCCTGGTGCATTTTTCTCATGCACACTGAACATATGTGAAACTGTGCATGCATTTGGCACGTGCACATAAGCATCAGTTGGAGATACATGTTTGCATGAGCAAATTAAGTGCATCAGTGAGCACAGTTTTGCAGCTGTGCATGTGGCTTTTTGCTCATCAGGCCCATAATGTCCCACTTTGCAGGAGTATGAGACAGTCCCAAGGAAACCGTGATTGTCCAGTGAACATCAAGAGTGGGAGAGGGGTCAGCAACTGCCTGGCAGGAGCCACAGTTAGGAATCAGATCTAATTTGCCTTGTACAGAGCAGATTTCCTCTGGAAACCACCAAGGAAAATAAAGAGACACAAAAAGATCAACTCAGAGTGTCACTTCCCTGGTTCTAAAAATCCAGTAAATCACAGGGTAAAACCCACAGGTCTCTGATAGGCTGCAGCAGAGACTGGGGAGAACTAAGAGGAAGTGGCTTGCATCCAAAACTGGCAGTATTCGGGAGGATCATACCCCAGTTACTCATCCTGGTAATGGCAAAAATTACCCAGAGAACACACAACAACCCCATGACTGTGGAGAGCAGACAGCACGAGGGTACTTGCACAACATTTCAGAGACTGGGCCTTCCAAAGATAGCCATGTGCCTGGTGACGCAGCAGGGAAATCACCAGGCAGGGCCAACTTGTTTGGAGTTTCAATGGCTTGGTCTGCTCCACGCAGCATTCCATTCCTGCCAGATCTCAATCCTGTACAGCTCTGCTGATGCTCCTCATTCCTGACTGCAATACATCCTGCAAGTCCAGTCCTGGGCTCCCCACCACACAGCTGTGCCAAGGCTCCTAAATCCTGACCTGCAACCCCCCTGCTAGTGCAATCCTCAGAGCCCGGTGGTACAAGTCACCTCCTATTGCAGTTGTATCACCATTATAACCATCTATTCCCAAATCTGACTGTCCTGCCATCCGCTGCCAGTCACTCCCCTCCCCGCTTGCCCCAGGGGCTCAGCACCATTCAAGCCAGCTCCTGTGCCGGTGCCGGAAGGCGGACTGGGCTCCTCGTCAGTCAGGGAGAGGATGATTCCGAGTGTGACACAATCCTCCTGCCTGTGCAGAGCCAAGAGGGGGCAAGGGGTGAAGGGAAACAAGGGGGGACAGGATGGGGAAGTGCAGGTCAGGGAAGAGGCTACAGCTGCAACAGCAACAGGTGCTGACCAGCAGCCCAGCCACTGAGAGGCAACTGTTTGCAGCATGTCTAGGAAGCCCCTGCAAGCAAGCCAGCCCGCGTGACCCTTTCCTGGGACAAAGGAGAGTTCTGTCTGCAGGCGACAGCCTGGGCAAGTGCTTGGAGCTGCCATCCAGGGAATGTGCAGACAGAGCAGTGACTCTCCCCACCCTCACCCCCTCAATTCCAGATGGCAAAATCAGCATCCTCTTTAACCCGGCATCCATTGCAGGGCTCCTGGAAATGCTAGCAGAAGCGTCCGTCTGTCCCAGGCCAGCTCTTGGGTTGCTCAGACCCAGCTTGGCCAGCTGAGCTTTGGGCAGGGAGCAGGATGTTCACACGAAGGCAATGGGGTTTCCCAGGGCACAGAGACGTCCCACAGACACCAGCACACTTGTGATCTTGGGGACTTTCACTACACGGTCATCTCATTGTGGGGTCTAACCCAACACGCGGCGCAGGAGATTGGGGGAGTGTTATTCACTAACGCAGCCACATCACTGCTCCACCCTCAGCAGCAGCAACCAGACTGCTGAATGGGTTAGGTCACGTTGACCTCACCACCACAACAGCGATGCAGCTACCTCTTTATAGAAAGTTACCGGGAGGTTAAGGGTGGTGACTTCCTGAACTGGACCCAGGAACTCAGGTGGGTCTGCAGCTCAAGCTGGCATCTGTGCTAGCTGGATGGGAAAGGCATGTCAGCACCACGTCAGGTTGTAGCAGGTGCTCCAAATGCCCTAGGAGGCAGCCCATTCTGGGGCAGGGGACACTGACCCACACCCATCCGAAACACGTCCCCCCCCCTCCCCCCCACCCTCCATTTCTAGAGAGTTTGCTGGGAGAGCAGCCAGTGTCTACTGACAGGCACACAGTCTAGACTCTAGACCACGTGCCACACACCCCCCACCAGCTCACGTGGAGAAAGGCTGGGCTCATTTGGGACAGGACCCAGGAGTTCTCCAACCAGATCCCATGCGAACACATTACAGGGCTGAGGAGACAGCTGGGGATGGAACGGCTGGGCTGACAAACTAGGCCGCCTGCCAAGAGGAAAGAGGCAGGCAGCATGGCTTAAACTTGGCATTTCTCTCCCGCTGGGCCCCACATTCCGGCAGGACGGCAGAGGCTTCCCCTTCCTCAGGAGGGGAGAGAAACCCGAGAGGAGAAGGGGATTATCCAGCAACATGGTGCCAAATGTAGCTACTTGCCACGGAACACTGGCGCAAGCTCATGGCTCCTAAGAGATGGGCAGGCACTGGGCAAGCTCGCAGCCATGCTGATGCCCCTCGATCCCGCCCTGCAGCCCCCCCCACTCCCGTCCCGGCCTCCCCAACAACTCTGCCAATGTGCCCCCTGATCCCGCCCTGCAGCTCCCCTGATCCCCAGTCCTGGCCACCCCCAACAGCTCTACCAATGTGCCCCTGATCCCACCCTGCAGCCCCCCCGATCCCCAGTCCCGGCCGCCCCAACAGCTCTGCCAATGCCCCTCAATCCCACCTGCCTGGCTAAGGGTCTGATCCTGTGAGGAACTCAATGAGAACTAAGGAAGCTCAGTTCCCTGCAGTGAAGACAGGCAAGCTGAGCCATGCCCCAGCACACTCTCTCCTCCCCACACAACACAACACACAGATGCAATACCCTCTGGGCAATAACACCACTCTTCCCTGTTGCTCCAGAAAGCCCATTGGCCAAAGCACATCAGCACCGGGAAGTAGGGCAGCACTGGAGGAGGACTGAACCTATAACCCACTAACCTATCACTTCAGGAAGTCCCCCCTTCCTTCCAGGAAGTGGGTTACAGCTGGCCTGCCTGGCAGGTACATGTATAAAGGGGAGGGAGGCACCAACAGTCTTAGTCCAATTTAATTCTTCCAGGTTTCCCCACAATACATTCAACCTCCTGCAAGGGGCCACTGGTGCAATCCCCACAGGGTTGGGGCATGAAAATCCAGGGCTCTAAGCAGCAGGAGGTCAGAGGAGACGTGTACCACCTGCATGCCTGTGTTCCCCTCATCCCATGCCCTCGAGCTAGCAGGCTATTTCTCTAGGTGGGGCTCCCCGAGTGCACTCTCCGCCACCCAGTGTGGGTTACAGTCACCTAACACAAGGCTTCCTTCCTCACCCTCCAGAAACCCTACTGGGGAAGCCAGCACGCCGCCTACCCCGCTCTCCCTCTCACACAACGAGCCAAATCTCCCAAGCAGACTCAGCCTCCAGAAAACAGACTGCTTGAGACTTGAGCCAGCGCTGCTCCAACTCCAGAGGGCTGGTGGGATTCTCTCCCTGCTGCAGCAGCAGAGACAGCCAGCAGCAGGGTCTGGTTACACCGGGCTCCCCAGGAAGATCAGGTCACCGCTGAGGCAGCACTTTCTCCATCCTCCAGGTCCAGCCAGACAGCCCCTGCTGGGGGAAGCTGAGCTCTCCATGTCGCGCCTCCCACACCACTGCTCCAAGGTTAGAGTAGGGGACACGGGACACCCCTCCCCTCTATACACACACACACTCACTCACACTCAGCAGCCTTCAGCACATGAGCCCTGAAGGTGCAGGGGTTGAAAAAGGATCCACCCTCCTCCAAATGAGAGGCACTCCCTCAAACCTTCAGAGCCCTCTGCACCCCCTTTCTTACATTTCTGGTTGGCACCTGACTGGGCTCAGTAAGGTGGGCTTTCAAAGCCAGCTGAAGCCCAGGTTTTATTGTTATTGTACCAATATGCGGATGGATTTTGTTCTGGTGACGGATTGGCAGCCCTGGAGATTGAGGGCTTCTAGCCAAAGAAGAGGTCGAGATCCCCACGCATCCTGAAGCACACAATAGTCCAGCCACTACTGAAAAAAACCATTGCTCCACACGAGAGACCTCACATACCACTACAGCCCTTTTTAAGCAATCCAGGAGTTGGCAAAGCATGGTCTCCAAGGCCTCCTGCCAGCAGGCACGGCCCTGGGTCCCACAGAGTCAGCGCAAGGGACACCAAGAGCACATGCTGGCTCTGTTGGCCAAACTCCCTCATCCATTGACAAGGGAAGTCCAGCCATGCTCATCTTACTGGGCCCTTTTATGTCATCTGAGATCCTTGATCTCCAAATACCCCCGCAGCTGGGGAATGGAAATACACTGAAATACCTTGGGTCCTTCCTCCAGGAGATCACCCAGAGATACGTCATGGGTAACTGATCTTCCACCTCCAGAGCACCACAATGTTCACTCCTCTCCCCCTTACTACTCAACACCCAGACAGACCTGGGAACAGTTGGTGAGACTACACAGGTCAAAGTGCCCGCAGTACGCAGACAACACCTACCTCTATGGCAAATTTCCATCGTACACACACGGCACAAGCTCCCAGCTGCAACAATGACATAGGTGACCAATGAGACTGCCTCATGATGAGTGCAGGAGCTGGGCCTCCCCTAGGGAAGATCTGGACTGTGAAACCTGCTCCCATGGGGGTAAGAGAGAGCACAGACCTCGCTGCTTTCAGAACTAAATGCAACAGTCTCACTTTCTGCTTTGCCTGCCTGCTAGAATTTTTTTTTTTCAAATTGTAAGCAAACCCTCGCCCCTCTCTTACCAAAGAGACTATTTCCTCTGCCTCTGGGGGAGAGAAGAAAGGAGGCACAGAGAAGGAGGAAGCGAGTGCTCTTCCCCTTTTAAAAACCCTGCAAGGTGCTCCGATGCAATGGCAATGGACCCTAGAGGACAGCCTAAGGAGAAATATCCCTTACACTGTCCCATCAGTGCAGCCTAGCCTGGCCCATAGAGCAGGAGGGGAGTCCTGGCCTTGGCCTCTCTCAGGAGAAGGCCCACCAGGGCTGTGATGAGACCTGCCCACTGGAAACAGGACTGAGAACCACCTGTTTGTTTCCCATCAAACCCCACTTTGTTTCCTTAAGCCCTAACAGGCCAGAGCCTATCACGCCGGTGGGCCATGGAGCAGCAGGGGCTCTGATACTATGGCTGCAGATGGGCAGAGTGAAGCAAATGGAAAGAAAGGAGAGACTCCACATGAACAGGAGCCCCACTAGCGGGTCTGAAGTTCCAAAATCACCTCAGGGCTCAGCAGAACCTATCCCTGCATCCTCTATTATCCTGAGGGGGCTGGCCCGATCCAGGGGGGCTACCCATGCGCCCCGGGTGGGCACTCTCTCTAGCTACCACCACAGCAGGGCCAAAGAAGTCGCAGAAAGAGGGGGAGGGAAAAGTTAGATGAAGACGCAGGAATGAAAACAGAGAAAGACCTGGCACCTCAGGGAGAAATTTGCCAGACAAATAGCAATCGTCAGGTTCCAGGGACAAATACTGGATGTGTAACACTGCCTCAGTGGCTTCATGAATCCTCCTCCCACACTTCCCTCTGCACCACACTGGCACAGACCTATTTAAAACCTGCAATTTGGAATTCAATAGCAGGAGAGGCTGGTGGAAATGCGACACCAGTCACTTCAGCTCCCTTATTGATCGGGAAGGGAGGACAAGCTGCCTCCGGCAGCAAGCCTCTCGCAATCCATGCCAACTCACTAGTGACCCCGATGCCTCCTCTGATGGAGATGATGATGCCGAGGAGGAAGGAAACTGAAGGAGAGAAAGGGAAATTGAGACTTCCGAATAAATGAAGAAACCCGAGGGTTTTGGGAAGCCTCACTCACTGAGCATCCTACAAGTGTGGTCCAGCTGTAGGAGCGGAGAGCAGACCGCAAGGACTCCTAGATTCTCTGTGTGACTTTGGGCATGTCCCGAAACCATTCCGTGCCTCAGTTTCCCCATCTGTAAAACTGAGATAAGCATACTGACCCAACCCAGCGGGGCCGCGTGAGGTGTCTTCATTCACTAATGCTCATGAAATGCCTTGAGATCCTCTGACAGAAGGAACTACAGACAATGGGCTGGATTCAGATCTGGTGGAAGCAAGTGCACTTCCACTGGAGTCCATGCAACTGCCCCCACCTACAGCAAGACTGAATTTGGCCCAATACGTGCAGAGGGTCAATTTCTTCCCTCCCCAGTACTTCAGGTTTGCACCTTGAACTCCAAATCATGGACACAAGCCCAGAGCTTGCTCCTGAACTCTCTTCCTGAACCAGCTGGGGTCACAGCTGTTCTGTGTGGGCCCCTTTTTTTCTTGGGTTTATTCGGTACCCGGGGTTCACGACAGATGCCACCAGACCAGGGATGGGAAAGGATCCCAGACAGAGCAGGAGGGTAGGTGCGTGGGGACTGCCTATTGTTGCATCCCAGTTGGGGGAGAGTGCTGCCAGCTGATGCATCCCAGAAGAATGAGATGGTGGGGGAAAGGTGTTCAGAGACCAACCTCCCACCCAGCCAGACATATGCATGCCAACAGCCACCCAGTCTCAGTGGGCCTCTCCCCACACCAACCCAGAAGCCAGTTTCACGCTCACGATTTCAAATCCCCAAATTGACTGTCAAAGGGGTCTCGAACCCAGCAGCCTGGTCTCTGTCCCGCCACCAGCCAGCATGGGAGGGTGGATCAGAGACCTGGGTGCTGCCTTTGATGCTGGGCTTTGGCAGCCAGCAGAGACGGGGGAGCGGCAGAGATCTTGCTGAGCTCAGCACAGCATGTGTATGCATGACGCCATGACGGCTAGGACCCCTTGGGGCTGTTCGGCTCCGCTGGAGCCAAGCCAAGGAGGCTGGGGAGAGGGCTATGCAAGCAGCTCTGTCTAACCCCCACTCACACACAGAGGGCTCCCCTCTGCCAGCACTGGCCCCACGCAGGCTGACACCAGCATAATGACTTAACCACACTCCTAGTTCAGTCCTGAACTGGCCTTGGGCCAATCATTGCATTCCCGACCCAGTGAACCAGAAATCGGCACCTCAGCAAAAGTCTGCTTCCTCCAGCACGTCTATAGGGGTGAAGGGATTTGTGCCATACACATCAGTGTGGAAACAGCTGATCACAGACTAGTGGCCCAGAGGAAACCCACACAGGTCAAATCCAACATACTGTACACAGGCAAATAGAGAGGCAGCAGGGTCTAGTGGCTACAGCAAGGGATCAGGGGCCAGGAACTCTGAGCGCTGCTCCTGGCTCTGCCACGGCCTGCTAAGTGGCCTTGGCAAGTCACTGCGTTTCACTGGGCCTCAGTTTCCCCATCCGTAAAATGGGGAATACATTGGGCTACAGATCCATCTCCTGAGGTAGAGGGGCTAGAGGAACACTTAGCTCATGTTTGTACAGCACATTGAGTGTCCAAACCCATAGATAAAAGCACCTGGCCTTCCTCGTGCATAATGTCCCCACTAGCCTGAAATCCTGAGTCTGACCCTTCCCCACCTCACCAAAGGTGGGGGGGCCTGCAGCCCCCTCTAATTTAATCCCCCTATTCACTTGGCTATGTAAACACCGACCCCAAGGGAGCATGTGGTCTGCCTATCACATTGCCAATTCATGCAAGGAAACAGCTGCCAATGGCTTCAGGCCTTCCAAGGTGACTATTGCATGGCCCAGTGCCAATGGACCCCACCCCGCCTTGATGGCAAACGTGGCGCTTCCACCATCACCACCACTGCATCACATCTCTTCGGAGCTGCCTTTGCTTCTACATACCAGAGAATCATTTTAGAAAAGGAGGAATTTTAGCTGGGAAACAAAGACGCCAAAAGGAGCTCAAAATTCAAGCCATCGATCCCCAGGGCCAGGTAGTGGGTAGGCCCAAGTGGCTGTGTCTCCGGGCTCTGGAGGAATGAACAACAGGGCTGGGTGCTCCAGTTGAGTCCTGCACTTCAGGCCTCCAGAAGGACTGTAACAGGACCCTCAACATGACTTTGCCTAGTGGAGGATGCAGTTAATGTGCACTGTGTTTATACAGGGCAGATGCAACTGTAATTATAGGAATGATGTTATGATAACAGGAAATCCATGCCTCATGGACATGCAGCGAGAGGCAGACTTATTTGCTAATTGCCACCAACAAGAAGCCTTTTGTGTCGCTGGGGAAGAGAGGTCTTCCCCACATTGTGGAATTTTGCCCACAGATGGCTTAGGTCAGCCAGGCTGGAGCGCGCTGCAGCCCCAAAGAGAACTCCCCTTCTACGGAAGCTTATCGGATTCCTTCAGCTCCCACCGTGGAGCAGTGCCATCCACCTCAGGGCTTTCCCAAGACAGAGGCTGCAGCAGGGCCTAGCATGACATGGGGATGGGAGCTTAACAATGCTAGCAATGCAGGCAGGAAAGAGGGGAAGCAACCTCACTATTCTATACTCGTGGTCTAAGAAACATGTCACCCCCCTCTAGGGGCAACATCACCCAGCCGAATGGGACAGGGATGAGGCCCGGAAATGTCTAAGCTAAGCACAGGTGCTATGGCAAGATGAAAGCTCTTCCCCTGCTGATCTTCTAAGTGGGCCAGTCTGGGCCAAAGGCTATTTGCCCTGGAGGATGGGCCCTGCCCAATGAGATTTCAGGCATTTCCCTCTCTATTCCATCTTATTTCAGCCATTTGGGCCCAATTCAGGACGTAAGGCCAACAGCAAGGAGGGATTTCTGAACTCAAGAAGTGCCAAGAGAAGGAGCTTCATGTCGCCCAAGAAACACCAGCTCACACATGCCAACGCTGCCACCTGGCAAGAGGGCCGAGACCAACGAAGCACCAGAGGCATCAAGTCACCAGCGCATACACAACCCATGCGCAGCCCGTCTTGGGTCAGTGGCAAAGCAATCCAATGATAAAAGCACACAGGGTATAGAGGGAAACCACCAGTACTGGGACACCTTGCTATATTGTAGATCCAACACCCCAGCCCTAGGAGAGACTGTGCGAAGGGAACTCCCACTAACACTGCTCACTGGGACTTGAATGGGGGGGGGTGGGGGCTGTTTATAATCCTGCCATAAACAATTGCTTTAATAAATATGCCTAGTGGACAAGAGCGAAGGGAACTGGTCTTCGGCGATGCTGCCACTCCCCACCCTGCATACACCATTTGCGCCTCAAAACACAGCACTGAAATCCTGCCCCAAAGGAGGTAGTCAGCCAACCAGCCTCCTCACCCCCCGCCCAGTAGGCTGCCTACCTTTTTGATCCTGCCACTCCGTGTGCCGGCAAAGACCACTGTGTGTCCCCGGTAGTCGTAGGCAGCCACTGAGGTCATGCCGTCCTCCTTATCCACAAAGAGCGCTGTCCCCTCGATGGTCACCGTCCCGCCCAGCGGCTGGTTAAAATCCTGGCCACAGAAATAGTCGTCAATCTGCAGAGGCTGTCAGAGAAGAAGGGAATGAGAGAGATGAGCCGTTTGCCAATACATCGACGCCGCTTAAACTGATGTGTGCAAAGGGGGACTGAGCTGCGGACTTAGAGCAATAACGAAGTGAGGAAACGATATGAGCCCCTCTTAGCTACCACTGGCTCATTCCTGCCCCAGATCCAGGGCAGCCAAGGAGAGCGGGGAAACCCCATCACTTAGGGGCATGATGAGGGGTCAGGGCAGTGACTAGGGGCTTGCCTCACCGCAGCGGTGTCCAATAGAAATTCGATGCTAGCCACACTCCTAGCCACACTTGTGGTTTTGATTTTTTCTTATTAGTCACATTATAAAAAAGCCACATGCATTAGCTACAATTCAATAGCCTATTAGCCACATGTGGCTAGTGGCAAACGTATTGGACACCGCTGGCTTAGAGGCTGCTAACAAGGCATGGGGGTAGCAAGGAGCTCTGCATCCCCTCCCTCTCCCAGGGACTGCTCCTGGGTGGGGCAGGAAGCTATGGGCTCAGAAGCAGCTGGGGGCTCACACACAGCAGCCTGGTACCAGACATACCCATTAACTCTAGCTATGCCCAGGCACAATTCACAGATTAGCACTGGGGCACCAGGAAACCAGAGAGGCGGGAACCTCAGAGTCTGCAGAGAAGCCTCGGTGCTAGGTGGTGCACATGGACTCTGCTCTCTGAGAGGGACCCCAGGGCACAAGGGGGCGGACAGAGAGCAGAAAAGGCCTCCCAGACAGGAGGAGATAGTGTCAGACTCCAGACACAGTCCTGCTGCCCAGGACTCTCACCACAGGGCACACAACAGTTCCCAGTAGAGCCTGTTCATATGAATCCTGACAAGGACCCCTCCCCACCCCACCCCATCCCACCAAGTGCCTGGCTCCATGGAAGAGCAATTAGGGCTGGACAGAGGAGATAAGATGAAAGACTGGCCGCAGCCCTGGTCCACCCTACACCTACAGGCTGCCAATAACACGCCCAGCTGTTTCAGCACCTGGCTTCCCACATGCAGCTCCATCAATACTCCTCTTTCCTGATCTATAGTACTCCAGCCCCTAGCTCCCCACCACCACACACCCCTTTGCCAGTGCCCCTCATCCTGACCTGCATCACCCCCTGCTATTCCAGCCTCTGCAGGAAACAGCTCTCCAGACTCACGGGCCATCCCTGGCGAATTGCTGATCTGGCTCCTGCAGAGAATGGTCATTGCCCTTACTCAGTATCTCAAACTCCCCTCAGGGCTGTTCTCCCAACCAGAGGATTCACTGACACTGGCAGTTCTCAGTCTGAGGCCAGACAGGATGCTGGCAGTAGTTTTACAAAGGAGTCATGAGTCTGCCTGCTCCTGTTCCCATTCCTCAGCCAGAGCAGATCTGCTCAGCCTCTCCGATGCTGCTATCTCCTTTAAGTGCCATATGAGCTGACACAAAGGATTCTCAGGCAAGCCTGAAGAGCAGTGGCTGAGCGGGGGATGAACCCGGAGGGCCCAGAGTGATGACATAGGAGAACCTCCTTCGACCAGTGAGTCCTGATGTTTCCTCCCACCCTCCAAAGGGTTAATCCTGCCAAATCTCCAGAAAGCCTGTACCAAGCACAGATCGCTGCCTGAAAGCTCCTCTCCTCTCCCCCACACTCCTTACAGAAGGTGATCAAGAGCAGCCCAATGCCACATGCTGTAGCCGAGACTCAACAGCTCAGGTCCCTCAGGAGAGGCAGTAGATTAACATGTAGGGGGGGTGGTCGGGGTGGGAGGTGGAGACACTGAAACGGAGTAAGAGGGGAGAGCGTCTCTGAACCAGAAAGTCTGGTCCTGGAACAGCCTCTCCCTGCTCCCTAATACCCTCCCTAATCCAAGGCCCCAGAAGAGAGAAAGGCAGAGGGGCTTCCAGCCTCAGTCACGTCTGGAGCAGCACTTAGAAACCCATCACTGAGCTCAAGCTTCTAGCCAGAGAAACACTGTCAGGAGGAGGGACGGGAGAGGAAGGAGTGGGAATTCCATCAGCATTCAAACCAGGTTGGCTGCCCACCCCCCACTGAGCTGGGCTCCAAGGGCGGGGTGGGCGAGCAGTGATTAGCGCCCATAGCTTGGCTGGCTCCCTGCCTCTCTCTGCAGTGAGCGCCAAAGCCAGGAGAGTGAATATTAATTCAGCACGAGGGTCCGGGCAGCTGACCCACCTCAGCAAGGGTCCCGCTCCAGCAGAGCTAGGGGGAGTGTGCGTGCAGACCTGGCCTGCCACTACAACACTGCATAAAGGCAAAAACTGGCCTTCACGGGACTGGATTTTTTAAGACAAAGACTGAGCCTGGGAAGTAAGATGAGACCAAGCAACAGCAACTCCCAGATCTAATTACACTCCCCACAGGGTCTCCTGGCTCAGTCTGGCTACAAGGCTCCTTTCCATATAACCCCCTCACTGCTGGTTTCAACAAGCCCTCTGGGTACAGCTCTGCCGCCATCCCTAAACCCCCTTCCCAAACAGATCTGGTGTCATGAGGGGGGACAATGTCACCATGAGCCCTGCCTGCAGCTAACAAGGGAGCACAGACCTTTGCTAGCAGAGGCCACGTCTCTGTGAGTGCCCCAGCCTCTTAAGGTTGGTTCACGCACTTCCACCTTATCATGTTTCTCTGACTGTATAAATATCTGTCTACTGTATGTTTCATTCCATGCATCCGATGAAGTGGGTTCTAACCCACGAAAGCTTATGCTGAAATCAATGTGTCAGTCTCTAAGGTGCCACAAGTATTTCTTTCTTTCTTATTTTCTTTTTGCTGACACAGACTAACATGGCTACTACACTGTAACCAGTGTAGGAACTTTCTGGCTTTTATCGTGGTCCTGGGGAGCAGTTGCACAATTTCATTTGGATCGGTACAGAGGCCTGCGGCGGGGTCGGGCGCTCTGTATCTCCACACCTGTTCGCTTTCCCATTCCCCACGCTCAGGGCACTCTCGGAAAGGAAATGCTGCATCTCAATGAGCTGTAATGAGGGGAACTTGTTTGTAATCTACACACACACACACACACACACCCCCACAGGTTGTGCTCTGTCCCTGTACATTCTCCCTGCAGCTTCCAACAGACACCCCATTCTTCACTTCCTGTCCTAAGCTGCTGGGCATTTCAGCAGGGGGTGAAGATGATCCCTGTACAGAATTCACAGAGTGCTTTGCGCTGGCAAGGTATCTAGAGGAATGAATAAGGGCTATTTTCAGCGGCTGTATTTAGGGGGGGGGGGGGTCTATGGCTCCTGGGTGCCAGAGAAGGTCAGGAGTAGCCCCATGTCACACCAGTGGCCGTGAACAGCTCACCATGGAGCATGCTTTGCCTGCAGTTACAGATGACACGCATCAGGTGGGGCTGAACGACACAGTGAAAGAGGAAGAGAGGAACTGAATGGGGGGAAGGGGTGGGAGGGTTAAGCAAGTTTCTGATCTGCCTGCGACGTGCTTGAGTGGCTAAGGAGCTATTTTTCTCATTGCAATCCAGCATCTGTGAGAGAGACACACAGTGCCACGGCCCATTCACAGCAGAGGGGAGCAGACAGAGCTGCCCCCATGGCCAATGTATTAGTCCAATCTAGGGTGCCACAGCAAAAAGTCTCCTCACGCTGCTGACATGGGGACAGCTGGCCGGCCATTATCAGCCCTTGGGCCCATCCAGTTCACAGTACTGGCTCCCTAATCTCTCGCCATCTCGGGGGGGGGGGGGGGCGAGTATCTGTACAATGGAGCGCCCTCCTCCTGTTCCACAATTCCAGCTCCAGAATGGATAACTTGGCAGAGAGGCTACACAGGACACGCTTGTAACAATCCAACGTCATTGAGCTTCCCAGTGAGCCTAGAAAACCAGAGCCAGGGACACAATTGCTGTCTCAAGGTGACCAGGTCATCCTCCAAAACCCCTGCCACAGACACTGCCTATCTTTGGGTTCAACTTCTGCCTGGGGTACCAAAGGGTACGGAGCATTCCCTCTCCCCCATCCCACTCCTAGATTGCTACAGAGCCTGCCAGGACCACTGGAGTGGTTAGAGAAAACCCCAGGCTAGCACAACACCACAGCACCAGCAATAGGAGATCAAGTGGAAAGGGCCACTCTGGAACACAAGAGGAACTGCCGGATGCCATGCCCTGACCTTCCCGCAGTGACATCACCATTCACACACTCCAAGCCAAGGATCTGCCAAGACAAACAGGTTCACTTTACATACCAAAGGCTCCGGGAAACACACAACTTAATATTGCTGCTCCTACCCCTTCCACTCAGGACTTTGGGGAAGTCTCTACATTTCTATAATGCCCCACCCCTTTCCCAATTCCCACTGATCCCACAAGCGGCTGAGCCCAGGTGATGAGACCACATTAACAAGGGGGAAACTGGCTCATATGACTGAGGGTGGGGAGAGAGGAGATTAAACATTTCCTTTCCAGGTCACCGACCCAGGATGGTAGTGACCCAAAGTGATTCCGATCTGCTGTCTGCCCAGAGGCATGAGCTTGATGGGTCTCAGCCCACTTTACGGGAACAGCCACCTCACATAAGGCACCACTGCTGGCACCTCCTGGTCCCCTTGCTGGAAGTCACAGCAGAGAGGCCAAGAACTGAGTGGGCAACAGAGACTAAACTCCCCCTCTATCTCCAGGGCAGAGAGCAGGCTGCACGGTTGAGAAGCTGCTGCCCATGCTGTCCCCACAGGCCGCAAGCTCCAAGCTCATGGGCTAACAGCCCAGCACTACACTCCCTTCAGGGAGACAGGAGTTAACACAGCCAATTGGAGCAATGTCTGCCTGGTGCCTTCAGCAGCGGAAGCTGAACTTCCCCACAATGCATCTGGCCAGCCAGGCAACACTCCCACATGGGAGGAAGGGAACAGAATCCTGTACCCCTCCTCCCCCCCTTCATTGCTGAGCCCCAGCAGGTTTGGCAGCTGCAGCTGGACTGCAGATCCCCTGCCAGCATCAGCTAGCGGCCTTGTTGGTTAAACACTCTCCTGCGTTTGCAGATTCAGGAGAAGCCTTTTCAAAAGGGAGCTCGAACAGCAGCCAAGAGCCACTGCGGCTCAGCCAGTGCCCAGCGTTGGCAGACACAAATGTAGGGCAATTTTCCCAAGCGCTCCTTTCACCAAGCGCTGTAGCTGCTGCCCAGGGAGATGGGAGAGCAGCAGAGTCAGGCAGTTCCTGCACTGGGGGACTGAAGGGCTCGTTCCTGGTGGCCTCCAAAGGCAGGGGGGAAGGCACAGAGGAGTCACCATCAGTGCCCGTGGAGAGAAGAACTGGTGCAGAGCCAAGAGGATGGAGCCTGGTATTGTCTGTCACACACACACACACACACACACACACACACACACACACACACACACACACACACACACACACACACACACACACACACACACACACACACACACACACACACACACACACACACACACACACACACACACACACACACACCCCCCGTTTGGAGAGCACTGAACTGCAACCTGTGACCCTGTTCCACAGCTGATGAGAGGCAGAAGAAATTATCTGCAAGTTAATCTGGAGAACCTCAGTCCCACAGCAATGCCACGGCCCTGCCCTCTTGGTCTGCACCGCTCCTTGCCACCTCAGTCCAGGAAACAGGACCTTTCATCTTCAGGTCACCAGCTCCAACCCAGCCCTAGATCAGTGGTGATTCAGAGTGGACACCGTCGGATAGCTGACCTGCGAGCCCAGAAATGCTACTCTCAATCCAATTCCTATTGACTCAGATATCTGCCCCAGAAAAGCCGTTCTCCTCACAGCTGGCCTGGGCCCCCGCGATAACAGCCTGGGCAGGGAAGCCAGAACAGAAAGGCCCAAGGAGCCTGAATTCCCTTCTCTCCCCTAGAGGGGCCGTCCTGGGCAGGTCGTCTGAAACACAACAGCATGGGGGAGTGTATGGAGGAAGCGTGTCTGCCTCTCCTTGGCTGTTCCCATGCAGTGGCTGCCAATCCAGCACCTTCCCCCAGACTCACCAATGTTGTGAACAAACAAAAAGCAAAGGCAGTACGCTCAGAAGAGGCAACAGGTGAGCCGGGGAAAGGAATGGGCCTCACCCCCGATGGCTGGACTCTGCCTGCGCCATCTCTGCCACACCTGCCCCTGCTGGGAGTCATTTTATCCTTCTCCCTAGGATGCCCCTTTCCCAGATCCTGGACCCCTGAGACAAACCCGTCTGGCTCTGCTGCAGCTCTGTCAGTCTCTCATTTCCACAGCACTGAGAGGAGAGGGGAAGGACACAGGAGGTTTCTGCACTCAACATACAATGTCTCTGCCGCGTCCCCTCCAGCCTCCAATGCAGGCCCAGCCATGTGGTGCTAAGAGAGGATGACAGGGAATGCGGGGGGGTGGGGGAGACCGCAGGGAACAGGGGTCAGGAACTGGGAAATTCCCTGAACCGTGAAATCTGCTTCTATCTTCACCTCAGTGGGAGGAGATGTGTTGTCATGACAATGCCTGGTCCAACAGCCTCCGACCATGGGTTCCAGGCTCTGGGAGATGTAGAGAAAGGGAGGGGGAATGGGGACTGAAGAGAGAACTGAAGCCTGTCAGCCAGGCACAGGTGAGCTCAGTTACCCACAAGGTCCAATGTGGGCATAGGTGCTGGAATTAGGCCTGTGGGGGTACTGCTGCACCCCCTGGCTTGAAGTGGTTTCCATTATATAAAGGGTTTATGGCACCCCCACTATACAAATTGTTCCAGCCCCCTGCATCTGGGTGGGGCAATGGCTGAGCAGAGCATTGCATGCCTGATGCCTTCACTCCGTAATCCCAGCGAAGCCAGCTGGACTTCCCTCCCCAGCACCCAATCTCAGGGAGCCTCCAGGTGTGAACCGCTCATGCCAAGCCCAGAACAGGCAGCAGCCCGCCCAGGCATGGAGCACATGAAGTCAACACTGCCAGCAGAGGCGCTTTTTGAATGACGCGCATTGAGGATGGTGGGGCATTTGGGCCTCGGAAAGATTCTCTTTGGAGAGGCTCCATCTGCAGCTCGGAGGTTAGAGGAGAGGTTTTGGCAAGGGATGGGCTCAGAACCTGCTCCAGTCCCTGGGGGGTTTTAAATCCATACAGCGTGGGTGTAACATATGGGGAAAGCGCTGAGCTCCTCAACTTTGAGAAGTGGCTCCAGGGGGGGCAGATAGCAAGCCCCACTCAAAAACCAGCTGCCCCCGGACTGTCACCCCACGCTAGAGTGCGGCACCCACACAGCATGGGACAAGGGGGCGTACATTCGCAAGAGACTCCCCTACGGTCAGTGTGCAGTCCTGTACCAGCTCACTAACACCCCCACGGAGGGGACACTGAACGGCCATCCACTGATGGCCATGCACTAAGCCCACTGTTTAAAAGGGCCATTCATTTTCACTTCCTGTTTGACTTGCTGTCCTTGGGGCCAGGCCCCTCCCTGCTTTTTCTCAAGATGCCTGCAGCATTCAATTCCAACATGACCATGGGACAGGATCTCTAGCCCGTGGGAGGAGCCCTCATGGGTGACCCAGGAGGCCGGGGCTCACACCACTGCTGCAGTTCACAGCTAGCACCACAGCCGTGGGGAGCGCAAAGCCTCCATTTGCTTGCTCAGCAGCTCTCACTTCCTCTAACTGGGGTTTAGGACAAGGTCACAAATTGACTCCTTTCCATGCCTGACTTTTTATCTCCCCTTCCCCAGGCAAGAAATCCCTCTAGAAAATCCACACATCTTGCGCACAGGCCTCACTGGCTCACAAAGAGGGCTGTGTCAGTGGCCCCTGGGGACAGACTTCTTTACCCACTATCTAAGCCCTCATCCCACTGGGGGCGGGGGATCAGCAGCATGGTGAGGAGTTAACAACCCTCAACTCAGGGTACTGAAAAGGGGGGTGGAGGGGCTCAAAAGCCCCCTGCAATCTGAACACACAAGGACCTTGCCTACCAATAGAATGGGGTGTAGGCCTTGCTGGTCTCCTCCTTTCCATTCTCACACGGCAAACATCAGAAAGGCAGCGGCAGGAAAACACATTGTTCCAGCCATAAACCAAATTGAGCTTAGGGACCCACATCCTTCTCCAGCACTCCCAGCAGAAACCGCGCCTCCATCAGGGCTGGGATAACTGAACATTCAGGGATTGGCTCTCTGGGGGCTGAGACAGAAGTCCCAGAGCCCAGGGACAAGAGCCCCACAGCTCAGCCTCACCAAAGAGGATGCCACTGAGGAAGCAGTGAATCACTGAGGCCTAATGAACAATCCATATTGTGGAGGAAGAGGGGAGCAATTAAGTAGCAGAGGCTTTGGCCCCAGCAGAGCATCTGGGGTTCCTTGGCTATTTTGCTCTTAGGGAACGCTGTGAAGGACTCCGCAATTGAGGACAGGAGAGGGGCCCACGCACACACAAGGGAGACATATTTACTTTTATACGATTCTATGTTAGTGGCAATGGGAGGCTCACACTGCCCAGCCCCACAAAACACACCCCTAGACATCACCCTTGCAGCCTCCCGGTCCCAAAAGCACAGATGGCCAGAACAGTCTGTTCCAAGAGGAAGAAAGAGATATCTGGTCATTGCCCCTAAGAGAAGCACAGATTGGTCCATAGGTGCATTCAGCCCTCTTACGACAGCAGCTTCCAAGACTCAGAGAAGCCCACCCTGACTCAGGCTCTGACAGGGCAACGCCCCCTCCTGCAGCCCGGAATCACAGGTCACTTCTTCCCCAGTGCAACATCCTGCTCCCCCCATGCATCTTCTCCCAGGAAGAGAGCACCCTGAGCCCCTTCCCTTCCCTCTGCCTCAAGGTGTGCATAGCAGGCAGCAGTGAAGGGGTAAACGGAAAGCCTGAATCCTGGGCAGACTGGAGCGGAACCAATGAAGGTATTTAAGTCCTGGCAGCACCTCGCAGCCAATGCAATCTCCATGTCACACTGCTCTCTGCACTCCAATTTGCAGCTTCTCCAACCTCATCTGCTGCTGAATATGCAAGAGGATAAATGTTTATGGTGTTTACTCCTCTCTGCTTTGTCTCAACAAACTCTGGGAAACGACAAATACAGCTGCACCGCTGCACTCCAGGCTGCAAGGAGCACACGTCCGCCTGCCACGGCAACACAGACACCACCTCAATAAAGAATTACACCGACAATTAGCTCACGAACAGCAAACTCCCTTGCTAGGGACATGCAGGCAGTCACCATGGCAAGGCCAGGCCAGGCCAGGCTGGGTCAAATCGGACGGGGGAAGCAATCTGAAGGGTATGGTACCAGCTGCCATAGCAGATCCAGACACTGGTCCATCAAGTCTGGCCTCTGCCAGTGGCTACTGCTGGGTGCTTCAGATAAAGTCAGGGGTATATATATGGCCAGTTGCATCATGCTGCATGGAGCAAGTAAATTTCCTTCCTGACCACTGTGCTGACCAGCCTCAAGCATGAGGATCAATTACCCTCACACACACACACGCACACTGCCTGACCACATATAGCTACTAAAGCACATACCCAACACTCAGGTTAACAAGAGACTTCACACCAGCATGGATGGCAAAGGGTGACACAGCTGGCTTTCCAGCAGGCTCTGTCCTAATCAGCTGGGGTGAATGAAGGCCCCACTGACTCAATGGGAGACCATAACCCACACCCTAACCAGAGAGGCATCTCTCCTCAGGGACTGGCACTAGAGGCATTTGGGGGGAAAGGGGTATATAGGTTAATTAGTTGTGTCAGGATGTTCAGCAGCCCCAATACTAAACAAGCTTGGCAGGATCTCAGTTCACCTCTTAGTGGGACTGGTGGGCACATCACAGAAACGACCACCAGAGTTGGGTCCTTAGCAGACAGTTTCAGCAGAGGGGCCAGGAAAGTGATGAACCAGGAAGACTGAACCCCCTCATCCCTAGAGAAGGGCCCTGCATGGCACATGGGGTCTGGGGAGCTGGCCAGTAGATATTCAGAGGATCCAATCTCCAGGAGCATGATAATCCCGTACTTTCCACCAACGCAACTCCCACCCCCCAAAAAGGCCCAGACAGTACACAAAAGGGGGGCCTGGCAAATTTCAGTGGCACTGTGATCTCCCAGGAAGCCACCCTGCAGTAAGGAGAGTGCGGGATACAGCGACCTGGCCTCAGACACACACAAAGCAGATGCTGAGCCAGGGCAGGAAGTAGCCGTCTCCCTGATGCTCCGAATCATTGCCTCCCTTCAGGCCCACTTACCAGAGCAATGAGGGAGTAGACAGGAGAGGTAAGATTCATGCCATTTAGTGTTATTAATTGGCCAGTAATTTGCCAGTTAACACTTATAAATGTTCTCCCTCGGCTGCCACTGAGTGCCTGGCTTCCCGACATCTGCTGGGGGACCTTTAAGCCCCCGGGGTCGTTTGATAGCGAAACCAAAGCTAAAAGCCAATAGTGGAGAACTAGTGTGAGGCAAGACATTGTTACACACTGTGAGGGCATCAGCCCATTGCCTCTGGAGGCCAGGATTCAGCTTACGATTGTGTGACAGAGGAGAAAAGTTTGTTGGTACTCAGTCTAGAACCACGTATCCCTCTCACCTCAACCTCACAGGGCATAAACTGATGTGAGTATTAGGCAAAGGGGAGCTGGGACTGAAACCAGACAGGACCTCTCTGAAACTCACATCCTATGCACAAAATCCCCAGGCAACCTAATCCCCACAGAAGAATCAGAGAGAAGCTGAAGGAAATTTTTCATGGGGCAGTGGGGGACTGGGTAGCTCAGGACAGCGGGACGGGGACTCCAGTTCTTTCACATCTAAGTCCCCTGTTTGAGTTTAGCCCCGGGTTTAGTAATGAATGGAAGTTGCTACCACCTGATCTCTGCTATGTGACCCCTGTGAAAGATGACTTAATTTATCTCAGCCCAGCATCAGTAGCACAAACATCTACATCACAACACACCCTCGTCAGAACCGGCAACAACTGCCACCTCATCGGCAGGTTCTGGAGAGAGGCCATGGAATCTGAACTCCTTCTCCCCTAGACAGGGTCCCTCCCCCTCAGGCACGAGGCACTTCAGCAGAGAGAGAGCAACAGGTGGAGAAAGCCCACCCTGCAGCTAGCCATGCCCCACCTGCTCTGTGCAGAGAAAGAGACCTTCAGTCAGGCGGTAACATTAACCCCTTCTTTGGCAGCCCATGGAAGGATGTTCTGGTGATTGAAGTACTGGGCTGGAACGATGGAGTTCTGAGTTCAATTCCTAGGTCTGCCGCAAGCTTCCTGCGTGAACCTGAACAATCCACTGAGGCCCTGATTCAGCAACACACTCAAGCCCGGGGCTCAACGCTCGGCTGACTTGGGGCTTTTCCCTCTCTGGGAAGTGAAGACATGTTGGAGAGGGGTTGTGAAGGTACCTTGGTCAGTGAGGTGATCAAATTCCACAATGACGCGTGGACAGTAGAAGGGTCTAGAGAACCAGAACCGGGCAGTTTGCCCTGCAGGGTGGTGAAGCAGAACGTTCCGACGTGCGGGTCTAAGGGAGCCTGTGATTTCTCGTCCAGCACCAAAGGGGTTAACAGGCACTCTGCGCTCTCACTACAGCCGGTTTAGCAGAGTCATGCAGGCAATCGCTGCCATTACTGGACTGTTTTTAAACTCAGCCCGCAGAGTCTGAACTGAACCACCCCATCCCTCTGTGGCAGGTGCCAGCCCTCCCCAGGTCCTACAGAGGCCATGGGAGGAGGGCAGCAATGCGGGGGCCTTAGACGGCTATGCTGAGACCCTCGCAGCCTGCTCACTGCAGTCTCCCGCTCCAGGTCTGCCTCTTTCAGAAGATGAATCCCTGGTCCCAGCAGGGGAACGAAAGAAACAGACAGGCTGGAATTAGTTTCCCCAGCCAAGTTTGTTCGGCTCTTCAGCGCTAGGGAGGAACCGCTAACATCTTCCGAGCGCTCGGCCAAGTCTGGCGGCCCCTCCGCCTGGCTCCAGCGTGGGCTCCGCCATGGCCCACAGCACTTGGGGATTAGATAGTCAAAAGTTCATGCTGCTGCCGCAGCAGCTGGAACCAAAACACAGGGATACTGCTGCACTGGGGAGGCCGTGGCCATGTGCCCTGGGAACTCAGCTGGGGGAAGAGACAGGGCAGCTTATCCAAAAGCCACATCCCCCTACAGTTCCTTTCCCCCTTGTCCTCTGAACCCTGCTGTATGAGAGGTCATCCACCGAGCCCCATTCAGCGATGAATAGAATCCTTACAAAGCTGCTGGAGGGGCTCAAAGGAAGGGGGTGAGGTTCAGCATGAGACAGCCCTTCCCCCACCCTCCCCCTCCACTGTCAGGAGATTAATCTGGATTGACAGGGCCTTCCCTTGCAGAGAAATCCCCCCTGCCTGCCACAGCCATAGAGCCTGGCTCGTCTGCCTTCCAGATGAGACTTTACACCAGAAATCCTGGAAGCGCGTCTCTTTTCACACCAATCAGACATTAACCCCAGAGTCCCGGGTTCCAACCCAGGCAACTATATTCAGCCTCCTTAGAAAGCAACCCTATAGCATCAGCGGGAGACACTATCCTTTGCTTCCTGACGAGTGTGGAGCATTGCTGTACAGCCCTTAATCGGCTCCCACGGCCCTGGTGCGTGAGAAGATTCGCACCTACTGGTTTTGCACACTCTGGAGGATGTGGTTTAGGTATTGCTAGCAGAGAGTGAGGTGCTGAGGGCTCGGTTTGAGATTTGGCAACACCTTCCTCTGTTATGCCCCCTCCTCTGCTTGGCCTGCAAAAGCAAACCACGGGAATTTCTCCAGTCCCCAGAGGTCCGCCCAGCACCTAGCAGCAGGACAATCCTCACAGGCTCTCTAGCACAGGAAGTGCTGGCATTCGAATGCAGACACCTCCATGCTTTACATGAAACCCTCACAAGCTCACATCATAATCCCAATGCCAGAGCAGCCAGGTTTCCCCCTGCCATGGTGCGCACACGCGCGCACACGCACGCACACGCACTCCCCTGACTGATTTTCTGCAGGAGTTCACGCCCAATGACCGTGCAGTGTAATAACACTGGGAGAACCAATTCCTTAGCTGGGGGAACAATTAGCCAATTCCCTCACCACTAAATGGGCACAGGAACTGGTTACACTCTTCTTCCCCCCTCCCCGGGATATATCCTCCCCAGGGCTGGAAAGGGGTGGAAGAAGGCCTCTAACTGAACCCCTAGCCTACTGCCAGCTCAGACAAGTCGCCCAACTGGGATTTCACCAAAATCTAGACATCATCAGAGCACTGAGCTTTCCTGAAAATAAACAGAATCAAACCCTGCCTGCCAATGCTAATGAAACGACGGTGGGACTGCGAGAGAGAGCATTGGGACAGAGTGGAGGGAATGTCTACGTATGCCCCTGGTCAGTGTGTGTCCCCTTCTGTGCCCGACACAGAAGATGGGAGTCTGTCACAGACAGCAGCTGCAGAGCCTGGCTCTTCAGCTCAAGCGAGAGAGACTTATGCTTGTAGCTCTAGCGGTCCCGGGTTCTCTCCGTGATGTTAGCCAAGATAGCAGCTGTCACACATTACAAGGCACCGTTTGATCGGCTGGAGCCTCAGCAAAGCAGAGGGCACCCAGAAACCATCAAGGTTTCCTGTACCTGGTAACTTATACTCTTTCCACACTTCCCATGAAGGGGGGTGTTTAGCTGAATTGATGCCCTCCCTTTGTCCCCCAGTACGGACTATAATAATGGATAGGTGTTTCATCCTGGAAGCTTCCAACGCATTCTGCAAACTGATTTATGAGCTGTATGCACAGGGACCATTCAACTACTGCAGAAATGCAGCCACTTGTGGGGGTGGAACAAGAGAACTGTTTAACAGCACACAGCAGCATAACCATTTAGGACAGGAAGTGAAGAATACCACATCTAATTGAACCTGCAGTGGGATTTAGGAATGCAGCTATTACCTGAACTGGACTTTGGCCAGGACAGCAATGTTCACATCCCTGCTCTTCCATAAAGCGCCATTAAAGAGCCCCAAAATCAAGACCTCAGGGCCGCATCTCAGGCGCCTTCAGCAACCAGCAGCACAAGGCTGGGCCAGCGGCTCAGTGCTGGCTCACAAAGACAAGCACCACTCAATGAGTTACTAGCCACCACTTCCCAAAGCACCCTGAGTTCTCCCTACAGCTCTCCCATTCAAGTTCTGACTCAGCCCATCTCTGCTCAGCCTGCGAGATGTGGTGTGATCAGAGCCCCAGGCAGGGAAGTGGCTGCTTCCAATCTTCATTGCGTTCTCCTAAAAGTGGGGGGAATTAATCCTGTTCCCAGCCAGGGTTCAAAGGCCACACATAGGGGCAGCCTTGCAGTCAGATCTCACTTCCCCAAGGACCAGGAATTTGCCCTGAGCCAGCCAGCCAAAGCCAACCTGGATCCTGGCAAGGATGCTAAGGAGCCAGAGAAGTTGGGGGAAGAACAACTGGCCAGAACTGATTCTGTGGCTCCATTTCCAGCCAGACTGGTTTTCTTGTGTGCTTGTTACTTTTGTGAGCAAACGGCTGCGTTGCTGCTTGTTTATTCTTTGCTCCTTCCCTCTCGCTTTGTTAGCCCTGTGCCAAGGCAAGAAAAGGAGTGAAAGGGGAGAGGTTGGGAGAGAGAGGGTGGATGGAGAGAAAGAGACACAAGGGGATCCACTAATGACCATCTTCTTAATGCTTCAGAGAGATGTTTCTCGGCACAGGAATTAGTAATCTGCAGAGTGGGGACAGCCACAAACACCCACGCTGCCCTGCCGTCCCCCTACACTGGCACAGGACAGGGCCCTCTAGCAGCGGAGAGAGGGGAGCTCGGTATCCATGTCCCAGTCGCCCCTTGCTTGTTCTGCTGCAGCTACCAACGAGGAGACCAAGGGCAGCCGCAGTTTGAATGCTCGTCTGCACGGCACACTTTGCTTGGGCTCCCTGAGGGGCCACTAAGCACCCCGGAGCCCACTAACGCTGCCCAGCAGAGATCAGGGAGCTCCAGGGGTATCGCCCGTCTGGATTCAGAATAATGCTAAAGATCTAGCTCTGCACACAGCCCCCCTACACAGGCTGAAGTCCTTGATGCTCAGAACATCCCTCTGCACAGCTCATTTCAGATATCAAACCAGCCACCCTGTGCCAATCCAGCAGGAGACCTGGCTACAGCATCATCCACCCCTTTGGCTGACTGGCACAACCACCCTCCCTACACACTCACCACCAGCTCAGGGACAAGGTGACATTCCCTTCCTTACACTTCTCTCTCTCGTTCAGCACCTTGCTTAGGAAAAGCCCAAAGGGAACAGAAGAGCTGCTCCAAGCCACAGCTGGGTCCCCAAGACAGCTGTGCGGGCCAAGGGCAGCAAAGAGAGAGGGAACGGGGGAGCGAGAGACAGAGCAAGAGAGGGAGGCAGGCAGCTCCGTTCCCGGAGTCAGCAGTCGTGTGACCCAGCAGGCAGCAGTGTAACGATTTCATCATTTTCCACCAGAATTGAATTAGTTTGAAGCCAAAATCAGATTTGTGAGCCCAGTGCTCTTGACAGCAAACCCTTTACTTTGTCAGGCAGCTGTTAGCTGTCTCCCTCCGAGCCCAGGAGAGGACAAAGGAGGGGCTGCCTGGGACAATTCCACAAGGATGCCTATGCACTCCAGGTGGCTGCGGTTAAGGCACGTGCTCCCACAGGACAGCCCCATGTCCCTGTGACCTGCAAGAGGGCACCTGAGAAACAGCACGGGGAAAAAAAGCCTTCCCCTGTGTTACTCCTTCTGGGCACTAAGCCAAGGGGAGACCCTCACTCATTGCTCCTGCTGCACTCCCCAGTGCCCCAAGGGCCAACCAGAATGGACATTCAGCAGGGACAGCTGTCCTATGGCTGGCTCCCCCTTGAAGGGGGAATGCAAGGGACTCAGATGGCCATGCTCCACAGAGTGGGACATAAGGGGTTGAGGGACTATTTAGAGGCTCCTTCTGAACTCCTTAATCCCCTGACATGCCAGCAATAAGTAGCTCACAGTGGAGCTCCTTGGGAGAAGGACACCACCAGGCCCTAGTCTACTGGCTTTCTGAGCACCGCACAATGGCTTTGAAAAGACAAATCCCACACAGCCTCCAGCACGAGGGATACACAGGGGCTGCTCTAGGAGAACTCAGGGCACAGGCTCTGCTGGCCAGGGCAACCTCCCCTCACACAGCTTTGCAGCCCCCCTGCTATCCACAAGCCCAGCTCTGTCAACCCACCTCAGTGCTGGCCTGCAGCCCCCTGGATATTCCAGGCTGGGTCCCACCACCACTCTGCCAATGCCCCACTGTCCTAACCTGCAGGTGCCCCTGCTTATTCTGGAGCCGGGTTCCCTTGATCAGAGAAAGCCAGCCAAGCCAGTTTGTGTTATTTGACCAAATACCCACCCTGGACTAGCTTGAGAACAGTCATTTCATGGTGATCTAGCAAAGTCTGGAAGCCCAGGCCTCAAGAGAGAGAGGCTATCGCATTAAACAATTGCACCACGCTAGCACCGACAGGGGACTAAATTCAGCCTTGGTGTAAGCAGGTGTATAGCCCAATGAAGTCATACACCCGTTTATGGCTGGGCCAGATCCTCAGCTGGGATAAATTGGCGTAGTTAAACTGATTTCAATGGAGCTCAGCTGATTTACCCCTGTTGAGGATCTGGCCTGCAGCCTTTAGCCCGGGCTGTGAGAGGCTACCCAGTTTAGAGATGCCTGGATATATTACACTCCCATCATCCCGAGTAGCTGAAATAGCCTCCCTGTGACCATTTATATTTTATAATATCATCTGGAAAAGAAGCCGGCAATAGTTCATAAACCAAGCAGGCTCAGCACCCCCTCGCCACAGACTTCATGCAGCTAAACAGGGCAATAAAAAACCGGCAGCCGCGTTCATGTGTTAGCAACGGCCTGTGGGAAATGCTTCCCTTGAGACAGGCAAGAGACTTTCCCTAGATTGGGAAACAGCATGCTCCCACAGCCTCAGGGGCAGTGGTTTGCTACTAACTGCCTTCAGCATCAGCCGCATCCACAGTGTCTCACTCACACCTAGGACATGCTGCTGCCTATGCCCTGCCATTCCCCATCCATGTGCCCTGAATGAAAATGGTGGCGTCGCCCCCTCCAAATGCTCCGGGCACCTCCCACGGCCTGGCAGCTCGGCTTGCAGGGGAATGAGAATCCCAGGTGTTTTTGTTGCAGGTGAACCTTCCCTCTTTATGCTGCCTCACTGCATGCTGACCCGAGGACAGAGGCAGGCCAGCGTGCCCAACTGGAGGGGACAAGCTCCCCAGGCCCTGAACCACTCTGAAAGAAGCTCTACTCCCCCAACAAATTCCAAGTGGGACCTTGGCTGATCCTTCTGGGAACTGTCCAGGCAAGAACTAGGGAACTGTCACCGCGGGATCCAGACAGGAGCTGACTTGCTCCCACTCTCAGCAGATCCTACGAGCACACTCAGGAATGAATGAGCTGCCAAGAGCTAAAAGGAGACGGAGCAGGAAGATTTTCCAGGTCTCCAACAGCCAGGGGAACAGGTCTGACCAGGTAAGGAGCAGCCAGCATGGAAAGCCTTCCTTCAGGGGAAGTCCTATACCATGGTGGGGGAGGATGAGAACAGAGCGCAAACATAGGAGGACACAAAGCGGCTTGACAGAGGCTGAATGGGCCATGCATGCTCCAGGTATTTGCAAGATCACGGAGAGGAGAGGGCGTCACATGTCAGAGGCAGACCATTTCTCTGGAGTCCGCCAAAGGCAGGGCTGCCCTGCAGCGAGGGCCCAGGGTCTGGCTGTTTGGCCCAGCCCCTTGCACACAGTCAGCAGCTCGCAGGAATGATCATGTTCCAGCAGAAGCAGAGCGTGTTTGAATCCAGCCGCCCTGGGTCGGTTGTGAAGGTGCTGACCGGAGTAACCAGCTGTTCTAAAGGGGGCCCGAGGGCAGCAATTAAGGGGTCAGACACTCTCACACTCCCTTCCCACCAACTCATGCTACGGGGCACGCAACAGGTGCACTTTGAATGAACAAGGCCCAGGGAGCGGGCAGCAAGGAGCCTCTGCAGTGAACACCGAATGAAGCTGTGCGGCCCACGAGGCTGCTGGCCGCCCTCTGACACTGCCTTCTCCACCCCTCCCCACCCCTGCGGTCTCAGTGGCACCCAGCCGCTTTGGAGGTTCTCTCGGACCATCCCAAAAGCCACGGATGCCACTTGCAAGGGGCTCTCGTGCTGAGCCGCAGCCATCTCTGCTCTGAGCGCTGGCATCGACCAGTGGGAAAGGAGCCACCTACGCCTAGAGAGGGCAGGCTGTGCTCCCTTTAATCCACCGCCACCAGGGTTAGCTCTCTGAAGCATGTTATTAGTCTGATCTGCCGGGAGATTAGCTTCCCTCCTGGGGCGGGGGCACCAACTCTGGCAATACTGCAAAAGGCAAAGAGGGGAATAGTTATTGTTTGCACCTACCCAGCTCCATCCCTGTCTTCCCAGCCCCTCATCACGTGCTGCAGTGGAATCAGCTGCTCCATGTACCATGTGCAGCCAGGAATTGCACTGCAGGGTATCACCTCCCATCATCCCGCTGCTTGGGCCCTGGGGTGTCTGTTACACTCTCCACAAAACTGGGGAAGGTTCAGCATCGCTAGCAGGGGCCCCAGGCCCTGGATGTTGTACCAGAGCTCACAGTGATGCAACCATCCCAGCAGGAGGCCTGGACTGCCGGAGCCAGCATGGGACAAGGAGAAGAAAGAGGTCCCCATGCACCCTCCTACCTAAGGATCCGGTGGGTCCCAAACCACTATCATCAAAAAGCTTTTGGGTGCTTTGAGCAATTTCTGGTGCTGCTTTTGCCCTCCCAGCCCCCTGCCCAGCATTACACTAGGTAGAATTGGGACAGAGCGGACGCTCACTGTATCACCTCGTGCTCCACACGCAGCATGGGATACCACTAGATACCCTGCGTCAGCCTGCGCTCCCACCCCCACCCCGTTGGCAATAGTTCTCACAACAGACAAGCAGCCCATCTGAGCAGGCAGCAGCCCGGCCAGGTGACCGTGACGGGAGTGGATCCACATGGCCGGAAAGCAGCCCACCTCAGCAGGCCCTTACCGAGTTGATGCAACCCAATTCCTTGTTCAATAGCCAGGGCAGTGACAGCTTTCCCTCCCCTCGGTAGCAAGACTGGATGCGCTCCTTGATTTTGTCTTTGATCTTTTTCAGAGTGAAGAGGCAGAGGACGGACTCCTTGGGTGGCTTGACCCTGTTCTTCTGGCCCTGGGAGAAAACAGTGAAGAGGATGTCTTCCTGCTCCGAGATGCCCAGCTGCTTGGCAAGCACCTTGCCGGGCTTGCTGAGGTACGCGTCCTGTATCAGGCGGTACTCGACGCCGTCCCGCACGCAGCCGATGGGGAACTCCACGTAGGAGTAGAACTTGGGGTCGTCCACACAGAGGCGGACAATTTTGGAGGTGAAGAACTGCTCCCCTGTGGAGTCGGGCGAGGTGAGCTGGGTGTCCAACTGCAAGGTCAGGTAGTAGACGAACTGCTCGCTGCTGAAGCTATAGATGTAGTAAATGTCGAACGTGGGGAACTTGGAGAGCGTGTCTGAGGGGATCTTGAGCTGGGACGAGACAAACTCATCCTGGTAGACAAAGCCAAACATCTCTGCGTTCTCCTCGTTAGTCATCAGCTTGCGGCTGGAGAGGGTGGGGAAGTACTCGGACTTCCCGTCGATCGGCGTCCCGATGAAGAGCTTGTTTTGCCCGTTAAGCACCTCAATGATGACACCCGACATGGTGCCGGACTCGTTGACGCTGGAGAGGTAGTGCTCCTTGCGGTGGTGCGGTTCCCCCAGCTTGAAGAGGTCGTCCAAGCGTAGGAACTGGCAGATGCCCTGGGAGGCGCTGCCACAGGCTATCAGCCGGTTCCCTGAGTAGTCCACCAGCAGCAGCTTGTTGACATTGTTGGTGGTGACCAGCCCATGGGGGCAGGACTGGACGCTGGGGGGCGGATAGCACTTCTCGTTATCATCCACTGGCCCCGTCACGTGGGCACGCAACAGCGTCAGGTTGTTGGAGAGCTTGTAGATCCGGTTGACAGCGCCCACGTAGACCTCCCCAGTTTTGTTGTGGACCACCAGGTGTGTCAAGCTCCAGTCTGTGACAGAGAAAGTCCTAAATGGGGACTTGGGGGTGCCCTCTGCCAGTGGTAGCCAGGCGCTCCCCAAAAGCAGCAGGGTCCAGATGTTAACGGACAAATGGTGCTTGAGCCGAAGGAGCCACATTGCAGCAGTGTCACATCCAACCAGGGCCGTGCACAAACCCAGCCACAAAATAAATAGAAGCCAACCCAAAATAGAGGGATGGGGAAAGGGGAGGGGGTATTACAGGGCCAAGGTCTCCTCTGCTTCTGCTAGGCTTCACATTCAGGGCATCGTGGACACTGGCAGCCTGGTCAGCCCTAGAGGGAAAGACAAGAACAGGGTTAGGCAAGCCCTCCTACAGCTGAAGTTATGAGCCTTTGGGGCTCATCACCCACCCGCCTTGCCCACTGCCAGCCACTCTCCATTTCTGGGGCTTTGGTTCTCACAGCCCTGTGGGGGCTTAGCGGGCTTCCAGTGCCATGCAGAGGAGATGCAGCGCCCCTTCCATCCATCTCCTCCAGAACGTTACTCCCCTCACCCAACAACCACACGCGATTGGGGGGAGGGGGGAAAGGGCAGCATCACAGAAAGCCACATTCGTCCACCTTCCACCTCATCCCCCTCCCCAGCAGCACAGGGACACAGCGACCATAGCTTTCTGTCTGAAGGAGACGTGCTGAGAGCCGATTAGCACAACGCTGCCTAAAACCACCCCAGCGAGCCTCCGGGCATTCACGGCCGCTTTGCTTCCCCACCCTGACACTTGCTGGCCCACATCACAATCACCACCTCCCCCACCACGCCGGGGCAGAACGCAGCTCCCTACGGAGCCTGTCAATGCTCGGACACTCCCTAGCAGGTATGGGAAGGTTGCTCTGGGGTGCTGTCAAGCACTCAGCCTCAGCATCACTAGCCCAGAGAATCAGCCTGGCTCTCTAACAGGACCTGAAGCCACAGGACAGCCCACAGCAGAGGGGACAGAGTGTAAATGCGCCCATCATTTCAGCTGCCAGAGTGAGGGTGCAGCATCTCGACACACGCATGGCAGGCCGCACGCTCACGGTTCACTCTCGAATGGCTAACACACACAAGTGCCTCCAGGGGGCGTAGCCAACACGTGCCCTTCATGCCGGCCACGTGCACAGCCAATCACAGTGCACAGGAGCACTCACTGGGGCCTAGCACCTCCCACCGTGACACAAAGCGACCCGCCCCGCAGCCCCTGGCCGCTCCGCCTCAATTCACTGTGGGTTTTAAAATCTGGTCCTTGTGGCAGTTTGTTCACCGCTGGGGAGCCGTGGGGAAACCACACATGGTTCCTCTGAACGGCCAACGACACACTTCTCATCTAAACTAGCTGCACGGCTGGGGGACGGGAAGGCTCAGGCGAAGGCACCAGCGAGTAGAGTCCCCTCGAAACCCCCAGTTGAAATCCAGCCTAGTCAATGCTGACAACGCTGCTGCCATCTGAAGAAGTTGTCCCATGTGAGACAAGCTGGTGAGTCTGCCTGAGCCCTAGGAGATGGGTGTACCTCACAAAACCCACCCTCCTAACCAACACCAAACCGGCCCCCTTCCTAGCAATCTCAGCAGAGGAGCCAAGGACTAAATGTACCATGGGCCTACACCCAGACAGAAAGATGAAGGCTCGCTGGCAGGGGCAGTTCCCAAGAGAGACCTGCCCTTATTGGGGGTATACAGAGGATTTCCATTGCCCAAGATGGCAATCCAGCAGTCCCTTTCCCACACAGGAAAACCACCCACCAGTGGCCTCGCACCCAGCCCCACGCTGTGGGAGCTGTGCATTTCACATCCACCACGCTGCAAACACAGCCCCTCCTGAGCAGAGAGGCTGAAAAACACCACAACGCGAGCGCCTCTGGGCCCTTCTCCCCCTGCCTGTGCATGCAGCACAAGGCAGCCTACAAAGCTTTCATTGCATTTCACCAGTTACCTAATTGGACTTTAATGTGCTGAATGGCTGGTCATTAAAGAGATGTTACTTTTATAAAGACAGAGAGAGAGACTTTCACAAATGAAGGGAGAAATAAATGGTGCCAAATGGACTGAGAGGAGAACACCCTGGCTGGAGTTAGAGCAGGGGAATTGGGAGTACGGACTCTGAGGGCCTGCATCACTGACTTGCTATGTTGCCTTCAGGGAGGCACTTCCCCTCTCTGTGTTCCAGTTTCTTGGTCATCTACAAAACTGGGGTAAGAACATGGACCCACTGCACGGGGAGGATTAACATTCATAAAGTACCTTGAGATCCTTCGATGAAAGGAGCTGTAGGTACAAAGTACGATCGGCCCCTGGGATTTGTTTGCCCCAACCATCCAATATTCCAGGGACGTCCAGCTGCCCAGCCTGGTGTTAAATCTTCTGTTCCTCCAGACCCCCCACCCCCACCCCAGATCAAAAGTTTGAAAGCTACACCAGGACAAGAAGAGACACCCCCCAACTGAGATCTCTGGCTCAGTCTGCGCAGAGATAACCCTGCCAGCAGCCTGTGGGGAAGCCTAGGATTTCCAGCAGGGAGTGGCATAGGCAGGAAATATCGCCCCAGGCAGGAGGATTGTCAGACTGTCCTGTGTTCCACCACAGCACCACTGACCACACATCCAGCAAGAACAGGGATTCACCTTGCTCTAGACCAGGCATGGGCAAACTTTTTGGCCTAAGGGCCACATCGGGGTTGCACATGGAGGGCCGGGTAGGGAAGGTTGTGCCTCCCCCAAACAGCCTAGCCCCCACCCCCTATCTGCCCCCTCCCACTTCCCACCCCCCTCAGAATCCCTGACCCATCCAACCTCCCGCCCCCTGTCCCCTGACTGCCCCCTCCCAGGACCCCCATCCCTAACCGCCCCCCCAAGACCCCACCCCCTATCTAACCCCCTCTGCTCCCTGTCCCCTGACTGCCCCAAACCCTATCCACACTCCCACCCCGACAGGTCCCCCGGGACTCCCACACCTATCCAACCCCGCCCCCTGTTCCCAGTCCCCTGACCGCACACCTTCCCCCCGAACCTCTGCCCCATCCAACCGCCCCCTGCCCCCTGACTGCCCCCCAGGACCCCCTGCTCACCGCCCCCTTACCATGCCGCTCAGAGCAGCAGGAGCTCGCAGCCATGCTGCAGCGCTGCCCAGCAAGAACAGCGGACCAGAGCATTGGCAGCACGGTGAACTGAGGCTGAGGGGGAGATAGCAGGGGACGAGACGGGGGCAGGCCTCCCCGGCCAGGAGCGCAGGGGCTGGGCAGGACGGTCCTGCGGGCCAGATGTGGCCCGGGGGCCATAGTTTTCCCACCTCTGCTCTAGACCATCAGGTCGCAGCCAGCAGGGGAGGTGGGGAGACAGAATCTAATGGGACAGGAGTCCAACCTGGCATGGTGAACCCAGAAATTACCAGGACAGAGGCAGAAAATCAGCAGCAGCAAAGACTGCCCCCCCCCCAACCCGGAGTCATTTCATTCTCAGTTGGGGGCACACCTTCCCTCCCTGCTCCCCCCAGTCATCCAGGGGCGTGATCCTGCCACTTCCCACTCCCTGACTCCCATCATCTGGGGAGTCAGGTTTTCTCAGCCACTTGCTAGCAGATCTCCTTGAGACACCAGCCTGGTTCTCACGCCACTCAGCAGATTCCCATGATTCCTCCGTCGAAGTGCCAAGGGAACCAGAGCAAAGGATTCTGGGGCCCCCTGGGGATGGGGTCACTGTACGAAAGGGCTAGAGAGCCCCTGATTCAACCTGCACAGCTAACATGAGAGAGTGCCCCTTCCTCTTCCTGGGGAGCTCCAACTGCCACCTGCGGGAGAAGCCCACTCCAACCAGCCTAATGATATGGACAGCCCCTCTCCTTGCCCTCCACCCAACCCTCAGCCCTCCTCCAACCCATCTCTCTGTGCACTCAGAGAGGGGCTGCATTGCACTGCCCCTTTGGACAGGGCACACGGCCAGGGTCACTGAGGAGAAACCAAACACACCGGGACTTCAGCTCCAGGTCCCCAGCCAAGCCAATCCTCCATGCCTGCTCCCTGACAGGCTCTGGCATGGAGCTCCAGAGCCAGCTCCCTCCCTTTCTTCAGGCCTGCTGCTGGACCGTACGCTTCCACAACAGCCCCCTCCACGGCATGGTCAGGACCAGGTGCCTGAAAGCACCAGCCAATGGCGCATTGGCACCCTTGATGTCCCACCAGTTTTGAGGGAAGAGGGAGGTTCTGCATGGCAAGGGGGCCACCGCGACCTTGACTTCACTGGTGCCAGTGTTAACCCCACCCTGAGACCTACCTCAGCATCCCTGGACAACAATTCAGCATTTGCAAGGCAGAGAGCAGGGCTTGCAGAGCTCCAGGTGAGGGGGTGGGGAGGTTTCAGAGCAGGCACTGCCCACACGTTCAGTCTCTGCAGAGGCCTTTTCAGCCTCTTCTCGCCAGCAGCATGGAGTCACACTCACCCCACCTTCCCCCAGAGCGAAAGCACCACCAGGACCACGTAGGGTAACACAGCACCGATGGAACCACACTAGGGCCCTTGACAGATCGCCCTTAGCAGCACCAGCACTGCCAGATCCTTTCTGGCACTCCAGGTAACTCAAGCAAGGCCTTGGCTCCTGCTCCGGATGGTAAGTGCAATTGTAAGCAGCCCACGGAGCTCTCTCCAGCTGAGCGAGTGCCAGGTTCAAGTTGCCCTTGCTATTTGTTTCACAGGCAGCGTTTGAGGTCTTAACCCCTCCTCCCTCCATCCCCAGGGCTCTGTAAGGTACTAGCCTAGAGGGATGTTTGTGCGGCTGTATATACACATTGTGCAGACTAACATGGCTGCGTAGGAGCAGCAGGGAGAGATCGATGCACGTGTTTAACTGCAAAGCTTCGTGGGTGCTGAGTTAACGGATTCCAAGAGCCACAAGCCCTGGCAATAGTACTAATGATAATAATCTCACATTTCTCAGATCACATCTGCTCATAAAGGAACCCAAAGCACTTAGCAAAATGGTATATTCACAAATCACTTCCCCCACCTCTGAAATGTAACCACTTCTGGGGTGGAGCACAGCAGCCAGGCAACAAGAATAGAGAAACTCTGGCCCAAGCTCCCATAGCTAAAACACCAACTCGAAGGCATTACAGGTGCTATAGCAGGACTATAACCCCATAGTGTAGAGACAGACTACAGCGATGGAAGGGGCTTTTCTGTCACTGGAGGGACTCCACCTACCCAAGCCACAGTAGCTAGACATTCTTCCATTGACCTAGCTGCATCTACACTGTCTACAGCTACAGCACTCAGGAGGGAGGATTTTTCACCCCCAGAGCGCCGTAGCTGGGTCAGCCTAAGTTTTACATGTATAGCAGGCCTTACCGAGAAATGCCAGGCAACCTTGAACACCCCGAGGCAGAGACAGCATGTTGATTTTTAAGGACTAGTCTGAAAGATCGGCACACTGAACTGCATAGGATGCCATTTAAGGGTAAAAGGCTACATTGACCCTGCTGGGGCCTGAACTGTGGCCTCCAGGCCACATGGACAAGTGCTGCAATTTCCCCCTAGAATGGGTGCCTTCAAAGGAAGGCTTCCAACCCCCTAGAAACAGGCACCCCTCTCAGCGACAGCCCAGACAACTCTGGGGCAGTGCCTCTCCACCGACACCCCACACCCATACACTGAGGGCCGTGTCATGTAGCAAGGTGAGAACTAGGCTATGGCTACACTACGAGGCTTTTATCAACACGGCTGTGCATCTACAGCTATGCCACTAAAAGGCACACAGCGTAGCTGCTAATTGTCGACCAACCGGTACTTTTCATAGGTAAAACTTTTGTCATTCGGGGGGGGGGGGGTGTATTTTTAGCACCCCTGAACAACAAAAGTTTTGCCAACGACGTGCCAGTGCACACAAACCCCTATTTATGTGATGCATTGTTTTATCTCAAAGTATATGAGCCTTTACAAATATTAATGTCTTCCCCTCCCCCCTTCTGAGAGGCCAGGGAATAGCATCATCACCGGTGCTTAATTTGTGCCAGGGCTGAGCCCCAGCACCTCTAGGCCTGGCAGTTCATCGCCTCAGCACCTCTGGACTCGGTGTCAGTTATGAAAGTAAAAAAAACTGCTTGAGCCCTGGCACGGCTTCCATTACAAATTAAGCCCTGATCATCAAATTCCTGATGGAGAAACTGAGGCCCAGAGGGGGGAAGTGACTTGCCCAAGGCCACATAGTGAATCAGTGACCCAGGGAGGAACAGAAACCTGGTCTCCTGACTCCCAGTCCCGTGCCTTATCCACAAGGCCATCCTTCCTCTACCAGTGGCTCCCTCCAGGTGGCAAGGCCTATCAGTAGCTCTTCAGTAAGGGGGAAACATGATACATGTTCCTTCCATAATGCCAACTGCCCCCACCACACACACAGCATGCCCCACAGCGCTAGCCCAGATCACCTTCCCACGCCAGACTGCTGCTCTGTGTGCGTCTGACGACACCACCAGGTGTTTTCAGCATGTTATTCCTGCCTCACGCAGATGAACGAGAGTCTAAGTCTTCACCCTACTTCTCCGCTGAGGAAATGGTCCCTCAACTCCCCATTCCCTAGCTGTCAGACACACAGGATCCCACTTCTCTAATCAGGCAAGTCCCATGCAGTGCCTACCTTCCTCTTATTTCAATAAGACCATTCCTCTATCACTGTGACTGAACTAAGTGGCTGATCTCATCCCTGTGAGCAGCAAGGCACAGTTCGCAGAGCACACAGGAGATCTCACGATTCAATTGCAAAGTCTGAACAACACACATTCGGTTAGTAATAATACCACTGTAACAAATCCGTGGCCACCCAGAATGTCACACGGGTTGCCATACTTCACATTATCGCTGCTCAGAGCTTCCTACTTGGCAACACCAGGGAGAAAAGGAAGCTCTTCCTCACAAAAGTCCGGGACCCTTCCATTTGAGGTACAGGAGATGGGCAAATGTGTTAGCAATAAAGGTTCTGTGGACAACTGAGCAGTTCTGATTCCATCCAGAGAGGACAGCGATGCACAGGAACACTACCCAAGTTGTTGTATTATTTACATGGTCATAGCTGTGCAAGGACAGATACGTAAATACCTAGGTCTCTGTCACAAGGAGATGACAGTGTAAATTAAACTGACCAAACGATGACAACAGACTGTGAGGAGAGGAGGTAATCAGGACAGAGACCACAACATGCACTGGGAAGGAGGAGACCAGGATTCCCCGTAATTCCTAAACAGGAAGATTCTTTAGAGGGAGCAGAACACTAAGTTGTTTTCTTTGGTGTACTTCTGGTTAGTTACATATTTCAGGGATTAGGCACCAGAGCTGGAAGAAGTCATGCTGGTGTGGAGATCGATACTGGAAGACACTGAAAGGTCTCTGGAGTCACTCAAAGGGGGCATCTGGACATACAGAAAAGGGAGTGGACAAAGGAGAGAGGAGCAGGGCAGAGCATAGAGGAGCTGAGCAGGAGGCAGGGCGGAGATCTGTAGAGTTTTGTGGGTTTTTTTGTTGTTTTTTTTAAAACAGATCCACAGAGCTTTTCGGTGGTAACTCCGGTTTATCATCATGGATCCTCCTTCGGCAGTAGCTTCTCTCTCATTCAGAACTTTGGCTCTGTTATTAAAGGGAAGCTTCCTATAGCTGGTGATTGCATTATCCAATAATACCTGCCTAAAGCAATCAACAGTGACTACAAGAAATAGAGGAAGGTTTATTATTTTTTAAAAAATAAATTATTTGGGTTCCTAAGGTTTGGAACAAATTAAACAGAGGATCAGACTGAGCAGTGATTGAATGAAGTGGAAGGCTCTGTATCAGAGCACAGAGACAGCTGGTCAATCCAATTTTGTTTCTATCACTTAGACACGTGCTAGGACAGGCTGGGGGATCATAGAAGGGAGAGGGGGTCTTCTTCACACTAGATTTCTCTCTGGTGGCTACAGCCCATTTTGAGAAAGGTAAGGACTTGAATGTTGCCATGGGCCCTGTGACGGGGTATGCAGATCACGTACTGGACAAGAAAGGGTTAACCCCATACTATGGGTGGCAGAAGTCCTGCCCCTCAGACCGTGCTGGGCATGCTCCAACTGTTGCCGCAGTATAAAAGGGAGCAGCCCAGTTCATTCTAGGCTGACCAATGGAGGAGAAGGATCTTTGGTGGAGGCTCCAGCTGAAGAGCATCACAGCCCTTGCCTGCAGGAGCCGGAGATCCTGAGAGTCGGACTGGAGGTCTGTGGCCAACGGAGCCCCAGGGAATCATCGCGCTGAGGAGCCCGGAGACCCCAATGCCCCATGAACTATGGCTTCTGGACGCGCAGTGGGAAGTGACCCATGGCCGGTGAGCAAGTGGCACCTCCCACCCAAGTGAGGTCAGTGTGTTTTGGTGGGATTCCCCACTGATCCAGTGGCGGACCACTCCGCCACTGTCTGGGCCCTGGGTCAAGGCCCAGTGGAGTCAGGTGGGCCCGGACCCCCCTACCCAGGCTGCTGCCCCTTTGGTGGCGGCCCCCCAGTTACTGGCCATTAGGCTGCACTGCCCTGTACCTGTGGGCTGTTATATTGACTCTGGCCACTAGGCCACATTGGCCTGTGCCTGAAGGCCGCTGTAGTTGACACTGGCCGCTAGGCTGCGCTGCCCTGAACGCAAGAGCCACTGTAATTGACTCTGGCTGTTGGACAGCACTGCCCTAACCTCAAGGGCTGCCATATTGACTCAAGGGCCTCTAGGCCATATCTTTTTCAGCCTAAAGACAGTCAGGAAGACTTGTAACCAGGGTGGTATCACAACCCTGCCATGCCCCAAAGGAGGACGGCATATGCATACCATGTGACAGGCCCTCTTCCCAAAATAGCCACAGCCTGCTTCTATATGCTAAACTCCCCTACCAAAAGCATCCTATCATTACTACCAGCAGTGCTGCTCCGCCGGTGGGAGTGCTAGTGCAGAAAGATGCCAGCATTTTAACCACTCCATCACCTGGACCTTGCAGGGCTGAGCTCAAAGTGTCTCACCAAATATCCTACAGAGGAAGTCTAAGAGCAGAACCCAGGGCTTCTGACCCCCAGTCCTGCACCTTAACAGTGCCATCCTTCCACCCTAACACAGCAATGATGGCTAGTGTTAACTGCCCCAGGCAGCCACTACCCTACACCTCTCGGAACCTATCCCCTGGGTTCCAACTGGAAACTCCATTCCCACTGGACACCTAGCAATTTGTTTGCCCACAGGAAGCTAATCCTGTTCCGCAAATATGGCCACCACGGATACAGGACTTCGGAAACCTCCAGGCAGACGCCTTGGAGCCAAGCCCAGGCCTGAAATGGACTGCATTAAAAAACTACACCCAAGCCCAGGCCGCATGTTAATGCCAACTCAGAGCAACGCAAATAGGCCTAAAAATACATTCCATTATTCTGCCTGGACAGAAAAGTAAACAGGGAAGAACTTCCTGCAAGAGAGAACAACCCTGCAGGATGACTCAAACAGCAGCAATGCAACAGGAACGCGGAGGGGAGCCAGGCAGGGTAGGGAACGTACAGAGGGGCTGCCGGGGAATAGTTTGTGTTTATTTGAGAAAGAGAGAGAGAGAGACTCCACCATACAAATGCAGCAGGAAACCTGCCATCAGAAGCAAAACTGACACAGCAGCCACACAACTGCCAGACTCCGTCAAACCCCTTTTATCCCACACTGGAAAGGAAATTTGCTAACAGTTTCACCTTTAAAGTGGCCATGAAGCCCCGATTGTTTTAGACCCTGGTCACAGCTGCTCCGTGAACTAGATTAGGCTGGACTGTCTGCCCGCCTGGCTGCAGCCACACACACACACACACACACACACACACAGACAGACACACACAGACACACACAGACACTTCAAAAGACCCTTTCATCAAAACGCCATTGACTTGCCCCATAAATGCCTGTGTCCCACTTGCTATCTAATAAAAATCTGGAGACAGGCCATTCACTCCTCCCACTGCATCCTGCAGATATGTCATAATCCTGTGTCTGTGACTTCAGAGATGCAGCTATAAAAATAATTTAGGGTTACACAAAGAGGTAGAACCAAGAGTGCTGGGATGGAATCAGGATTAAAGGGGTGAGGAGGAATTTAGGTTGAATACCAAGGAAAACTCCCTCATTGAGGGCTTGGTTACTATAGTGCCTCAAAAGGGCATACATTGATAGACAAGTGGGCAAGATCCAGCCCAACACAGAACAGCCTCCCCTAAGAGTTGATGGAAGCCCCACTGCTTGGAGCATTTAAAGCGCAGTTACGATCAGCTACTTTTAGCCTTGCAGAGCCGGTACAGCTACAGTTGCGCAAACTGGATTCTATTTTGGCTCGGGCACCATTAACAGAATCGGTCATTAGCTGTGTTCTCATTGCAGCATCTTCATTTGCGGTGATGCTACACAGTCAGGAGGAGCCCAGGTTGACTCTCAGGTTGAGTCCCAGGCATGTTTATAGAGCTGGCACTTAGAAGACCCATCCCTCTACTCAAACAGAGGTAAACTGATCTGGAGTCAGCGAGATAAGGAACAAAGAGTCCCACAACCACCACAACAGCTTCAGAGTCACATTTCAGGGATGAGCAGCACTTTGAAAACTAGGCTTGGTCAAAAATTGATGAATAAGGAACTACCCTGAACTGGGCCCCGAAAGAGTGGGAGAAATGGAACTTAATGGGTCTGTATCTTTAAACACGGTGATTCGCTTGCTGTGGTCTGTGATGGGAAATGGACCAAGAAGAAACCAGCACCTTAGTCAAACACACCTACCCCTCTGATGATTAGCAAAGGAAACCCCACACGTGCAGTAGACAAGACAGTAGATTGCAGAAGACATTAGGTATATTTTTAGGTTTGCCTTCATGGGAAGAATCTTAAAGCCTTGCAGCAATAACGAAAGAAAAGGCTTGTAGTTTTACCAGTAGAAGCTTGTACTGTATATGCAACTGTCTGCACCTCAACTAAGCTTAACACTTCCCTCTTCCCCCGCACTAATTAAAACCATATTCTCAAAGATTTCTCCGGTGTTCCCCAGCTAGTGGAATCATTGTTACAAATTTCATATCACACACACACAGGGTCTGATCCAAAGTCTATTGAGAATGACTTCAATGAGCTCTGAATCAGACCCATTCAAATCTCAAGTATCAGAGGGGTAGCCGTGTTAGTCTGGATTCACCCATGAAAGCTTATGATTCAAATCTCAGTTACCTTTGGATTTATGCTGACGTATTACCACTCCCACCCCTCTGCTTTCTCCTGGTGCAGCTTAGATCAGAGCCTAGCTTCACCCCACACAATGTGGTGTAGGGGGGAGAGTTGTCTAGTGATTAGAATGCAGTCTGGTAGGCAGCAATCCTGGAGTCTATTGTCAGCTGTGCCACTGACTCACGGGGCTACCTTGAGTGAGTCACTTAACCTCCTCCCGTGCCTGGGTTGCCCCAACGGAGACACGGGAAGGAGCTGAGGCATACCTCTCCAGGGCTATGGGGCTTAATGTTTGCAAAATAGTTTGACCTCCTCAGATAAAAGGGGCACAATCGTATTGCAACCATAAAACAAACACGGGATTAATCGGAGATATGTTTTCCCTTCCTTGGCAATTCCGCATGCAAAGCAGCACAACGTTTCATCCAGAGTGAACAAGTTCCTAGCCACCCAGCCGCTGTCTATTTTGAAAACTAAAAACCTTTACACTGCCTGCAGAAAGCCACTTCTGAGTTGGCCCCAATCCCTTCCTAGAAGGAAGCGCAGCAGTTTTCAATCCCCAGCACGGTGGGCTGGGGCAGAGAGACGCACAAAGACCAAGCCCAGTCCTGCCATTAGCATTTGGTCCACACAAGAAGAGAGTAACCCAGCCATCGGCAGAATACATTTGTTCAAATGTTCCCAGCGCCGTTAGCATCTTGATCAATTCTGGGAGAATTATAAATATGCAAAGCTCCAGCTGTTCTGTCCATCTTTCCACAAGCACACCCGGGGATCTGTGCCCCCACACACTTCCAATGGCATCTCTCTTTCCATTCATAACAGCGCCCTTAATGGGGAGAACTGTCAGGGAGCAGCACCCAGCTTTTTCCTTTACCACCTGCTGGCAAGGAGGCATTGCAAAGGTCTGAACTGGTCTAGGAGTGGGGCAGGGACCAATGCACTGCCTCATAGCCCAAATGCAGTGTATGTCCTGTGGTCTCTTCCTGTTTAATTAAGGGGTCCAGCCTGCATACTCTATGGGCCCTGGCATACAGTGCTTCATCTTGACCAGAGGCTGCTCAGAGCTATGCGAGACATTGCATGCTGGGAGCTGGAGTCTCTACATGCTGCTCCAGCACACCAAAGATGAGGCCCCAGCAATCTGCTCAATTTTATGCAGATCAGGCACCGCCCTCAGGCTCCTGGTTAGTTAATACAGCCCCTCAGCTGGGAAAAGTTAGAGCAGCCAGGTAATTAACAACAGACTGCTTGGCTGGCAGAGAAAGCCAGCCTGGAAGAGACGAGGGCTCAAAATGAACAAAAATGGACATGCAGCAAAATTTGAATCTAGGGTATTTTCCACTTCAGAATCAGAGACGCAAGAGATGAACTGATCTGTTAGATTAGTGCGCCCATTTGGGGAAGGTAGGGGTGGGGGTGGGATAGGAGATAGTGCCTCAGACTGAGCAAAGTAGATATGAGGAGAGTCTCACTTGATCTTAATCAGAAAGCAACAGCCGGCGTAGAACAGAATGCGTCCTTCCCCCCCCTCGCCCCGCGCCATCCGCCCGCGTGCGCACACACACACACACGCACTAGTATATGAACCAGCAGTGAATCCAACACCCCCGCTGGGTGGCTCTATAGCAAACTCTTTAAACATGTGGCTATGTAAAGCCTCGCTGTGTTTTCCAGCCATAACCACCACCTCAGATCAGTGGGCTAGAGTTCAGGAAGGCTGGCCTTGTGCTTCCCAAGGGGCAGAGTCCACATTTGGAAGGGAGCAGTTTCCACCAGAACTGATCTTCCTCTCCCCACACGTTTCACAGCCTTAGCAGCTTCCCAGGGGGAAATAACCCCTCACCCACCAGCCACATGGCACGCACGGCCACCAGATCCAGCCTCCACTGCTTGCCCCCTAGTATTCTCCATCTATTCATCAGGCCTCTTGGCTGGCATTCCCACAGCATGGGCAGAGGGGGAGGGGCAGCCTAACCAGGACCAAAGCCAGGAACTCGCCTGCAGCCCTTCCCCTGCTCAATGGATCCAATAAGGTCAGGCGAGGAGACACAAAGGCCGAGGTTTCCCAGGGGGCGAGGGGCCATGCTCTGCAAACTGAGACACTGAAGCAGCATGGACTTTGCTCGTTCACACACGCACACACGCACCCCCCTTGTCAGCTGGGAACTTTTATTCACTGGGCCTTATATGCATGCTCTGAGGTCTCCAGCCAGGCAGAGCTGGACACGGCTGCTCCCAAAGAGAATCAGCGCCAGCCTTAAGCCTGCCCACAGCCTCTCCAGAAAGACACTCGGACCACACCTGGCAGGGGGTGCTCACATCCCAGCATGCTGAATGCCAGCGGCTCAGGGTACAGAGAGAGGACAAGGGGAGTTTAGCTAGCTCCAGCTGTACTTCAGCCTAAGGCAGAAAGGATTAACACCCTGGGGAGAGGCAGCCGTGCCAGGCCCCCTACTCTCTGCTTATCCACATCTCTTAGAGATAAGCAGACCCTAATCAGCCCCCATTCCTCGGGCCACTGAAAAGGGTGGGACATTCCATTGAAACAGTCCCGGCCATCTCTCTGCCCCAGGCTGTAGGCTCCTTGGGGCACATGACGCGTCGGCATCACCAGCCCTGCACAGACGGCCCTGGCGGAAGGAACTGGAAATTTCCATTAACTTACAAGAGAGGCTTTGCCCGGGGGGGTGCAAGAGAGCGCAGCTGTAGGTTAACCCGTTCTATGCTACTACCCCCTGGACCTGTGGTGTGACGATAATCTACACGCATGCCGCTGAAGCCAAGGGACCGTTCCAATGTGCCAGCGAGGCATGGTGCAGTCCAGCCCTGTGCGCTCAAGCGGTACCTGCCGTGCTTGCCCAGCTATATGCACACTGTAGGTCCCTCCTGGATGAGAACGACGAGTCTCTCCCAGGAAAGGGTTAGGGATACTGTGGGCTGGTCTCTGCAAATGGGACAGGTGAGAACTGGCAGCAGCGGTGCAGGGAGCAATGCGTGATGTTCAAACCAGCCGCACATTCAGCAAGCCCAGTCTGAACCTACCCCCGCTCCAGCTTCTCCAACAGCCCCTCCACCCCGACCCGCTGCCTGAACAGCAGGGGCCTGGGTCACCAAAGAGAGCCATGCTTGCAGGGCAGGCCTGCTTCACCACCACTGCCCCCCCGTGCCCCAGACCGCACTTGGCAGGACCTCTGCAGAGGCACGATGCTCGCTCACAAGCACGTGGGCAGCACTAGACACCACATGATGCAGATTGTTCCCCCAACATCTGTCAGAAGAAATCTTCATCTCTCCAGCTCCTCCCCATGTACAGCAGTGGAGGGGCCCAGCACGGCTGGAAAGCAGAACTGTCGGTAACAAATGAAGGACACTCAGGCGTTCAGTGTCCAGCGGGGAAACCACCTGCACAAAGGCTGTAGGGAGACTCGCTAGAGCAGGGGACTGAGCGGCAGGACCCCTGGGCACTATCCCCAGCTAGATTGCAGACTCACTTTTGAAGTCGTTAACCTCAGAGCTCCCCCAGCAGGGAAACGGGGGTGAAGTGGCTTGAGCATCTTGGATACAAACAGGGCCAGCTCTAGGCACCAGCAAAGCAAGCACATGCTTGGGGCGGCACATTTCCGGGGCGGCATTCCAGCGCCGCGCACCCCCTCCCGTCCCAGCTCGCCTCCGCCTGCTCCCCTGAGCACGCCGCCGCCACCACTCTGCTTCTCCCCCCTCCCTCCCAGGCTTGCCGCAAAACAGCAAGCCTGGGAGGGAGGGTAGGAGGGGAAATGCGGTGTGCCTGGGGATTTGGGGAAGGGGTGGAGTTGGGGCGGGGCCAGGGGCACCAAAAACGGTGGGGAGGCTAACACTTTTATTTGCTTGAGGCGGCAAAAAACCTAGAGCCGGCCCTGGATGCAAAGTGCTAAGTGCAAAACTTGAGTAGCAGTAAAGTTACACAGGCCTCTCTAACCCTCACCCTCCACACCCGAGTTGGGGATTTCAGGCGGGACTTGCCGTGCTTACAGGGACCTGGGAGGCAAGTTGGGCTCTTTGCACTCAGGGAGCAGCAACTCTCTGGCTTTTGCAGGGTGCACACAAGGGGTTTGCAGGATAAACCTGCTCAGCCCTGAGCCTGGAAACAGGGGAAGGGAGGCCCATACCTCCTGGGGGCGGACAAAGCCTGACACTGCTCAGGGCTTCCCCACAGGTTCCTGCCCCAAGGAGGCAGGAAGACCAAGTTTCACACTGAGTGTGATATTAACCCCTTCCAGTGCCTGCAGATACTCCTCAGGCAGCAACCGGAAAGTGGGGGAGGGGCCACTCCTGTGTTGCTCTGGCAGCCTGCCTCAGTATTCTGTGCACAGCCAAGCTGAGCGTAACCCCTGCAGCGCCAGGAGGACTGCAAGCACCGGAGCTTGTCTGCACCGCACTGAAAGGTGCGCAGGGCTCCTGGGCCTCTCCCATTCCACTCAGAGCAGCTGCATTGCAGTTACCTTGCTAAACGCAGGCAGCCACGGGATACATTGGCACAGTCACTAAGGGCCATTGGCACATTACGCCTGGCTCAGTCTCCAGCTAGCATTTTAAAGGGACACTGGCAGGTTAAAAACAGTCATAATGAAGAGATCGAATTCCCTCCGCGGGTTACTATCAGGGCTTTAAATCAGCGAACGCGAAACGCTTTCCGAAACCTGGTCAGCTTTTCACCACCCGTGCAGTTTGTTTCCTGTTCCTGCACTTCACTTATCTCAGGAGAGGGAAGCTAAACTGGCCAGTTTCTCCTGGTTCTCATGCAATAGCCTCTGTGTCTGTGCAGCTGTGTTTGGGTTTCCAACACAGCAGGAGGACGTTTATAGCCAAACAGCGCTCTTTGTATCACGGTAGCATCTGACTGCAAGCAAGGGAGACTCCACCACGCCCCTAGGTATGTTATTCCAATGGTGGAGGCTATTCGTTCAGATCTGGCCTGGCTGCTGGTTAAAAATCAGATGCAGAAGTTCCACAGAGAGGATCTACAGCCACCATTTTCCTTTCTGAGTCAAACCTAGTTGGTCACCTCCCCCATGCTGCAGCGAGTGGTCATGGGGAAAGCTCGCCTGGGATGCAAATCTGATTCCTGTGTCTGGCAGAGAACAACTTCAGGCTCAGCCCAACTTGTTCTGAGCCCGTTTCCCAGCTTGCTGGAGATCCTCTCACTCCCAGGTGTGCTCGCCATTCCCTGCTATAACAACTCCAGGCTTCTCTTGATCAGAGATTGCTAGTTGGGCTGAATTTTGTGATGTGAACAAAGGGATATGCTTCCACGGCCAAATACATTTCCCATCATATCCAGAGATAGGAGCTGAACCAATGTGTATGGGGGGTGGGGGGGAGGCAAACACACCAACCTACAGCCACAGAGATGAGTTTCCATTTCATGCAACCTTGTCAGTGGTGAGGATTTTCTCCCCTTGCCCCCCTAAACATATCATCATCGGGGGAAACCACGTCTGTGGCACGTCAAAGCAGCTCTGGAATTGACCCCACATACAGCAGGGGAACAAAGCCTCTAACTTTATCAGACGTTGCAGTATCTCCTAAGGACAAGCCGTCAGAACAGGGAGCCAGCTAGGCTACTAAATGCAGAATCTTAGTAGTCCAGTCGATTCGGTGGATGTGCTCTGCTCTCAGACTGCTGGGAATTACACACATTCACAGACAGACACACAGATATCCCTTGCCTCTTAGCCATCTGCTGCAAGCCCCTCAGTAGGCCAGCACAGGAGAGGTACTAACCAGCAACCCTCCCCTCCTAAAATCAATACATCTCCAGCAGCCGATTCCCCTGAGAGATTCTCTCTGCCCACACACACCCTTCACCTAGTAACCTAGCAAGAACGGGTGAGTTTAGCCTCCAGTGAGCCTGGCAACCCCACAGAATATTCACAGCCCTTTCAGCAGCGGGGAAAGGTCTCTCCTTCCCAAACTCAAACTGGGTAGATTTTGCAGATTCCCTGACAGACTCACTCCACAGTGAGACTTCCCAGTTTTCAATAAAGGCAGGTGAACTGACTCTTGTCATCAGCTTTACCTCCGATTCCACTAAGCTCCTTGCTAATACGAGTCTCATGATGAAGTTTACCTGAGCCCAATCTGCTCCGCCTTTCCTTCCACAAGAGGCTTTGGTTCCCCTCCTCACTAGCAGCTTCATTCATTGCAGCTCAGTCCCTGCTGGAAGCCTGGATCAGCCTTCCCAACGCACAGACGCTTGGGCCTGCAGAGAAGCCAATGAGAAAGGGCCCTTGGAAGTCAAGTCAGGACTCAGAACCACTTTCATTTCAAAGCTCCAGTCCCACAATGTACCAAGAGTTTTTAATTGCCCTAGGTGGAGCAGGCCTGGGAAAGCTGGAAGTAGGGAGATAACTTGAGAGCTCGCGGAGTCTCGCTAGACGGCAGGAGGATGGGAGAGAGAAAAGCCTCTGAAAATGTTCCAACAGCAACAAAACAAAGAGAAGGGAAACTATGTTTTAACAGAGTGACAGAGGCTTCATTTTAATGCAGGAAGGGCCAACAAGTATCCAATCAACACACACACACAGTCACATTCTATTCTGTACAACCCTTGTTGACTTCGAGGGGGCTACTCAAGGCAGGGAGAATTTGGCTCAAGATATCCACACTCCTGAAGAAAGACTATACAAAGCAGACACCAAAGGATCATAGAATTCAGTGTTTCAGAGTAGCTACAGGAACAGGGGCTGGCTGGCAGGATAGGAGGCAGTGCTTCTCGCCTTTAACGCCCTTGGTTCAAATCCAGCCCAGGTCAACAGTGAACAAGTGTCACAGGCTAATGGTTGTGCATGCAGGAAATATATTGATGGTCTCTGAGCAGCGCCTTGGGGACATACATAGGTGCTGGAACTGGGGGTGAGGCAGCACCCCCTGGCGTGAAATGGCTTCCCTTATATCCAGGGTTTACAGTTTGGGTCAATGGCTCTCAGCACCCCCACTACACAAATTGTTCCAGCGCCCCTGGAGACGTACGGCTGGATCACAAGGAACACCAGTGACATGAATTCACTCATCAGCTGTCACAGCAAAGGGGCCAAGAAGACTGGACTTTGTTCTTTCACTACAGACATCATCTTCCAGGCAGGGACTAAGGCGCACGGATGGATCTGGTTTCTTTTAAGTACAGAAATCGACTTTAAAATAATGAAAATATCCATAAGAGCTCAAGCAAGTGGCATCACCCCATGGAGGGCTACAGGGTGGTCTTACTGTGGGTCATGTCATGACCCAGCATGTTGCAATATATTGCACATAATCTGTGATCAACAAGATTTCAACATTTGCCCTACATTGCACATCATGGGCTCAAAATTTCATGCTGGCAGCAGGGACAGAACTGGGATCCTTCTGCTCCAAAAGCAACTGCCCATTACATTTGAGCTAAAGGAGATTCCTCCTTGACTGTGAGCAGTATAGGGCCTGTGACACAGCTGAAGAGTCCTGATTCCATCCAAAGGCAGTGGTGCACACAGGTATAACTGCAAGACTACGATGTAAATGACAAGAGGGAGCATGACCTAGCAAACAGGGCACTGGGAAACAGAAGATGTGGGTTTTATTCCCGGCTCTGCCACTGATCTACTGCGTGACCTTGGGCAATTCACTTGTTTGGGCCTCCATTTGTCCTCCTAGCCCCTTTGCCCTGTTTATTTTGATTACAAGCCCTTCAGAGCAGGGACTGTCACGTCTTGTGTATGCACGAACAATGTCTAACACAGTGGGGCCCCAATCTCTGTTGGAGCCTCGAGGTGCTACCATAATAAAAATAACAATGAACAATAACTCCTGTCAATTTCACACAGGCCCACTCTGTGTTGTAAAGGTTCATCAACACACGCACAGTTCCAAACACTTTCGAAACAATCCTGCTGGCGTTCCTGTGCATTTTCTGCATTATTCCTCCCCCATTTCTTCCTGGGGACAAAAGCCTGGAAAACAGGTTCTTGGCTTTTTAAGAGATCCTCTGGCTGCTTATTATCCCACCTGAGGCAATAACCACCACCCCCATTTGCATCATCACGACTGGAAATGATTCTGTCACCAGAGAACAGGACCTCAGGTAGGAAACTACAGACTAACGCTTACAAATCAGAGAGTCTGTGTTCATGCTAACACTTCTAGGAATAAAAATGACTGGGGAGGAGATGGGGGTGGAGGGAAGTGTGACATAGCAACATAGCAGATTTGAGAGAGGATGAATTTCAAACATTTTCTCAAAGGCATCACAGCTCTAAGCTTCCCACGACAAACTCCAGACGTCTACTCTTCAGAGAGTCTCTCTTGGGTTAGGAAATAATTCCGTCCTCCTTACAGAAGTAGAAACGACAGTCAACACTTCCCTAGTACTCTCCATCCAAAGATCTCAAAGCACTTTATTATCTTTTATTACTTCAGCCTCACAACCTCCATGGGGTGTACTTAAATCTCATTATTCCCATTTCACAGATGGGGAAAAGCAAGACTTGGAGAGGGGAGGTGACTTGCTTAGAAGAGCCAGGCTTGAATGAAATTGCAGAATCTAAACACTCCTGAATCTGAATCCCAAAATCCCTAATCTGAATTTTGCCAGAGTTCAGGATGCTCAGATTCATCCTGCTAGAAAGAGACAGCATTCACATGCAAACTCAGGACCAAATCCACACCCTGGCTCAATCTCTGTTGCCCAGTCACACAGCGAGTCAAAGGCGGAGCCAGAATTAGTGCCCAGATCCTCTTGACTCCCAGTGGTGTGTTTTAAAGGGACACAGTCAACCCACCAACTAGACATTTTTGTAATCAATTAACATTTTTAAAATTAAAGTGCCCTTTAATCAGCATAGCTTGAAAAGTATTTATTTGTACAAATATTTTAAGGGGTTTCCTGTTCTCCTTTCAACATTTACAAAAGGTCTTTACAGCAAGGGAGAAATTAACTGATTATATAGAGAACAAGAAAAATGGACTATACACACAGTGCTAAGAAATGCCCAAAGTAAACACTTCTTTCTGTGACTGTCACCTTAGGTGTTACCTGTAACTATAGCAGGATTGGCATTGGCAGGTGGAAATATGGTTTTCAAATTGACAGTGTCTTTTTAACTGCAACCCTTCCCCTCATCCTGTCAGAATGATTCATCAATGCCAGTGCCCTGCCTCTGACAATGGCCAAAACCCAAATGCTTCAGAGGTGGGCAGCAAAGAACCCTTAATGCACCTGATTAGTTGTACTATGGCAAATACCAAGTGCGGAAATTTCCTTCCTAACCAGAGTCAACCACTGGCATTTGTCAGTGTGACTGCGGTTTCCAAACTCTTTAAGAACTTAATTCTGCAAGAAATTTGGGCATTTTGTCCCAATCCAGCAAAGACTTAAGCACATGCTTAACTGAAAACTCAAGCAGCCCCACTACAGTCAATGGGACTACTTAAGTGTGTCAAGTTAAGCATGTGCTTAAGGGCTTTGCTGGATCAGGGCCAGAGCATTCAACACTTCACAGGACTGAGGCCAGTAATGAAGAGCCAAGTGCAGGAGATCGGAGAGATACAGAAGTCAGTACAGATTCTAAATGTTTAGCTTACTTTCTGTAAATGGTATGAAAATAAGCCTCTCTCCTAAACTTGTGCATTGTGGACTGCAGCTCTGCTTTGGTGAACTCTAAAGAAAACATGAATCACTCAACACTTATCAGTTCAAAACACCCGTGCAATTAACAAGATTTTTTTTTTCCTACAGTATAATTATATACATTTTAATGCAATTACCACCTCTGTATTTTGTACATTAAACAGTAGGCAACCAAAGGAAGAAAGATACTTTATTTTTCTTGGCTGAGCGTTCCTGAAAATAATAGTATATTGCAAAACTGCCTTGCCTAGAGGGGTTTGTCTTTACAAGAAAAGAAGGGAAGAGAATAGAATAGAAAAGGAAGATGGGGGGGAAGAAACAGAAAGAAAAAAAAATGCAAGTACAATATATGGTCTTCCCCTGCTGTTATACAATTTGTAAGGTGCCATGCACAGGCGGGTGGACCCTGGAAATCAACCCTCTCCCAGGCATCACATCCATCCCCAACAGCAGAAGAAAAGGAAAACCAAATAAATAAAACAAATGGCCATCAGTCAGTCCCCAAAGCTGGGGTCATTAGGCAGATTAAAGTTTCCAAGCTCTGGCCAGCGGCATGGTTAGCAAAGTGCAGTTAAAGTGCCCAAATTGGATTACTACTTCTCTTCGGTCTCGGTGCCAAGTTGGCCAGCAGACTGAGGGATACATGAGATAGCAAGAGGGGAGGGAGGTGGAAAGCCCGCAGGCTGCTCTGCAAGCTGTCGGCCACTGAGCAGCCTTAGCCAGGCTACTGCGGTAGAGTCAAACTACATGGGGGTGAGGGAGAGAGGCAAGGCTGATGGTGTTGGCTGCATTTGGGCAACTCTATTAGAGACACCAAGGGGGATTGCAGAGGGAGTCCTCTGAGTAGAAGCACAATGTAGGATAGGATGACCAGACCCAGGAACCTAAAAATCGGGACTTGTCTGAGAGCGGGTAGGAAGAACCCCTCCTGCCGGACTTGTTGAGTAAAAAAAAAAACCCCTCTCCCGCCACCACCAGACAGCAAAAAAATAAAATACAAATAACACGGAGGAAGCCCGATATCGGAACAAAAGGCGTCCCGACCATGCATCGGTCGGAACGTGGGACACGAGAAGAAAACTCGGAACGGTCCCGATTTTATCGGGACGTCTGGTCACCCTAATGTAGGAGCACTGTCTACAGGGTCAGGAAAGGGCAGCCCAGTCGTTGCAAGCTGACTGTGTCACCTGTGCCCTTTCCACCTACTACATACTCTCAGACCACTTTCCACCAGTGAGGTAATATCAGCGGCCCTGGCTGCACAGACGGGGAAACTGAGTCACACAGGGGCAAAGTGACTTACCCAAGCCACACTGCAGGTCAGAAGCAAAACTCAGGTCTCCCATATCCTAGCGCCGTGCCCCAACTACTAGACCGCAGCTGCCCCAGGAAGCCAGAGAGATTAAAAAACTAATCAATAAAAAAAATACTCTGCGTTCAATTAAACCACCATCACAGTTCAGAAAGAATTCTGCCAACGCTGAAAAACAACACACCAAGCACATGTGGAGCCTTGGACAAGGGTTAAACGTTACCCCCTTTGTTACAGCGCTCTGTTAACTGTAAGACCATCATTCGTCACAAACCCAGGATTATACTATATACTTTGCATTTAGATAGCACCTTACATCCAAGGATAAATAGGGAAAAAAGAAAACCCAGTTCAGTTTAAGTTTCACTGTCTACAGGCCTGCACAACTCGTAAAACAGCGAGGGCCATATTACTCCAAAGAAAACAGCCGAGGGCCGAAACCCCCCGGCCCCGCAGAAACACCCCGCCCAGCACCACCCGCCCCGCGGAAACAACCCCTCCTTCCCCAGCGCTAGGGTGTGGAAGCCTGGAGAGGGGGAAAGAAACAGCGTGCATGACCAGATCACAGCAGTAAAATAGAACCTGCCCCGTCCCTGCTCGGCCCCACCATCACACCCCTCTTTACCCCCCCCCAGGGGTCACTATATTACTGCACACAACAGTCAATCAATGCAGTTGTAGATAAATCTCTACATTATGCATTTTTGTATAACTTTTATATGACTTTGTATTGAACCTTGGTAATATGTTATAGCGGGCCCCTAAGGTAGTATAATTAAGGTAAAAGAAAAATGTCTTTTTGCTAGAAGCAGAATAAGATCTTCTCTCCACTTTGTATTTAATTGCCCTCGTGAATGAATGAGGTGTGAATAAGGAAGGCGTGGAAGGCAGGCACCTCCAGACAGCTGCAACCCTTGGAGAGGGGATGGGAACCAGACCAAGGACAATCAAACTTGTCAAGTGGGTTGACTAGAGAAGAGCAGATATACTGACGGCCTCCTCGGGGATTAGAAGCAAGCACCTTCCTTTGGGAACACCCTCTTTGCAGCATTGGGACAACCCCCAGCCCAGAGACAAGCAGCAAAAAGGACCAACAGACACAGTCCCAGATTTTGGGCCGCACAGTGAGCCCACCTACTCACCCCACCGCAGGCCGCACAGTGAGCCCACGCGGGCCGCATGTTGTGCAGACCTGGTCTAGACGCAGGGTTTGTATTTTAAGTTGATTTAAATTGGCTTAAGCATTTTGTCACGTAGGGAACAAGGAGCTTTGGCAGGTGCTTTTCATGCTCGTCCTAAATAAAGAACATCAGTTTTTAACAGTGAGGCTGTGTTAGCCAGTGGGGCTACATTTAATCGCCCAGTCAGAGAGATTTGCCTGAAGTGGAAAGGGTTGGAAGCAGCGGTGGTGTGAAAGCAAGGGAGAAGCTGGGATAGATCTAACGGTAAAGGCTGCTCCAACAGGAAACACATGCACATGGCCGAGCTGCTGGTTTGAATGGTTTCACTTTAAAAAACAAAAAGTAATGACCGGTGCAGATCAGTGTTCCCCTCCAGAGAGAAACTAGCCCTGCTCCTGCTACCAGGTCAGAAGACTTGGCATGAAAGGCATTAGACACGGTTAAGCCACATTGTGTTTGCTAAGGCAGCCCTGTATCCAGTCAGTGCTGTGGGCTCTGCAGAAGGCCATCAGGATTTATTTTTTAGTGAGCACTTCTCCACCACGGTGCACGTGACATTTGCTCAAACAAGACTCCCAGACATATCTGGACGAACAAGCTGTCTGTGTTTACACGTGCTGTACCCAGTGCACGCTGCAGTAACGGCACCAGAACGCAGGCTGCGTGTGTCCGAGACAGAGTCAGGACTTACCAGATCAGATCTATAAAGGGGAGTTATTTACAATGCAGTAGCCCCTGGAATGTGCCACACGCTGCACAGACACAGTGTCTTGAGGAGGATACAACACATCAAAGCCCCTGCTTTCAATGGTGGGCACCGGTGATCAGCTTGAGACACATGGAGCCTGATTTTCAGAAAAGACGAGAACTCACAACTCTCACTCGCCTTAGGTGGAGCAGCAGGTGCCCAGCATCTCTGAGAAATCAGGCCCCAGATGTCTCAGGTTGGGTGTCTAACCAAAAATGGATGATCCAAAATAATCAGTATCCACTTTTGAACGAAACTCTCCATCCCTCAGACACAGAGACACACCCCAAGCTTCAGTTCCACTGCCCTTCCTCCATTCCCACCACACAAATGAGCAGGTCACTCCTGGGAAATTAACAGGATACACGCTCAGAGGACTTCATTGGCTAGGTTCTTACAGATATTGCAAAAGAAGCAGGTCTTGAGAAGGGATTGAGGAGAAGGTGATGGGTTACCGTGAATACCAGCTCAAGATCTCTGTACACTTCAAATATTTTGTTCTTTATGGTTTTGGTCACATAGAACCTGATGCAGTTCAACATCTGTGTTTGCAAGGACCCCAGTACAAGGCTCCAGGGCAAAAAGCCCGGCAGGAGGAGGAGTGGTGAGGGTGCCAAATTGCCGTAATCTGCACCTGCTGGGCTGCAGGGGGCCAGAAAAACCAGGGAGGTAGAGAGCTTTGGGGAGGTCAGGGGCATTTAAGGCCAGCCGGGGGATGAGCTGCCAGAGGAACCCAAACTATAAACTAAAGCTGTCCCCACATCCACAGAGATCCCCAGGGAGGGAGCAGCCACATTTCCCTTGGCTCGTCCCAGGTACTGAGAGTTCTAATTTACACACACGCACGTCAGCACCCATGGCTCTGGGCCTTGCAAAAGTAAGAAGTCAGTCAAACAGCAACAAAGACCTGAAGCCAGCCTGGGCCTACAGAGTAAACACAAACAAGCATCCCTCATTAGCTCTGAACTGAAGGCCAGACGGTTCTACTGGGTTCAAATGCAGAGTAATGCCACTGAAATACACAGGCTTGCATTGGATTTACACTCCTCATACCAGTGCACAATCTGGACCAAAGGGTTTATTTCTGTTCTCCCTCTCGGTTTCGGAGAGGAATGGCTGGCTGGTTGTGTCGTCTTGTATCCGAATAGGGGAAGAGGATGAGAGGGGCATGTATCCACAGTGCACAGGCAAGGCATAAGCTTTTACTGCCCCCTCAGATTTCAGCAGTGTAAGTCTCCCACTAAATAACAGCAGTCATAAACACTGACGCGTGTCCCTCAATCCCATCGCAGCTTTAGTTAGGAAGGGCTCGTTTATCTATTTTGGTGATCTCTCTGTCTTTAACAGGAAAAGTGCTTCTGGATAGAAGCAAACAAAATTTCACATCCAGAATCACAATCCAACTGTCCATGGAGGTTGATTCCTAGGCTCTACCCCAAATCTTACACCTCAGGAAAGGGGGTGAAGTGGGTAAAACTTTAGGCTTCCTTCCATTCCCATCCCTCACCATGTGTGTTTAAGAATGAGCTCTTTCAGGTATTGATATCTTACTGCACTAACAGAAATACAATAAAAAAATAATCTTTAGAATGTGATCAACAGAACAGAAAGCCCAGCGATCAAACTGTGAAAGACAAAACCATCCCCCTTGGCTGCTGTTTCTTTACAAATCCATTGGAGAGGGACTACACATTATTCATCTCCACTGGGATCTTAATCCAAAGAGACAGATCTGTTAAACTTCTCTGCATAACAGATGACACTGGGTGCATTCAAGTACCACGTAGCTCTGGAATGGGGTGCACTGGATTTCCAGCTCCTCTTCCTCGTGGTGTATCTGAATGTGATACGATCACCTATTTTGGACCCAAACTTCCTTTCCACCCACGCAACCTTGATACTGTCTCGCTTCTCTTAACGCTGTAATTTACTTATATCAGAAGAGCTGAACTATGCAAATACTCAGAGGCAAAACCCTCTCTCTTTGTAACCACTTAAGAAATTATCTCCACATCATCTAGGAAATTTCTACCCTGCAGATTTTCCTTGGCTTCCTTACTCGGCACATTCGGTCACTGGTATCTTGAGAGAGATACATCGAGTCACTCATTTTACCCACTGAGTATATACAAAAGACCTTGAGATTGTTCAGGAAGCAATTAGACGCTGTTCGGAAGAAAATGGTGTTTTCAAATGGATAACCTTTGATGTAGTCAACAGCCTTTTCTTGTCCCTTTTATGTGCCCCCTTGCAGAAGAGATGAATAATTTTCATTCCTGCAAAAGGCCAACACCACACTCTTACATAGAATACTCCCTGTAAACTGATTTTATCTTAAGCAAGACAAAAAAAGTGCCTCCTAAATGCAGCTCATCTTCACAACTTTTCTCCCCTCAGAGGTCCTGACATAAGAGGATGATCATGAATTTTTATTAGCATGTTTGCTCTTGTTTTTCTCTCCCTGAAGCATGAGGGACAAGGGAGTTAACAAGTAAGGCTAATGCCTGTCTTTTCCCTCCCAACCCATCTCATCTTTAACCAGTGACCTTCATGTCAAGTTCTGCTTACATACTGGCTCTCCTCACCCCACCTCCCTCAGCACAAACACACAAGCTTTGCTAGGGAGAGAAGGAAGAATCTGACTGCTGTGAGGGGTGGGGAGGGAGGGCAAAAAACACCTAGAAAAATAGGGATTTAAGTATTCCACAGAGCATGTCACTAAATATTTGCAGATCCCTCCCCACAAGCACATTGGAGCTCTGTGTGTGTGTGTCCAGTCCTCAGCACAGTGCTATATGTAAGTGGTCAAGGAAAATAAACGGACAGGCAAATAGCTCTTTTCACCATCTTCCACGTTAATATTAGAGGGTTTCACACACACTGTGATACATGTATACACGTACATAAATCCACCCTGTGGAACTAGATATGGCTATAATCACGGATACACATTGTGTGGAAGAGCACAGCAGCCTTTCACAAACTACAGTATAATAAATGTTTCACCCATATATGGCGCTTTAGCTTTTCAACACACTGCAAACCTGAATTAATCCTCACAACACTCCTGTGTGATCCGGTCATCCTCCTAATTTTAAAGATGGGGAAACTGAGGTGCAGAGAGGCGAGGAGGCTATAATACTCTGGACATTTCTCTGCATATAGACTCACCCCTGCTGCCCATTCCAGTGGATGCAAGGAATAAGCCAAGGAGAGGTCTCTAGACTGAGCTGTTTGGTCAGTTTCACTAGCGCAGCTGGGTTAATGCAGGCAGTGGAGGAAATTTACAAGCACAAAAAATAGCTGCTTCATCTTGGAAAGAGGAAACCCAGCATGGGAATGAAAATCCTCTCGGTAGGGCAATAGTGACTGAGACCCACGCACCCCGGGATGCACCTAGGGAGCCTTATGTACCCCCACAATCCCCTGCCTGGTTATATCCACTACAGCCTGGGAAGATCTGGCGAGTCACCCAAGCAGGGAAGGAATGCCTCTCTGTCCTCACTCTGACCAGCTAAGGCCCGGAAGGCATCTCCTCCAGGAGCCCAAAGCAGGAGCAACACCAGCCCCCATGCATGCTGGGCTTCCCCTAATAAAAGGTGAACCATACACTCCAGGCAAAGTTCCTCAACCCCAGACACCCAAAGAAAGAAGAGCCCCACGGGCTCAGATGAGCAATCAATCAGAGCTTGGGGAACGCCAGCTCTTCCCTGGACACCCACAATTGGACAAGCCCCTAGGAAAGAGTTAGACCTTATATATCCCTTAATAAATTATACACTGGGGAAAAAACCGACCTCCATCCCCCACCCAACATCCCCCATCAAAAATATCTGAACAATCACAGTAAACTTTTCCCTTTAAACCCAGGCACGAGGGAGAGGGTGGGGGGATGCTGAAGGAAATAAATACAATCTAAAGCACTATCTTCACTGCCGGATCCATGCCAAGGATGACTCGGAGTTAGTCACTATTGCAATGCAAAGCTATTTCCCAGCTTCGCAGCCTCCAAATCCGGGCAGGATTGCTTCCCACCTCAAGCCCAGACCCAGCTCTTCTCTACAGCAAGTCCCCAGAAAGCAGGGGCTGGGGAGGAGAAGATGCAGTGCAGCTTTCACAGCCTTCACTGAACGCCCCATCTCCCCACAACAGCCGGCTCGCTTCCCTCCCTAGGACTTAAACAGGGAGGAGAAAGCGTCTTTTAAAAATAAAATACAATACCAGGCAAATGTAAACGCAGAGAGATCGGGCATGGCTTTCCCTCCTGGCTCACTCACTCCCTGCCATCCACACATATAATCCATCCTGCCTGCTCCAGGATCCCCCTCCTTCCACAGCCCTGCTGCATTCCCCCTTGTGCTAGCTCTTCCGTACCTTCCACATTGCCACTGCATGTTGTGACGGGCGGGGGTCTCTCCCTCGCAGCCCTCCTCATGCAGGGACACGGCAGTAGCACGTTTTACCCAGACAGAGCATTTTAAGCTTTAAGATATTTCTTCTCCCCCCATCCATTCTAAATTAAGCTGTTACAACCACATGCTGATCAATTTCAGTCCTTTCCATTTCTCCCCCCCCCACTACACACACACACCCTTTAGTCAATTTCAAAGGCAGCAGATTTCCTCGTCCTCCACACTTTTAATAGCAAACCCCCTTCACATTCATTTTAAACTCTTTCCGCTCCAACCCTGCCACATTTCAGGGGAAGCCATTCAAGACTCATTTTGAAGCAGATTTCCCCGGTGCAATCCACCCCGCCCCCCCCATCCTTTTTGGCTGGGCGATTACCCTGCGCTCCCCACACCCCCAAACGTTTTCTAGTCTCTCTAGTTTACATTCTTCCAGCACCGGCAGAACACAACGCGCGCGCACACCGAGAATCACAGCAGCGATCCCACCCAGCAAAAGAATCCAGCAAACTCCTCTTCCCCCGAGCATGCGAAAAGAAAGAAGGATCTCCCCGTAGGGGGAGGGAAAGCTGCAAATCCTACCCCGGTACAGCACAGGCTTCCCGCGAGCTGAGAAAGGCAGAACATTTCCGTCTCTGTGCGTGGGGCACAACTGTTCCAGAGCCAGGCTGGGAAACAAGGAGAAAGGCATTGCAATCCCCTCACCCTCCTGCCCAACCACCTTTCCCCCTGCCTCTCGCTGCACAATCCCCGCCTCTTTTTTTTAGAAGGGGGGAGGGAAAAATGCATCCGATTCCCGGGAGCTGAAGGAGTAAAGTTGGATTCTGGTTACTTACAGCCTGGACTGGAGCTTGCTTCAGATGTGCCAGCCATAATTACATTCCACGCCAACCGACCAACCAGCCAGCGCTCTCCCCGCCCTGCAAGCCGGGGCTCCGCGCCTCGCTCGCTCCTCCGCGGCCGCCGCTGCCTCGGACCAGCATGAATGGAATCGGAATGGAATGCAGCGCAGGGTTCCAATGGAACTCCAGCCTCGATCTGACTTCCCAGGGAGAGCGACTCAGGCACACGTTCAAAGGGGCAGCTGCTGGCTGCTCCCCCAGCTCTCCCCTCTAGAGGGCGCCCTGGCCTGCGCAGAGTGGCGCACCGAGAGAGGAGGAGGAGCAGGGGAGCCGAAAGGGGCGGGCACCCCGTTAAAAGGGCAACGGCAGAGAGGCTGCCGTAAAAGCGGCAATGCTTTTGTAAGTGTCAGGAGGCTCCACAAGGGCTGGAAGAACCTGCAGGTCCCTTGTTCTCAGCTCCCCAGCAGGGCAGGCGGGGGGCTGAGGGGGGAAATAAACTAGCAGTGTGCTGGCAGCTAAGCCCAATACTGCTGTGCACGTTTACAGCACCCTCCAGCCACAGATGGCAACAACTCTCTAATGACCGAATGCTGCTGCCCATTGTAGCAACACCCCGGTTTTAAAAACATGGAAACTGAGGCACACCCAGAGAGACCAAGGTCACAGGGTGACTAAGGACCGAGCTGAAAATAGACCCCAGGAGTCGTGGTTCCTAGAGCCCTGCTCCGGCTACTGCATCACATACCCTCCCAGATCCAGAAACAGAACCCAGGAAACTTGACCCTGTGTCCACCACTAGATGGCACTTCCTCTCAGAGCCAGGAACAAGGCTCGGGAGACAACTCTCCGCCCCTTGGTCCCGTCACTAGACTACACAGTGTAGTCTACACTGCCTCCTTGAGCTGTGAACAGTTCGAACACATGTACCTTAAAATCAGATAAACACATAATGCCTGAGTTTCACTGCTATGGATACAAATCACTTTATTTAGCAAGTAATGACCCAGCAACAACAGTCTGGTTGTTTAATTTGTGCTTCCCAAGCCTACTTAAAGGAAAATAAACAACTGCATCACAATAACAATATTTTGCATTTTGATACTACTTTTCAGAGGAAGGGCTCAAAGCACCTTACAAGCTATTAACCACCTCTGGGAGACCAGAGTATCATCCCTACTTGGCAGTTAGGGTAACGGCCGGCACCAAGAAATTAAGTGGCTTGCCCAAGGTCATGCTAATTTTGCCAAGGTCGTTCTGACTTGCCATGCATTAGTGCCAAGTAAATAGCAAAGCCAGGACTAGAATCCCAAGAATCCTGACTCTGTGTCCCATTCTCTAAGCATTTAAGGCTCCCTCTCTTTATTGTTTTTCATCCTGTTTCATCCAGATGTTGCATAACCCACATGGGTTCAGTATAACACCTGAGCAGCACAGCAGCAGAAGGCAGGCAAAATGGTGATCGAGGACCCCAAGACAAAGCCCAGTACGCACAGCAGAGCGGCTCTGGATTTTAAAGGCCTCATTGGAAGGATCACACTTCAGCATTCGCCCCAGTACCATGGCAAGAGCACTAATCCCACAGCTGCGCAAGACTCCACTGGCGCAGGGAGCATTGTCTCGATACTGACATGGTTGGTAAAGAAAAACAGCCACTCAAAATGCAGGTAGAAAACGAGGGAATATTTTCCAAATTAAAGAGACCAAAAATTGTTAGGGGGAAAACAATATCCCCTGCTTCCTAGGAAAGCACTGCAGCTCTAGACAAGAGGGAAGAGGGGTGGGGCTGGGCATTCACCTCTAGGGGGCCATTCAGCGCCAATCCAGGCTTGTGGTATCCCAGGACCGGATCAACCCTTCCCAGGCACAGATCAGGCTATTAACAAATGGGGCTTTGGGGACAGAAAATTCTGCAAGGATCTCTCCCTGCACTTCCCCTAGGATCATGTCATCAGAGGGTGGCACTCGCCCCTGCACATATTTACATACAGGATGAGCCGTTTCTGCTCCTGGGATGAAGGGCCCTGGGTACTTCCTTGGTGTGAAGGAGCCAATGCGCTTCCTGGCTACATTAACTCTCTGCTGGTTTTGCCAGGGGGCATGGGGTAGGCGGGAGGGACAATGTGGGTCCTCTCCAGCCCTCTCCTTCCGGCCTCCACCCTTACCCCACAGAGGGGGCAACATGGGGACAACACCTCAGAGGGTCTGACTCCACCACCACCCTGTACATACTACGTGGCAGACACGGTGGCCCACCTGAAGGTGGCTTGGTGGCCTACAATATGAAATGAGTTTGGGGTCCTAGGACCTATGCAGGCCCCTTCCACAGGAGCAGAGAACCCTGACCCAGTGGACCTGGCACATGTCCAGCCTGCCACAAAGCACACAGGAGATCTTGGGGAGCCCACAGCTGCAGTGTCTTGGCCATGCTCCCCAGGAGAGGGCACAGGGGCTACTGCACCCCTGAGGGTGCAATAGGAGCTGTGGAGCAGCTGCCACTTTGTGGCCTGTGAATTCCTTCCCCGGCCCCAGTGGGGGGTCCCCAATGCATAGCACAGCCGCATGGGCTGAGTGCTGGTTCCAAAAGCTAGCCCTTAGTCCAGTTCCCAGTGGGCCGATGGCCACGCATCCCAATTAACAGTAGTGGGCAATGTCTGCCAAGAGGCTCATGCAGACTGGATTTCCTCTCCTCCCTGCTGGAGGGTGGCCAGGGGCAAGTGACATCGGCAGAGGGCCACGCAGGAAGCTGGCCCCTCCTCTGCCCATGCTGTACCCATTCTGTAGCTCGACCGAGAACTTTGTGCTCCAGAGCTGTCAGTTCAGTATCTTTCACTGGCAATAAATTCACTTCACTTAAAAACAAAATTATAAAGAGAACAAATAATAAACGCCATAAACAAGACTAAGTGACGGTTTGAGTTGATTATTTGTCTTTTAAAAACGCACTTCGTGCCAGCCACTTTTATCCCTTCCATTTTTCCCCTTTACTCTCTGCTCCTTGTGACACTCTCTTATCATCCGAGGGCACATCTTCACTAGCAATGTTAAAACGCGGCTGTATGGTCGCGGCATAGCACTGGGAGAGGGGAATAGCTACCAGCGCTGGGAGGAGCACTGTCTACACTAGCGCTTTACAGCGCTGAAACTTGCGGTGCTCGGGGGGTGTTTTTTCACACCCCCGAGCAAGAAAGTTGCAGCGCTGTAAAGTGCCAGTGTAGACAAGCCCCGAGAGAGCAACATCACTTCCACACTGAGCGGTGTCCTCCCGTGGCAAAGGGGCCCCTGTTCTTTCCAAACACCTCTCACCTCAGATCCAACTCACTACACCAAATACATGTCTTGCAGGATATTTATCCACAAAGAGTAAAATGTAAGGAATCCGCAGGAAGCTCATAACTGGTCAAGACTCATAGTCATTGTGATCTGTATGTACGGGTAAAAATTATGGAATAAATGTATTTATACTGAAAGTATGCTTTATGGACTTGGTGTAGAAATTAGTCACCAGAAGTCCTGTGTCTCGGGGATGACCCATTCAAGGAAGAGGGAGTTGTCACACACACACACTACTGAGCTGGGGACATAATACAAGGTTCTGTTGTCTACCCTTGCCACACCCCACTCAACAGAAAACCACCAGAGACAATTACAAATAATTGAAACACTTGGTGGTGAAAAGGAACATTACAGCAAGCAGGAGATGGCCCTGGCTATGAATCAGGGTGTAGGTGAAGGCACTCTGTATCCATTCACTGAGGAAACCTCATGAGAGGAAACGGGCTTTCATGAACATATGGATCCTGATTCTTGTGCAATCAGTCAGCTCTGCAACAGACTGAACTTGGGGGAGAGCCTACCTTAGTATATAGGAAAGCTAACTGTTGGTAAGTGTGGACCCAGGTTTGTGTTTTATGATTCTGTTTTGAGCTGTAACCAGCTGTTTCCACCACTTCCTCTCACATCTAGTTAAATTTTAGTCTCTCTTAAATAAACCTACTTTTGTTTTATAAGTGCTCACGAGTGCTGTGTGGTTTATAGGAGCGGTGGCTTAAGGTAAAATGGTCAACGGGGCTACACTGCACTGTTGGGTGCAGAGGATCTGGACTTTCTGTGAGCAGCCAGTGTCAGGGGCTGGATAGCACAGGGGAACAATTCAAAGAAGACTTGGGGTCAGGGGTGCACCTATTGTTAACCTGCAAGGCGAAGTCAGGGCCAGAGGAGAGTGCCTGAATGGCTGAAAGGCTGGTGGTGCCTGGAAGCTGACACCCAGCTACCACAGGAACGAATCCCTGTCCCTGGAGGTAGGGGAGAACAAGATGACTCTCAGTCTTAGGTACCCTGAGAATCATCACCCCTCCCATCTGCCAACTCTTGATTCCCCCCTCCCCCTGTACTTCCCTCCACCCGCAGTGAAATCACTGCATCTCTGTGTTTTCCTTTCTTTCTCTGCACACCAGGATTGCCTGGGACATCAGCTCCCGCACACCACCCAACCAGCAGGGGGCTCCTGCACATTTTTGTAAATCCCACCAAAATGGCGACTGTGTTTTTTTTCTATGACATTTCTCAATTGGACTGTGATCCTTTTTAACAACAATGAGGTATTTCAAGTCAGGAGTGCACTTCAAAAGACAGTGCAAGGATTTTGTGATCAGCTACATTTGAGACATAAACCTGAGGGTGTCTCTTTAACTGGGTTCGGCTGGAGCCTCAGGCAAGTTTGCCTTACCAGCACCTAAGTTTGGTGATGCACAGGATGTAATGTGCTAGGGGAAAGGCGCAAATGACTACAACACAGGCAAGGTCATGGAGAATCAGGCCCAGGGGACCGAGAAGGAGGCAGTCTGTTCCTCCTTGCTCCGGGAGCTGCTGGGGGCTAGTTCAGGGGGGCACCATCCACACAGATCCAATAGCAGGATTGGGCCTTCATCTACCCACAAGTCAAGACTAACAATGCAAAGCTCTTTTCCAAATGACACCTCTGCCATTGCTTATGTAAGCGGGGGAATAGTCCCGCTATTGTGGGGAACTTTCCTTGTCTCTGCACTACCCCGGTGAAATGGGCTAGCGGAAGGATCTCAGTCCTCGCTCCCACCTCCTCTACCCAGAGGCCTCCCTGCCCTCGAGGACTCCCCTTGTACTCTCCTGTCTGGCAGAGTCCTCGTAACCCCAACAAGGCTGGGCCCAGGATTCCTGGGGGGCTCGACCCCCAACCTTGCTGTGGTCACCTAGGTCAGGGGCTAGGGTGTCCCCACTCCGGGGTACTCTCTCTGCACAGGATGCTTCTCTGCGGCAGGGAGCATCTCAACAGTGTCTCTGCAATGTCAGGGCAGTTCAGTCTGTTCCTTTGTAAGTCCCAGGCTCCTTCTCAGGCCCTGGCTGTGCTGCAGGGACGCTGTGGCTTGGATACTTGCTCCGGCGGTGGCCACATGCTCGCAGGCTCTAGGTGGCAGGACACTTCTTCCCAGCATCGCCCCCGCCCTGTCAGGGTTACGATCCCCCTGCAAGTCTGGCCTGCAGGGCGCCTTGGCTGAGGCGTCTCCCTGCGCTGGGCCCACTGCCCAGGGCCCCCCTCGCTCTCCCCAGCTGCTCACCACACCCGGCTCCAGACTGCTCCAGCCCCAGCTCCACCCTCTGCCTCAGCACGGCTGCTGCTGCCCTGGCCCCTCTGGCTCAGGCTGCTGCAGCTCTGCTCCCAGGGCAGGTCTGTGTCTCTGGGCTGCTGCCCTGGCTCTGGGGCTGCACCTCTGCTCCTAGGGCAGGTCTGTGTCTCTGGGCTACTTTTCTGGCCCCTCTGGATATGGCCCACCTCAGCTCTGGCCTCTGCCCTCTCCTTAGCTCGGCCCCACTCTCTCTGACTCAGAAAACTTCAGCTCACACGGAGGACAGGATCCACCCTGACCTCCTGACTCCCTGATTCGCCTGCCCGCCCTGTCAATCAGAGCTGACCTGGAGCATTGGCCTCTCCCCATTGCCCCTGGGGACTGTCAGTCCCATCGACCCTTCCGCTTTTGGTACTGGGAGCTCTGAATGTTAGTAAGGGGATAACAGTCCCCTTACACTTAGCCCACTGGGTTCTTGAATGATTCTGCTTTGCAAGAGCCAGAACCAAAGAGGGGTGAAGGAAATTCCCGACCTGCATGAGTCACAGCTCCCTAAGGGACACCTCTCTGCAAAGTAAGCTTAGCTGGGCTGTTCACCATCCCTGCATCTGAGCTTCTGCATGGCTGAGTAGGGTTACCACCTTTGAAATGCAAAAAACCCCAGCCCCAACCCCCAGCCACAGGGGAAGCCCACCACAACCACAACTCCCAACCATAAAGTAACTCTGCAACACCCCGCCCCCTTCAACAGCCACTTATAGTAGCTAGAGAGATAACACATAGAGATAAGATTGGTGAGATTGGTCACCTCACTCTTGGGTGACTCACAACCTCTCTCACACACACGCGTGGTGCGCTTGCGGGTTTTTTTTTTTTTTGTTTGTTTTTTTGTTTTAGAGTTTTATTAAATTCAAGTCATAAAAAAGTTACAGGAAATGTATCAAAGACAGTGTACATACAGACATCCTTAAAAACAAAGCCATATTCAACTGTACATGAGCCAGATAGCAGGTATTCAGAGTTCTGTAGCTATATCCTGACAAGGCCAGCCTCAAAAAAATAAAATGTGTATGTAGATTTTCCATTATGTGTAGTAGGAAGTTTGTAATGGATGTGTATACTCTGACGTGCAAGTTACTGCAACACTTCTGCAGTTCAGCTCATCATTACGGTGGGCAGACAGCTGCTGTATTTTCAACCGTTTTGATCTGTTATCACTTGAACTGCAGAAGTGGGAACACTGCAGCATCTTCACCTGGACACAGAAACTTTTAACATTAGCTATCCCAGTGTATTGTGCTAATAATGTAAATCTTTAGACCCATGTAAAAAAAACAAAACCAGCAGATTAAATTATTTTTCTGGCAAGGCAAATCCATAAAAAAAACCCGGCCAGGCTGGTCAAATACCAGCCAGGTGATAACCCTATGGCTGAGGCAAGATGTTTTGGAAAGGGAGAACCCGTGCTGGAATTTGTTTCCCTTGCTGCTCTTACAGATGTTGAGTTTGTTGCCCCTTGGGGCTCAGTGCAAAGCCCAACTCTTTCCTACAGCTCTAGCGTCAGGGGGCGAGGGTATGTGTATTTCTGTCTACTGCTGAGCATGTCAGGGTGCCTGCACCAAGAGATAATCCGATGTGTACCAATGAACACAAATACTCTTCTTCGTAATGAGGCTTTGCACCCACAGCATGTTTTCCCTTGAGGATTTCAAAGCGCTTTACCAGGGGAATCAGGGGAGTAAAGTATGGATATTTCATTTTACAGCTGGGGAAACTGAGGCACAGAAAGGGGACGTGTCATGCCATCTAGGGAATCGGGAATCAGACTCCCAGACCAGCGTTCAGATCCCTGGACCACAGATGGCCCCTACTTCACGCCTCTTGGGATATGAATTGTAGAGATCTCCCCCACCTTCAGGCCTTTACATTAACAATATGACTGAAACAGGGCTAAATTCCCACCCCTGATCTTTAGCTATCCTAGAATTACCAATTTAACAACTGCTACTAATGGGTCCAGCTAACCGAGGAGAGCACCCCATGCTGTTCTGGATTCATGCTCCCTCTGGCTGAGTTAGGAGTGGTTTGATGGGATCAGGAAGGAGCCATATGCAGCCTACATCAACAGGAAAAGCAGGCTGGCCCCATGCAGGGGGAATAAGAGAGGAAAACGTGGGGTCCTGGAAGCCAGAGCTGAACTTACAACTGGTAGGGTCTCAAGTAGCCAGAATGGAGAGGAAAACAGGGTCTTGAACTGCTTTCCCCTCCGGCAGGCCAGGATCTAGCAGAAAGTAGATCATTGAATAAACTGTGCAGGTCCCCAGGGGCCCCTTATGGTGCCAAAGGCTGGTCCTGTTTGAAAGCTACCCAACAGCAACACAGAATTGCCGGCAACTCCACTTGGCATGTTCATTCCAATCTAAACAGGGTGCATTTTCAATCCCGTCAGCCCAAAAAGACAGAATACAATATCTGCCCTATTGTGGCAGCTTTGTGGAGCCTTGATTGGATGCGTTCCCTTTCAAGTGACGGTTTCTCCTCCTGTATTTGTCACATCCCTTATTTGTGTATAGAGCACGGTGCGGAGGCTTAAAAGCTTTTGAGACAGCGAGGAAAAGAATGAACAAACTAGCTCTGACTAAAGCAAAGTGATTGGAGTTTGGGTTCCTCTCCCCTGGATTGAAATGAACAGCTTTCCCTTTTTTTTCTTTCTTTTTTTCCCAGAGGCTAAATTTAGTGAATTCTTTTCACATTAAAACCTTGTCAGGTATTCACATCCAAAGAGGCTGCTACTTTCGTCTCTCGAGGGAGTTACTGAGACAGCGAAACCTCTTAACCATGTGAGGAAGAAGGAAGAAAATATTCAAGAGATTCCCCCAACGCCCCTTTAAGAACCTTCTCTCTCTCTGACTTTGTCTCAAGATACTTACAGAGGCACCTTGGCCTCCTCTTCTATGGCTACTACCTTGTCCTGCAGGCACAAGGTAATGGGAGGAATTATCCCTCGCCCTGGCAGGATCACGCTGTCCTTGGGCAATACTCCCATGGATATCAGTAGCGAGGCCACTTGTGTAAGGACTGCAGGATCAGGGCCATTATCCCCTGGGCTAATGGTTCCTGGGGAGGAGGTTGAGGTGACGGATGTCCTCATTTCTGCTCAAACTAAGGGGATCTGGATTGTCATAAAGGGGATGAGAGAAATTAAGGTCAGTGGCTGAGCTGGAAAAAGAACCCAGGAGTCCTGTCTCCCAGTCTCATGCTCCAGCCACTAGGAAACACTTCCTCGCTGATATCACCAGAATTCTATGGGGGCGGGTATAGACGCTGAAGAATAAAACAAGGAACGTGAATGTCCAGGCCGCAGGCAGGAAGTGGGCAGCCTGGGAGCAGGCAGGAGAATTCTGATTGCTTCTGTTCCAACCCAAACCTATCTTTCACCCAGAGTCCCCTCAACCACAACCGCAGCATCAGGACAGCAGGAGTCTTTGCGGCTGTTGTGACATGCACACAGCGTACCACGGAGGGTGCCGCTTCTATAAATGCAGATCCAGCAGCCATGCCAACATAGGTTGTCCCACCTCCCAAGGCAGAAAGAGCTCACAGCTCTGTGCCGCAGGAGATCCAGGCCTTTGCATAGGCCCCTCACTTCCAAGCATACCCTCCCTGCACAGTGGGATCCCATTGTATTCAGCAGCTCTCAGTTAGGCCAGAACACTTTGCCCAGCTGGTTTCTAGCGCGCCCCGTCTCTTCTGTCACTGACCTAAGATCTTAGGCTGTTCTTTCATTTTATTTTATTTTTGCACTGCTTTCCCATTCAGCTTTAACTGAGAAGACACCTAAGCTCCATACTATCTGTCATGCTCCAGTTCCCCACCTGCCCCAGGGCAGCTGGCATGAAAGGAACATTGAAGGTACTTGACATTTCAGAGCTCCTGTTGGCTCTGGAGGGAAGATTTGAAGTAGATGGCTCGGCTCTCGGCTGGACCAAAAACCACAGAGGTTAGGGGCTTCCTCTCTCTCACTCTCACGATGCTGACAATGAGTAGCTGATGCCTGCACGACTCATTGGAAACTTTGACACAAATTCCATTTAAAGACGTCTGTTCTCAGTATTTCTGGTCCACCTTCCTCTATTAGATGGATGACTCAGGGATCATTGTTCCCTAAGGTGACTTGCAAATATTTTGTTAAAAAGAAACTAGCCAGGAGGATTGGCTGGCTCAGGAGAGTGGTCGTGGCCGAGGGAGTCATTCCCTTTCAGCTCATTGGTTTGAATCCAGCCCAGGCTAATAATGAGTGGCCAAAAATGATTATCTAAACTATGGCTCTTTGGAGTGAAATGGGTTTGGTGGCCTCAAGTGAGTTCTAGTGGCCACATGCCACATCTTAAAACCAACAAAACCTCTTTCTATATGAGATCTCAGATAGCAGAAGTGGAACCTGAACAGCCCTGGAGTTTGGGAGTACAACCCGATCCAAACTCTGCAGCTTAGTTCCAGCTGATGTGGAGATGATATGTCCTTTTTTTTCTGCCATCCTCAACCGGGCAAGAGGCAGCAGGAGCAGACGAATCCTCGGAAACGCCAACCCTGCTATCTCCCCCACCTCGCGCTGATGTCTTTGCTAATAAAGAGCCAGGGAATGGAAGCACAAAGCAGACAGGCTGGGCAAGCGGAATGGTGCCCAAACAGAGAGTTTGTCAAAGATTTCCAGTCGGCATCAGCGACTCTTTAAGCTTCTTGACAGTCGGGATAACAAAATATGTCTGTAGAGCTCTGGGGATACAGAGTGAAATTAAAATGGATAATGAATAGAGCCATTTTCCAGGGTATCGCAGCTGCAAATGCTAGCAGGGCCAAAAAGCAAAATGCACTAGACAGGCACCTGTGAAACGGACCATGCGTGTTTTGGGGTCCCATCACCATGCAGCCCTGTGTTCCCTTGCCTGACGCATGAGGAAGGTATTTGCCATCTGCTAACAGGGATCTTACACTGTATCCTTGAGGGCTGCCCTCTAGATTGCTAAGCATGCGCGATGTATTGCTGGGTACAGGGCTGATGGAATCATCTCTCCCATTTGCTTATTGTGCTTACATCCCTTGAATGGGGAATTTTTTCTATTAAAGCTCTTGTTGAGCAGTCTGCGGTATTGTTAATTGCATCTGGAGGGGTTTGTGTTCTCTCCAAGCAGGGGTATAAAACAAGAGGATTGCACAGTTCAAGGACCCAGGTCATCTTGAGGAGGGGAAGAAGGAAGAAAAAAAAAGGGGGTGTCTTGATTTTATGTGTCCTGTTGCACTTGGATCAACCTGTTCTTAGACTGGGGGGCGGGAGGGGTGTTTCCATATATTTGCCAAATCTCTCTGTCATCCCAAAGCGAGTTTGTATAAAGGGTAAGAGGGCAGGTTGGGTTATTTATATGCTGTGATTACTCTGGGGTATGCTTGACAGATTCTCCAGATTGTTATTGGCAGGTCTGGATGTAAGTTTCAATATGGGTGTGTCACGGCAAGGCAATCAGCACTAGATCTGAGATGTGGGGGTGAGGACAGAGGGAGGAGGAAGATGGTTTTTATGGGAGGTTTGCATGGCTCTCACTCTCTCTCTTCTTTTAAGGCTGCCTTTGTACTCACACAAGACACCAGACTTCACTGTCTCAGAGGCTAACGTCCTCCATTTCCACAGAACAAATACAACCCACTGCGCCATTGTCCCTCACCAACGTGCCTTGACTATGGGCCTACAGACACCACTCTAGGGGAGAGAGCACCGCTAGACTAGCCAGTAGGGGCTGAGAGGGAAGATGGTTCATTCAGTCCTTGGCCTGTTACTCAGCAAGCGTGATGTAGACACCTGCCACTCCTGCCCATTTCACACAGGCCACCCCGGGGGCTGTTAGGGAGGAATGACTTTCTGTATTGATATTTCTTCATCTAAGTATATTTTCCATGTCATCAACCTGCCATCTCAGCACCTTATAGGCTCTGGTGGTGCTGGTGAGACGAACAGTGTCCCTCAGTCATTATCTTTGGGCTCCCAATTCCCTCTCACAGACTCTTGCTGGTGCTTCCACACTGCAGCCCGAGTGACTCCTCGGGAGCTGTGGGCTCCTTGCTAGGTGACACTGAGATCACCGGCGAAACCAAATCCAGGCCTCTCACCACAGTGTGAAACCAAATGCAGACAAGCCTGACTTCTACTCGGGGGAAGTTTGAAGGTAAGAGACAGACTCTCTCCCCGACCCCTCCAGCACCACAAAGAATCGTGTGAGAATATCTAACTCCATCTGATAATCCGGTCACATGGCAAACAGCCTAAGCTATATCAGCAACAGAACTCACAGCCTTTAACTCCCCAAAGCAAGGGCCTCTGCCCAGTGAGTTACAGCAGCCCCTGTGTTAAGTAAGCCACTAGAGCAAAGCAAACAGCTTTTTTGGCACAGTCCGGTCTCTAAAGGGAAGCGTTGTACACACAAGTAGGTTGGCTGGACCTGGTACTTGGGGATACATTGTACTTCATGGGTGGCCCCAGCAGTTTCTGCAGCATTTCAGCTTTCATTAAAGATAGATAAATAAATAAAGTGTTTGCCCTTTCTGGTTGCAGAGGTGGCGTGATGCAGGGCTGTCTGCCTGAGTCTGCAGGCAGCCTGAGACAATAGCTCTAAGAGACGGGTAAGGCAAGCCCACGCACTGCAATAGAATGTTGACTGAAAGAAACCTCAGAACAGCTGTTTGAATGTCAACATGCACATCACTGTGGATCATTTTAGCAGGGACTGTCAGTTACTCTGGTAAGGTGGACAGCACTTGGAATTGGGAACCGTACTTGTGCAGAGCATTCACTCCTTTTCCACAGCCAAATCAGCTCATTAGAAAAGTGCCATATCTCTGAGAGCCATCTGCCACCTTGGCCAAGTCCCCACCTCCCTTCATACCACAACCACCAGCTTCTTCACAGTGCAACATTCGCTGTGTTTTTCAGCTCATATTCTCCCCATCTCCTCTCTACAGCCAGGTGCAGTTGTGGACTCTTTGGAGTGCAGATCAGGTTTCTTGATGGCATTTGGGACCACAGGTGGCATTTTCTATCCAGACAGGGCTTTTTGCTCCTCCAACAAGTGGCAGCAGCAGTAGACGTGGTGCTCTGTATGTGAGTATTGCACAGGATGGATTGCACTCCCATCTGCTTTAAATTGGAGAGGGTGATTGCTGTGATTTAGACTCTCAGTTCCAGCTAGTTTTATACTAATCTCTTTCCAGCTGGAATTGAAAAAATATAATATCAGGTTAAAAGACATCTCTTTGTGTCCTTGCCTAGGATGATAATCAGGCTTTACCCTGACCTAGCACCTTTCATCGGAGAAGAGGGTTAAGTAGCATTATTCCTATTTTGCAAATGGGGAAACTGAGGCACAGAGCAATGACGTGGCTTGCCACATTGGGGGTCAGTGACAGAGTCAGGAATAGAATACAGGTCTCCTGACTGTAAGTTGCCTGTTCTAACCACTGCGCAATTCGAATTCTTGTTTCTATAACTTATTTTGTATGAGGAGAAGTCACCGGGATAGTTATTTCCAGTATCCTCACATCTGCTGACTCAGTTTCCAATTCCAAGTGTCATTCATCATATCAGAGTATCTGACCGCTCCTGCTAAAATTCAGTCAGTGGATGGAGCTGCACCAAACCCTTTAACAGGTCAGATCTGTTTCCTCATGGCACGTAACATGTGGGGAGACAGAAGAAACACAAGAGTTCTGTTGCTTTCTTTGGTGCATACAGGGAAGCCCATTTAAAATTAAAATGGACATGGCAGGAGTTGGTGTAAATAATGCATTTGTGGTGCACTACACAGTTTACAGAGCTTGTATTCACTGTTTAATCTTATTTAAAGAAACCCAGCCCTGCCTGCATCATTAAAAATGCATCCTGGTTTCAGCTTCAACATAGACATACTCACCACTCAGAAGCAGACAGCTCGGATACTGTTTTCATGTCTTCACATTCTCGGTTGGTCCTAGTTACTTTCCTACAGGGAGCACTGAGATCTCTGGATCCCATGGAAAGTTCATACCTTGGCTCTGTGCATCTTCTATGCGACCCTTTACAGCCGTGCACTCTGCATAGGGGCCTGGGATGGGAATCAGGTCTCCTGGGTTCTATTCCTGGCTGTGCCATCGACTCATTGTAAGGTCTTGGGCAACTCACTGCCTGTCCCACTGCCTCATTTTCCCTGCCTGTGAAGTGGGGATAATCATAGTTACGACCAGAACGCTGTACAAAAGAGAGATCTATAGATGTGTATATGTAGCTAGTCAGTAGGAAGAGTGCCATCTGCTGGCACGTAAGAATAGAGAGCACTGTTCGTGAGGAGTAGGTTCAGTAAACCAGCTCTGAGCACTACAGACCTACCTTTGTAAAGTGCTTGGCCATCTTATGGAAAGTGCTATACAAGGTCCAGAGATGCTTCCAGGTGCTGGAGTCAACAGGACCTGCTTTCAGACCGAACACCAGTTAGTATTACTATTCCTTCCCTCCCTACATCTCAGGCTTTCTTCTCACCCTCTCACCGCATGAAGCCCGTCAGCTCAGTGAAGGCTGTGGCCTGTAAGATTCTCTAGGCAGGCCCCCTGTGTGTGTGTCTGTGCAGGACAGCCTACACTTAGCGTGGAGAGACAGCAGCCTTGGAAAATGAGTCTTTCACACACTGTAGTTGTTTGCCCTGGGTTTTCCTGGCAAGCAAATGCCTCCCAGACCAGCAGCCCTAAATAATCATCTCAGGCCCCAAGGGGCATGGTCACACCTTCTGCCACAAATTTCACACAAACACAGACATTGTACATGATTCAGTTGGCATCTCTGGCTGCTGACAGCGGTGTTGTAGCCGACTGTCTGTGGCCTAAGAAGCAAGAGATGGAGAGAACCCCTCTCTCTGTTCCTGTCCCGATGCCGGATTGCTCCGTACAGCACCTCCCTTCCAGCTCAAGTCTGTAGCACAAAGTCACCCTCCTTGGGAAAACAGGCTACAATGCAATGTTTGCTCTTCATTTCCATTCCAATGACAGTTTCAGGGGCTGGCATTTCATGCAGGTTCCTGACCGGCTCTGTGACGGAACTTAATTCGCCTTGCATGATGTGCAATTGATGATGGGGCCTGAGGAGGGGAAGGGGGGAGGAGGAGGAAAATGTACTCCAAAGGCTTGGCTGCAATTTGCAAAGTGTCTATCTAAACAGTATAAGCCACTGGGTCAGATGAGCTTTCTGGAGGGACGAGGTTTGGCGCAGGGGGGGTCTACAGCAAAGCAGGCTGCCTGTAGTACTAAACACCTGCCTTCCACCAGTGGGCGCTTCTTTCAGCTCAGTTGTTCTAGCAATTAATATTTGCAATTACCACTAATAACCTCCACCCTTCCTATTGGTCCTACACAAAGAAAGCAGTTTATGTTTGGGACACACACAAGTGTGCTTTTTAACTTAGTTGTTACTTGATTGAGTCTTAATTGAAATTCCCATTCCGTTGAAAAGAAGAAAACGTCGAGATTTTACAGACGAGTTCAGTGTGGGTCCCCACACACTGAGCACTGACCGTGGGACCCAACGGGCAAACAGTTTCTGTGCACTACAGGTCAGTGCTTTTCTCCAGGACTTCGCCCCTTAAAGGAATCGTTCCTAGCAGAGTAAAACTCCGCTCCCTCTCGGAGGGAGCACAGGCACTGTCATTCTCAAATCCATCTGCCATTGCCAAGAGCTAATCACTCCCGTATTAACGGCATTTCATGCTTCAGCACATGAGCTGGTACAGTAAGTGGAAAGGGTTTTTTCTTTTAAGGAACAGTGGTGCTGTCAGCTGCATATCGGAATCTTGATGACGCCCGCGTTCCCACGCACTGCCTGCCAGTTCATGACCGCAGCTTCTGTCCAATCAGAGCAGAGAACACGCAGCATCCCATGTTCCTAGAGGGTTTGCCCTTTTGACAGGACTGGAGACTGGCTCCCTTGGGTTAGCCCCAGAGCAGGTACAGCACAGGGCAGCAGCCCTGCCCTTCCCCACAGCTCTGCCAAGGCACCCACAGATGGCCTGCATACTCCCCCGCACCATTTCAGTCCTGCCAATACACCTCCCCCCCTCCCCCCCCCCGACATGCTGCTCCAGTCCCAGGCTTGCCCCACATACCTCTGCAGATGCACCTCACTCCTGACCTGCAGGATCCCCCTGCTGTTCCACTCCGGGCTCCCCTAAGAACCTATCAATCATACCCTGCAGTGATTCCATGCTACACAAATAATCCCAGCTGAGGCCACTGCACTCATTTCACTTGTGGCCCGAAGCCAAATACAATCTTCAGTGTCTCCAGTGGTTACACCCACCTCCTCCTCCAGTCTCTGAGGGGCTAATCAGAGACAGCGATGGATGAAGGAATGCTACCCGGTCCTCTCCTCCATAGATCCCTCAGGTACATGGGGCTTTGGGAAGGGAAGCTCGCAGCACAGCCGTTAACAGTCTAGTTTGGCTGGGACAGTTCTGAGTTTTGAAAACCCATCCTTGTCCTGCTGTTCCAGCCAGTGTCCTGGGTCTCAGCAGCCTCGCTCTTGCAGGCTGAATATCTTGGCTGCAGGCAGTTGGCTCCCAGCTCCGACCCCCTGTAGCTTCCTCTAGAGCTGCACTCAGCTGGAGCGGGGGAGCCTGAGGCATGCAGTGGAGAGAGGCCGCCAGCAGGGAGCAGAGGAAGGGGCTGCTGAGAAGCTGGGAGGGATCCTGCTGTCTGTGGGCTACAAGAGATCAGTCCCCAGGGGGAGATGGGGCAAGTCATGCATGGGGTGGGGCGAACCATGAGGGAGAGAGAGTGTTAGGAGGTGGGGTTTTATTCCTTCTTCAGGAGCCGCTGGTACCAGCCACTGCCTGATCCAGGATACTGGACTAGATGGACCTTGGGTCTGATCCAGACTGGCAAATGTCTGTGTAACTGGGAGGGAGGGAGGGAAGAATGAGGGATCTGGGCGTGAGGAGGTGGGCAGAGAATTGGCAGGGAGAGAGGTATCTGGGGAGACGTTTGAGAGAGAAGCTGAGGCTTCAAAGTGATGCAGAGATGTGGGAGAATGGGGGCTGGGGGATAAGAATAGCAAATGTCACACCCAGCACAGAGAAGGGAAAGAGGGAGATGGAGAGAAGTGAAATAGACCCATGGGAGGGAGGGGAGAGGAGAGAGAATGGGCAAAGCCAGGTGAGACGTAGCCGGGGATTGGGGCTGAGGTGCAGACCCATCACAGACAGGGGAACTCAGCCCCGAGAGGCCGAGAACCGCGTCTGAGATGAGAAAGCCCCAGCAGATGGCAGGTTTGGCTTGGGACGAGCCTCCAGTCATCCCTCCCTGCTCGCAGACCAGTCAGCCCCGGCATGTTACTGACACGGCCCCATTGCCACACGGCCCTAGTGCTGCATGTGTCCGTGATGGAATCTCATGGTAATTAAGAGGTGTGACGCTACAGACGCCTTAATTCAGACATAATGCGCTGCAGCATGTTCCTAGCAAAGATGCACTAAGTGAGCTGGACAGGTACCTCCTTCCCAATGAATTAGTCACAAGCAGGAGTAAGTGAGGTTAAAGCTGTTCACATGGGCCATTAAATACTGAAACCAGCTGGCCACCTTCCTGACATCCCCACTACCGCTGGGTTTGGGGCAGGCTCTACAGCATAAGCAAACTGTCCAGGTCCCCATCTGCAGCCCGCTCTCCCTATATGGCCACCTCTCCCACCTCTGTGTACCCATTACTCCCCACCATCTGCTCTACCCTGGCTGTAAGCCCCCTCAGACTGGGGTGATCCCCCTCCACATCCCATACACCTGTTTGTGGGTCTCTAATGACCCTTCCCTATATGAAGCCACGAGTTGGAACCAAAGCAGAACTTTCCAGGCAGAAGGCAGCATGGGGGGAGAGCCAGTCTCTGCCGTGATGCTGAACTCAGACAGGAAGCGGGGAATGGTAACACAGGTGAATCTGCAACAACAGGGGCCTTCAAAGCCCTGGTGGCTACTCGTCACCAGCTGCAGTTTCTAGGGATTTCCCCACCCACTTCCAGATGGGAGAGGAAGAGTCCCCCTAAATGGCCCCATGAGTACACAGCCACAGAACAGCTGATGCCGTCAAGGGCATTTGTGCCACCGAGCCAGGCACTCAGGGGTCAAGCTCAGGCTTCATGGGAAATGTGCACACACAGGCTCTGGAAAAGCAGGCCCAGTTCGTAAGATGCCCTCCAGTGAGTCCTCATGTGCACAGGGAGCTGGATGGAGCCAGGGCTGGTTGGATCGCTTGGATATGCTGCTCCCTCCTCCCCGCCCCATTCGTCCTTCACAACAAAACTGCCGTCACAACACTGTGAAATCTGTGCCATTGCAACACAGCATCCCCTCCTGGCAAGGGCACATCCCTCCGGCTTTGCACCAGGACACTAGGGGGCCCCACACGCATTCCGGGCTGTCCACACAGCATAGCGCTGGAAGCTGGGGCCAGCGAAGAACAAGCCAATGTCCTCGGCAGGCACCCCATGCTACTGGCAGCTCTCTAGGGGCATCAGCAGAACAGGAGTATTCCCTACAGTCATCCAGGGGCACATAGAAATGGAGAGCACACGGCTTTAGCTAGCCCCTCCTCTTTCACCCCCATAGGCAAGTTCTTGGCCACCCATAATGGTCAGTTCCAGCTGTGCCACCATCCTAGGCTGAGAACCGAGTCACAGCATGCTGACAGTAGGGTGACCAGATGTCCCGATTTTATAGGGACAGTCCCGATTTTTTTTTTTTTTTTTCTTATATAGGCTCCTATTACCCCCCCACCCCTGTCCTGATTTTTCACATTTGCTGTCTGGTCACCCTAGCTGACAGCGCATGGCCATCTCGTCACACCAAAGGAGCAGACCCGTGTTCTCAGTGACATACTGACCAGCCCACCTGCCTTGGTTCCCCTCAAAAGGAGAGGTCCTTGTAATTGGGATGGGGGGTGGCTATGCCTGCACATGCCCAGTGTGAACTAGGGTTTCAGGAGCCTGGACAGACTCACCAGTCCAGGCCGTTCTCTCCTGAGTGCTTGCTGTATATTATAATGTCTAGCCCTGCATGGACAGGGCCTGCATGTGCTAAGCTCCCTCTACGGAGCTGATAGCAGGCCATTTGTTAGGGGCACATTAATTGGCAGTGTTTAACCCTCCTGGGAAGCTGGTGTATAGTTTATTCTGTTCCTATTGTGCTGGGTGATCAAAATTAGAGAGCTCTAATACTCAGTCAAACTAGCAATGAGGAGCTAGCACAGAGGAAAGTCATCTTCTTCTTCCCAGGGGGCCCGGGCAGTTTCCTGTCCCCTACTGAGCAATGCAGGATATGTCTTTGCATGCAGTTCCCTCCTCATCTCCCCAGCCCTCCCTCTCTGCATTAGGATTAGGCCAAAAGAGCCTTTTGTTTGTGACCATCCTCTGCTGGCTGATCTAATTCTGGTTAGAAACAACCCAAGCTTCAACCCTTTACTCCTGAGCCAGGCTGCACCCTCCCCTTCCACCTCGCCCCAGAAACACCGACCTGTCAAAGGCCAGGGCAATGACGACACCTCGCACGTCTCCAGTGTTTCTCATCCCAGCGTCTCACGGGGAGTGAGTATCAATCCCACTAGTGGACAGCGCTATTCGAAACTGAGGTAGAGAGAGGGGAAGTAACAGCCACGGGCGCACACAGCAAGTCAGGGGCAGAGCTGGGGAGAGAATGCAGATGTCCTGGCTCCCAGGCCTGTGCTCTTGACAGTAAGTCACACTTAGATTAAACTAGGGTGACCAGACAGCAAGTGTGAAAAATCGGGACAGGGGGTGGAGGGTAATAGGAGCCTATATAAGAAAAAGACCCCAAAATTGGGACTGTCTCTATAAAATCGGGACATCTGGTCACCCTAGATTAAACCTGCCACCGCAGGTTACACCTCTGTGTCTGCCAGCAAAGTGGGGAGCTCTCCCCCTCCCACCAGACTTCTCTCCCCTCTGCCCACCAGACAGCTGTTTCTAGAGCATTTTCTGGTTCCCCACCCCCCACCCCCCCCCCCCCCCCCCCGCACTGGGCCTCAGTCCCAGCCTTTTCCTTGCTACCCCACTTAAGCCCTGAGCAGGGAGTTAACTCCTTGTTTGCCGGCAGTCAGGGAGGGTCACTTATCCACAAACAATAATAACCCAAGGCACGGCCCTTTCTCAGCCGTTTCCTGCCTTATCACTGTGGGTTGTGAGGTGATTTGTGGTTAAACAGGAGTGCTTTTGCCTTGGGAACCCACCCTTCCTCCCTGCCTGGCTCAGTGTGGGACATACAGACACACACCAGATGGCTCTGCGAGAGCAGAGAGTTGCCAGTGGGAAATGATGGGAGGGGGTACCCGGGCTGCTAGCATTTCCGTTTCCTTCACACACACAAGCTCCTTCCCCACTTTGGGGAACGAGGCAATTCCCCCAGGAAGCAGATCCTTCCCCTCAGTGCAAGACCCTATGACCATACCACCTACAACAGCTCACCCCACTTGGTGAGAGTAAAGGCACCCCCCACAAACAAACTCCTTTCCCCAAATTGAGACAGCAGGGCTCCCCTCCAGATGGCATCTCCCCCCCGCCCCCCACCAGAACGATGTCCTCCCCCATAACACACACACACTAGTGCCTCCCCTCATTCTTCAGAACACAGACTATCTGCCTCATGGGAAGGCATCTCCCACTTGGCGAGGTGGCTTCCCTAGCCCAGAGTGGCACCAACCTCTCCCCTCCCATCATGCTGACCCCAACCAGAGTGACCTTTCGCAGCCATGCCAGGACTCACTGGCAGGATCATTTTATATCAGGGACTAAACCCACATGCCCCCAGGCATCTGCCCCAGCTGTTAACAATGCCTTTGACCCAGATCCAGGGGGCCAAGCAGGCAGCTGTCCAGAAATAAACCCTTTGCTGCCCTTCTACTACCAACCACAGTATACAGACTCCCAAGTGATCAGACTCCATCTGTGCTCTGATCAATAGCTGGAGCTGTTGACTAATATTTACCTCCGTGGCGTATATATCTTCACACTGACTTTCAAGTTAAGTATGTGGTTAAATAAATGCTGAGAGAGAGAAAGAGAGAGAGAGAGAGCATGTGTGTCCATGTGCGTGCGTGTGTGTGATTTGGAAGGCAGGAGGTCATTATTCATAATAAATAATATTTCATAATTGTTAACACTGATTTTCACTGTATAGCACCTCCTTCTGTCCCAGACACACAAGGTGCTATACAGCAGAATGAAAACACGACAGTGTGATAAAACACCACCCTCTTTAAAACACACACACATACATGCACACACAAAGCCCGCTGTCCACTCTCGCAATTGGCTGAATTCACACCACACCACAGGGCAAACTGTTTGCAGAAGACACTGCAAGGGAGGTTGGGAGATAATGCATGCCTATGATACGAGCAATTAAGGCACATTAATTATAATAATAATTATCACAAAATAGCATTTTTATGGCACAACATTATGCTGAAGGATTTACAACATACTGATTCATGAAGTTCATAATTAAAGTTATTTTAGTTTCTAATTTCATTTTAATTCCATTCCAATAAAATATATGACAAAAATATTTTAAAAAAATCCAGAAACCATTACTGAAGACAATTTCCCTGTACAGAGATGTTATATTATAGCAGAGCCATCCCATGAGAAGCATCACGAATCTCAGCAAGGAAGAAATGTCCAGCTATATGAAATATATTCCCTTAGTTCCTGTGCTCAGGACTCACTCTAGAGGCTAGCTCCCACAACAATAACAGTCTGCTACTCCCTCCCCATGAAGAGTTACACCTACAAAAGTGGCAGGAGTTGGTGCTTTTGGTGTTGAACACCCCTGGTTCAAACCCCTTCCTCCCATAATGGTGTCTGTGTATATGAAGCTGTAAGTGTGTAACCTGTGGATGATGCCTATATTAATAAAATAGCTTTATACCCATTATGTCTCCTGAAATCCAATAAGCCAAATATGCCCTCTTAGTTAACTGTATTTGCTTTAATCAGATCAGAATACGAAGAAAAAGAAAGTACCCATGCATCAAGTTTGCACAGAGAGTGGATTCTTATTTACAAGCTATATTCAGCACCACTTCATTCTTACCTTGAGTCTGCAGCCTTCTCCAGCTGCCACAGACTGGGAAGCAGAATGAAATGGTTCAGTTTTAGCAAAACAAAACTTTTTAATTAACCGAACACTGTTTTTTTTATTTCATTTTGTGCAAAATTTTGACATTTTTTTAGCTCTCTCATTTTGAAATAAGAAAATATTTGAAATCACAGATTCTCCCAGGAAACGAAAAATGCAGTTCCTGCCCAGTTTCACAGGCAATAGCCACGTGTAGTCTCTGTGGCCACTGTTTTCGAAAGTAGCAACTGATTTTAAGCACCTCCATTTTGGTTGCCCAACTTGCAATGCGTGGGGCCTGATTTTCAGAGGTGCTAAGCACCCGCGGATCCCAATAATGCCAGGTGCAGCCGTGGGTGCTCACCACTTCTGAAAATGATGCTCAAGGTGCAGGGCCAGCTCTAGGATTTTTGCCGCCCCAAGCAAAAACAATTTTGGCCGCCCCCCCGTTTTTTCTTGCCCCCCAACCCCCAGCCCCGCCTCAACTCCGCCCCTTCCCAATCCCTTCCCCAAATCCCCAGCCCCGCCTCCTCCCCTGCACGTGCTGCATTTCCCCCACCCCATTGCTTCCTGTGGCCCCCCCACAACCCCTGCCCTAGCTCACCTCTACTCCGCCTGCTCCCATGAACATGCCGCCGCTCCACTTCTCCCCACTCCCTCGCCTGAGAGGGAGGGGGAAGAAGCAAAGCAGCGGCACGTTCAGGGGAGCAGGCGGAGCGGAGGTGAGCTAGGGTGAGAGGGGCGCAGGAAGTAACGGGGGTAGAGAACCAGGAACTGCTCCCCCCCCCCCCCCCCGCTCACCTCCGTTCTGCTGCAGCCGCTCGGCTTCTCCCCCTCCCTCCCAGGCAAAGCCAGCCTGGAAGGGAGGGGGACAAGCCGAGCGGTGGCAGCACAGAGCGGAGGTGAGCTGAGGCAGCGGGGGCACATTTTTAGGGGCGGCATGGCCGGCGCCAGAATGCTGCCCCTAGAAATGTGCCGCCCCAAGCACCTGCTTGTTTTGCTGGTGCCTAGAGCCGGCCCTGTCAAGGTGTTTCCAAGTTGGACACCTAAATCGTGGCCCTTTTCACAATTTTGGGCCATATCTTTTAAAGCTCCCCAAAATACTCCAGCCCAGCCCACTCGGCCTCCGCTCCCCAGTGCACTCACTGACAATCCAACAGTTTTCTCCTCTCAGAACCAAACCAACAGTCACTGCTACAGGACCTATACAAAAACCAGCGTGCCTCACCCTCACCAGTTCCGCCTCTGCTCTGCTATAGATTCCCCCTTAAGAAGTCAGCCCTATTGCTAGAATTGGGCTAACACCACTGAAGAGGCTGGCGCACAGACAAGGAATAAGCCAAGAAGGAGTCATAATAACATCAAGATCTAATAGAAACATAGGGTTGGAGGGAGAGGAAAATCAAGGTCTGGTAACTGGAGAAGAGGGAAAGAAATATTTACCAGCTTGGAAAGTAGCCTCACTTGGTAAAAGCATATTAGTAATACTGTATCAACCCCACATGGGCACTTAGGACTTCCTGGCTAGGGCTAGACTCAAGAGTCTCTTGCTTCAAAATCACAGGTCCCTACCATTTAACCTAAATAAGAATCACCACTGACCATTTAGCAGTATAAGATTTATGACTCCCAGATATGCAGTTCTGACTCCATCCTATAGAGGACACTGGTTCTCATACTCTCCAGCCAATATATTACTACAATGCAGTGGTGATATTTGCCAAGCTTGCAAAGGGTAAATATTCAACAACTGAATATTTGTAAAGTACTTAGGAGACAGGGTTCAGGGCATATAAAGTAATATTGTTATTGTTTAGACAGGACCAAGGGGGTGCTTGGTTTATAATGGACCAATACGAAGACAAGTGCCCTGCCCCAAGGGGAAAGCAAAATCTAAATCATTAGTATTTTAAACACTGGAGAAGGAAAAATAGATCATTTGAAACCAAAAGAATGTGGTAGTGTCCTTTTAAATTGCAGCTCTGCATTCCCCTGAGAGATTCCCATACACACACACCCCCTCGCTGCCTTTAATGAGGCCTCCACTTGCCTGACACTGAGGGTAGCTGAAATCTGAACACGGAGGACTTGGTTTTATTGTGTTTGAATAACAATAGCTGCTTAGCATAAATAAATTGCATTTCCCCCCACATTTACAAGTGAGTTTCATAAAAGGGGAAACTCTGATCCGCATTGAATACCCTGGACACCCCCAGTTCAGAGCCCCCCCCCCCCCCCCCACACACACACACACACACACACACACCAGGCTGAGTGAAAGACACTCACAGTTAGGCAGACACACAGGGCCCTCTCCAGAATTTCCCTACAGCTGCTTTGTCCAAGGATAGGTGCAAACCCCACCCCCACCCCTACCCAGGAACACTCCTGGGGGCAGGGGCCCCCTGAACCTGATGCAAGCTGGTTTGGCGGTGAGTGGGGGGCGTGGCTGAGGCAGTCCCACTCCCCAGCTATTCTGCGCTCCTGCAGCGGGCTGTGACAACTGTCTGCAGCTGTAAGTTAAGCCAGCCCTCAGGGATCCCCTAGCAACAGCCAGGGGCTGCCCTGGCCCCCGGCAGCCTCTGAATAAGGGAGGCACAAACAGTCCCCCTTATGACCCTACACAGGCACCTGCACAGAGATGAATTCCCCCGCACTGAGTCACACACACACACACACACACACACACACACACAATTGATCTCGCATTGTACTGCATGGCCAAACATGAGTCACAGCTGCTCCTCCCCCAACTATTCTGGATCCATTATGCAGCTAGCACAGGAACAGTGCGGTGGCAGTGGCAGGCGAGTGTGTGGTTTTCCCTTGAAACACAGCGAGTCTATTTCCTTCCTGTAAGGGCAGCGCAGCTCCCGCGCTCTCGCCCTCCCCACCTTTCCCTCTCTCCCTCCCTCTGCCACCGGCCTCTGCGCTCTCTGCCATGCAGCCAGGATCACAGCAGCACCCCTTTGCTGCTGGCCAGTTGTTGCTTCACACCAGGCTGTGCCAGTGAAGAGAGAATGGATTAGGAAGGAGAAGGCCTTGGGACACCAGCTGCCCTTAGTGTTCGGTCTGGGCCATGAGGACTTCCAGGTCTGAACCCTTGCAGGGGTTCTTCTCTGGGGCCCGATTCAAGCCCAGCTCTGGTTTTCCTTAGTGCGTCTTCCCTTTCACTGTGGCCTTCTGGCTACATCCAGAGCCTGCGTTGGGTTAACCAGCCGGTGTTTGCAGGGGGTTTGTTGCTTTGGCGTAGCACTAAATCTGGGCAAACAATTTCTAGTGAACAGCCCATGGATTTCCTCCCCTTGTCTGCATGTGAATTAGCCACGAACAGGGCGTGATTCTCACATCTCTGCTTACTATTCACAGGGCTTCAATGAACAGTTTGCAATGAACAGTGTTTAATTTGTAATGAAAGAGGTGGGGAGGCTCAAGCAACTTTTTTACTTTCATAACTGATGCGGTAAGCCCAGAGGTGCCGGGGCTATGAACTGCCAAGATTAGAGGTGCTGGGGCTCAGCCCTGGCAAGCCCTGGCACAAATTAAGCACTGGTTTGCCCAGACAAACTGAGCTGGTGGGCTATTTGCCACCCTGGCTTTCACTCATACTGTGTGAGCTGCATTTCCTGCTATGCTCCTCTCACCCCACCCCTTGGTTAAGGGAGTTACACCAGTTTGGCTCAGCAGGCCAAGCTCAGAGCTGATGTGTCAGGGAGGTGGGATTTGCACCAGTAGGTGGGTGTGAATACCTAAGACTCTGTGTCAGTACAACTTGCATACAGTAGGCCTGATTTTCTTCTCACCTACCCCGGTGCAACTCCATTGACTTCCACGGAGTTACTCCTGATTTACACCAGCATCAGTGAGAGGCAAATCTTCATTACCCTACACCTTTACCCCAGTGCCAAATGGGTGTAAAACATGGCCGTTCTCATTTGGTAGCGTCTGACACCCACTTGGCACTGATGTAAATGACTGCACAAGATGCAGGGCAACCGAGTCCCGAAGCGTATGCCTACACAGCAACAAGACATCCGCGGCTGGCCCGTGCCAGCCAACTCAGGCTCGGGCTGAGGGCTGTTTCATTGCTGTGTAGACATCTGGGCTTGGGCTGGAGCTCAGGTGCTAGGATCCTGTGAGGGGGGAAGGAGTCTACCCAGCAATGAAACAGCCCCACAGCCAAGCCCCTTGAGCCTGAGTCGGCTGACACGGGCCAGCTACAGGTTCTTCTTTGCTGTGTAGATATAATCCTAGAGGCCAGAGAAGGTGTAAATCACACCAGCTTTAGATTTCCTCCAAGCCTGCAATGCCCCTGAGGATGAGCAGCGAACCAAGGACATATCGAAGTTCCAAACTCCAGCACTGGGCGTCTAGATACTACGATGAGTGGAGACAGATCAGATAGTTACAACATCCACACACCTGTCAGATCCTCAGCCCAAGCCTTCTGTGCAGGTACACACACCCCTGTGTGAGCTGCATCTCTCTTTCTCTCTTTCACACACACAGACACAGACACACACACAGACACACACACGCTTCTACAGGAACCATACGCCAGAATCTTCTCTCTAGATCCGACTTTAAGCCCAAGCGTCAGCCCCTTTGCCTGGCCGTTCCGCTCAGTGTAGTCACACTGATGACAAGTTTATTCCATGCGCGTGTGGACGGAATGTTTAATTATAGAAGAAGTGAGCTGTAATTTACCAATTAATTACTGCACCATTTATCACTCCCCCTCCCTGATCCCTGCTTCCTAACTAGGTGATGCTTCACAATGGCTAAGCCATAGTTAGTTGTGTAAAACACACCATCCGGAAGTCTATTGCTGTCATACATCAGAGGCACAAGTCATCAGCTGATAAGGGTACTGAGCAAGCATGTACATGGGCAATTCCTGCTGCATCAAGGTGACTGGTCACAGAGGCTTTTTCCTACGCATCACCAACCCTTGGGAGTGGTGGGATGGCGGGGCTGTATGGTGGCAGTTTTTATTCCCGGCCCCACCACTACTCACTGCTAACACTGGCCCAGATTTCTCTAGCAGTCATGGGCAATGTTCCCTCTAATTTTTGACAGGCCGTGTGTGCAAAAAATGTCTTCTGTGCAAATTGTTGTGCTTCTGTGCACGTTTTTGTGCGCATGGTGTTTTTCCGTGTGCATGGGGTTTAGGATCTGTGTGCCAGCGCACACGTGCACAGCTTAGAGGGAACAGTGGTCATGGGCTTGAGAGGGTGTGGAGGGCCAGGGTTCTCTGGGTGGTTGTAGGTTACTCCAACACATTGCTGGCCATCACTACGCTTCCTAGGACATGTGACTTCCTGGATAAGGACTGCACAGAAGCACTGGCTCCTGCCACTTCCATTGCTAGGGAAGAGCCATCAAGCACATCTGGTGTCAGGATTTAAAAGGACAGCAACATGTACAAAACGCCTGAATATTCTGTGCTCCCACAGCTGATCATCAAAGGGACTTGTGCTTTAACCAGGGCCGAAGGAGTCTGCGACAAAGACCCAGTCCTGCCCTTGCAACAGCACGGCACGGTGCCACACGAATGCCTGTGATGTTGTCAATACAGTATTATGATGTCACTGCAGGATCACTGGGCAGCAGCGGCGGGAGCTGGGGGAAAGCAAGTGCCCTGAGCAGAATACAAAGGATCTTTGATCGCTGACAAACATGAGACAGTACGTGATGAGAACAGCATGGAGGGTGCGGGCTACCTGGGAGATCATCCTGGTCTAACAGTCGCTTTCCAGTTATAGTCCTTGAAAATCATCATCACCATTACAGATGGGCCAGAATCAGACCCTGGATCCAATCCCACCCCTTTGGGTTGTTCCAACTCCAGCTCCGAGTCTGAATTTTGCAGCTTGAACCCGCCTTGGCTTCTATCACACTTTACATCTTCAAAGCACTTTACCCACAGTGGGCCAGTTTCCACACTCAGTTACACCAGTGAAAATCTGCCGTGCCCGCCTCAATGGATTTATACCGGGGTGAGTGAGAGCAGAACTTGGCCTCCTCCTCAATACTCACAAGGCTCCTGCGAGACTGGTCAGTATTATCTCCATTTTGCAGGCTGGGAAACTGAGGCACAGAGCGATGAGGTGACTTGCCTGAGGCCATGGAGGGAGTCCATGTCTGAGTTGGGATTGGAGCTAGGAGGTCCTGGCTTCCTGCCTCAGGCTTTCCATACTCCAAGCCACTCCAACAAAATAGCTTTTTGGTGCACTTGTCTCCCGGAGCTTACCCCTAGTTTCTGCCCCTAACGTCTCCAAATGGGGCGAGTGTCAGCCTCTTCTTTGCATCTCTGCCATCACAGAGCTGGGAGGCTTGTCGCTCAGCTCAGGGGCGGAATGGTATAGACAGGACCACGGGAAAACAGAGAGCCCCTCCCCTACCAGCCTCAGTGACTTAACTTCTCCATAATTAATGAAGTGCTTCTGTATGTACTGCCATCCACTGGGGCCTCCCAAATACAGATTATCTACCTCAGTGCGGACGCAGGAAACATTACAAGTGGGTCCAGGAGACAATACATCTTGGCTCTCTGACATAATGTAAATGATGGCTGGTTTGCACGGCATCCAGGCCAGGTTTGATTCCCAGAAAGCTGAGCGGAACCCTCTGCTTGGGGCGCTCAGGATTCTCAGTTCCAGCCACAGAGCTGCCCATTTCCAGGTGGACAAGGAGACTAAGAGCCAGGAGCGAAAGGTGGGGGTGTGTATGGATGGGAAGGGGGCTTGGGCAGGGGGGCCTTTAACTATAAGAGGGGTTTATTTTACCAGCAGGCCCTTTCATTGATTCTGGGAGAATGATTTCTAAATTATATCCTGGATTGTACGACGAGATCGATACATTCATTAAGCAGGAGCAGGTCTGCAAGCCCTATGGTTGTGTTACCTTGTGCTACCTGTTTACCCAACACCCTGCTTTGCCTCCCCGACAACGGTTAGCACGCATGCGCCCTGTGACGACGCCTCTCGCGGTGATTGCTCCCCAATCACCTGCCACAATCGAAGCATGAATTTCTCGTGCTCCTACAAAATGGGCAAGATTTTCAAAAGTGATTAGTGACTAGGGGTACCCAACTTGACCCCCGCGCAGTTGTATGATGTGCAGAGGGCGCGTGATCGGTACATCCAGTGGAAAGATGGGACAGAACTTTTGTGAAGACTTAATGAAAATTTGGACCCATTTTTTCCATCAAAATTCAGGTGAAAATATTCAGTCTAAATTGACCATTTTGAACATATTGGACTCGTTTTTGCACTTACCCCTTCTGCAAACCAGGCCCTTTAAAAGTGTCCCAGGTTGGGCACCTGAAAATTGACGCACCCAGAATCACTAGTCCCATTTGAAAGTCTCAGCCCTGACCCAGATTCAATTGCACAGCCGCGGGCAGGAGGTAAACTGGTAAGCAGGGTTAGAAAGAAGCCCTGAAAAAGGCCCTTGAGGACAATAGGTCTGGGTTGGTAGGACTCGACTAATGCCCCTGTGAACTTGCCCTTGCTAAGAGTGACATAATCCTAGCACTAAACTCTTGGGCATGATCAATTTCTAATGACCAGTATTGAAGGGCTCTTCTCCCTTCCCCATCTCAGGCCTTCTCATTTGCACAGCAGAGCAAAGAGCAGAGCTGAAGAGTCCTTTACCAGGGCTTAGAGCAACTGAATGAAAGGACGGAGCCAAGAAGATATTGCCTATCTGGACATCCTAAGGAAACCAACAAGTGAATCTTCTGGCATTCAACATCCTCCCTCAAGCAGAGGACGGCCATTAATAGAAATGGATCTCTGCTCAATATCCTAAGAGAGCCTTATGTTTTACTTCTTGCAGTAGATTACCATTATCATCATTTATATAGCACCAGAAGCGTACATGGCATCATACAATGAGGCATGTGCCAAACAATTAAGAAGTCTGTGCTCGGAGCAGTTGACAGAGTGCAGATAATACTGTCCAAACCAGACTGCATAGGGGCCAGGGCATGATCATGAGAGCTGGTGTGCTTCATGGACTGCGGGGAGAGGAGATTGTAGAGGGTTTTTGAACCACCAGAGAGGAAGTTTGGTGTACACTGCTTGGGAGGCTGTAGAGGACTTTACAGGATGCTGCCAGTGGTCTTACACTGGGCGGGGGGGGAGTGTCGATGTAAGGTACGCAACTTCAGCTATGTGAATAACGTAGCTGAAGTCGACGTACCTCGATCGACTTACCGCGCCGGAGGACATCACAGGGTCGACTGCCGCTGCCCCCCCGTCAACTCCGCTTCCGCCTCTCACTGGGGTGGATTACCGAAGTCGACGGCAGAGCGATTGGGGATCGATTTATTCACGTCTATACTAGACGCGAAAAATCAATCCCCGAAGGATCGATCACTACCCGCCAATTTGGCGGGTAATGAAGACGTCCCCTTAGTGAATGTTAAGAAATGGGATCTGAACCCCGGCTGCCTCCCTAGCATTTCCCATCCAAGGACCTCAATGTGCTTTACAAATGAAAGAATTCCACCTCCCAGTAAGTATCATTACCCCCAATTTACTGATGGTGCTACGGCCACACCCAGAGGTGGAATGCCTTGCCCAGGGTCACATGGCAAGACTCGCAGAGACAGAAATTGACCAAGTTCATCCTGACACCCAGTCCTGGACCATAACCATCCTCCTCCTCTTACCCATTGCCTGTTTCCTGGGTACTCCTCACAAACATCATTGATTTTGCAGAAATAGAGAGATCATTTTAAACTAAAATGTGCCAGAAATCTTGAGGTGCTCAGCTGCCTGGTTATTTGTAAGGTGACAGATTTAAGAAGCCTTTTACTCCCTCTTTGCACTGGTGTAAGTACACAAGGAGCAGGGCAGTGGAGAATCAGGCCCAGCCATTCCACCTTTCTATACACACCCTGGCACATGCTCTCTCCAAATAGGAGAACTGGATTGTTTTAAAGCCAGTTCAGCCTGCGAGTTGCTCTGCTATGTAAAAAAAAAAAAAAGTTTACAAAATGATGAGTGAAAAGATAGTTAATGATGCATGGTACAGTCAGCGCAAGGCACACTGGAGAGGGTAAATGCTCTAAATTAAAGTCCTCAAATATGAACAGAATCAACATTTAATAAGATGGTTAATGTATGTTATTTAAATGTCACTTCATTATTAAAAGTGTATATTTTTTGAGGTTTAATAACCATGTAATTGATGCATCTATTCCATAGTTAAACCTTGGCAAATATGTTTTTCATAATTAGTTGGTGTTTATTTAACATGCAATAACCATCCTATTAAATTTAATGAGTTCATGTAATAGGTACACAGGGTTTTTTAATGTCAATATGTGTTCTTAAAGATGGTTCCCACTATCGTGCAGTTAGAAAGCTTGATTATCTAGGAGTTATCAAGGTGGGTAAGAGAGCTGTGGTCAAAGATCAGCTATTGTGCTAAGCAAGGGTGGGGCCTTGTCAGTACTGAGCTGGAGATCTCCCAGTTGCTTTAAAAAGTGGTATTGCTAATTCAGTGAGCGGAGCTCTTTCTTGTGGATGGGTACAGAGCTGACCCTCAGCATGGTGCTGTGCGACCGGAGGTGCCAGCCTTCAGGTCAGACATACAACTACAGTCTTAACTATCAGAGGGGAGCCGTGTTAGTCTGGATCTGTAGAAGCGACAAAGGGTCCTGTGGCACCTTATAGACTAACAGAGGTATTGAAGCATAAGCTTTCGTGGGTGAATACCCACTTCTTCGGATGCAAGCAGTGGACATGTCCAGAGGCAGATATAAATGTGCAGGGAAGATTCAGGCTAGAGATAACGAGGTTAGCTTAATCAGGGAGGGTGAGGCCCTCTTCTAGCAGTTGAGGTGTGAACACCCAGAACACTACGGTCTTGAGGACTTGAAGCCATTAGAAATCCCATGCGGGTTTTCCCAAGCAGAGGTTTGTTAGCTCTTTGGGTGCCCACATCAGATTCCAATGGGGTAATTACACCCCACCCTCTTACACTCCATTGGCTACCAGGGCATTCTGCACCTCCTGCCTTAAAATGGTGTGCAGTGCTTTGAGACTGCAGTCAGGTTCCACTGCAGAGGTGGCTGCACTCCAGTGATGGCTGACGTGGCTCATGTTGATCTGCAGTGTACAGTTGTGCTAAATGGCTGTCATGCCCCCTCCGTCAAGGAAGCAGCCGGATTGCAGCAGTGAGTGAAGAAATCCCTGCACACGGTTTGTAAAATGCTTTGGGATGAAAGGTGCTCTAGCAATGCAAGGTATTGTTATTGAAGAGAGGAGAGCAGCAGGGGCAGCGGTGCCCCAGTCTCTCCTTTCTGTGTTTGCCAGGGAGGGAGACTGCAAGCGGTATTCCAGGTGGACACACACAAAACCCTAGTCCTGGGCTGATCAGAGGTTGAACCATGCCTGAGAAAGCATCAGGCGAGCGAGAGCAGCATCTCTGAGTCGCTTTGGCTCCAAGGGACACCTGAGCAGGGTTGAAAATAAAGGCTCGCAGATGGCAGGAGGGGAAAGCAGTGGTAATACTCGAAAGCCCATGAAGCAGTGGAAGCTCTCATTAGCCACCCTACAAACTGGAGCCGTTTAGCCTTTGAGCCCTGGCACGGGGAGAAGCTGTCCAGATACCGAGGCATTGCACAGGACAACCACTTGACCAGAGTGTTTAATAATCAGGCTGGCCTGGCGGAGCGGAAGGTCGGTGACCCTGTGTACAAGTAGGGCTTCAGTGTCTGCTGTAGCTGCAAGAGGGAAATGTTGATGAGTGGAAGGAATCGAGGTGAGGATTAAAATGGAGCTTTGCAGAGATGCCCACGTTTGTGAAAACAAAGTCGAGCCGCTTTCTGTCTAGCGAGTGATCGCTCCCTGCAGGAAGCCCAGCGCCCTGAGCAGGGCAGGTTGGGAAAGTCAGGCCTAGGAAAAGGCTGGGGAGCTGGAAAGTGTAGGGGCCATCTGTACAGGAGGAGAACAGACTCAATGTCCCGGATGGCTTTTTCCATCATGTGTTGCAATGGCCTGGGATTCAGCAGGTAGGCCCCCAACCTGTACAGTGCTGAGAGCCTCAACATTCATTGCATCCAGTCAATGGAGTCACTGCAGTCAACGGAGCTGGGCCAATCTCTACCAGCTGAGCATATGACCCTCTGGCCCCGAGCTGTGTCCATCTGGGATGAACCAAGTCTATTGATCTCCTCTCAGGAGAGGTGTCCTGACGCCATGGGCCTTCTCGTGTTCGGGATGGAAGGCGGCGAAGAGTTCTTGCTCAACTTCCCATCCTCACAAGCGCCCCATTCCCATGACCCAGGGCTCTGGCTGACTCCTGGAGGCCAAGCGCTTCCTGGAGAGATAGAGTCAGAGTTTTGCCTGCGCCATTACTCACCCTTGGCCAAGGACAAAGCGATATGGTTGCACCATAGGGGACTGGCTGAGACAATGATGCAATGAAGAGGAAGGAAGGATGGTCCTGATGACCTCTCCTCACCCCCCACACAGATATTTCTCCTGTAGTCCAATTCAGAGCTAAAGGAAATCGCCCCAGTTATCTGAGGGAGGGGAGAGGAAGGCAGGAGTGTTTTGAAAGCCCAGGGATGGGAAGGATACAGCTGCTGTGGTCAGCCTGACTGTGACTAATGCTGGAACTGCCACCACCCTCTGTGAAATGAGTGGGGTGCTCCCGGCTCACAATTTATTACAAATCCTGAACGGAAACCAGCATCTGAAATTCAGCCCAGCCTGGCCTGGCTGGAGCTGAGCACACCACCCTGGTTTACCTCACCACCCGTCAGGGGCCTCCCGGTCAGGGCTGGCCTCACATGCAGAGCAGTGAGAGGGCTCAAAGCTAATGCCACTGCCACCTCCACCTTGCCAGGTCTGATGCACTGTGGGGACTCCCATCCTGTTACCTTCACACATACCAGAGTCATACCCCCACCCTCTACCCCCCAGCGCTCACTAATGCCCAGACTGGGCCAGGGAAGCTCCAGCCTCTCCCGCCATGCCCCCCTCCCACAGGCGGTGGTGCTAGGTGCCATCTTTCACAGGCAGTAGTGCAGGGAGGGAGGGGCCTGACATAACCCACTCTTTGCTCCCACAGGTGAGAAGCAGGACAGGCTGGCTCCTGACCCACACTGGGTCATACTGAGCACTCCTGGCTTACACCTGTTTGCAAACTGGCACCGGTGGTTGCTCTGGAAGGTCCCTGAAATACCCACATCCACATCATGTGAACAGCACCAGTAGCTACACTACCTAGGGCTAGACCCAGTGCACAGACTGGGTTTAGAAGGTGATACTGAGGCCCCTGCCCCCAGTCTGAATCAGGCTGAAGGACACTCACTCCGGAGAGGGCAGGATGCACCGGGGAATCATCCCCAACCCCCAGGCTACCAGCAGCCCAGAAATCCTCTGCCACGGTGCCTTCACGCCACCCTCCAATCAGTCACCAAATATACCTATTGCCGGAGCCCTCCAAGGGGGTGATTTGGTGTGAGGCTGAAGGGCAAACATGGCAGTCACCTGAGACACAGGAAGGCCCCAGCCCAACACACACCGGCCAAGTCTTGTAGCCATTAGCAAATTACCCAGGGTAAATTGACTAGTTCACTGACCCATCAAATACAGAGTTATTAAACAGCCGGCAATAAAATGCAGCCTGGACTGTGCCTGCTACAATCCTTCTGGGCTCTGTGCAATAAAAGCCACTGCAGATAAAGAGAATGGTTCGGTCACAAACACACATGCGCCTTTATCCATTGCTCCCAGTGTCTTTCCTACTCAGGGCAGGGATCTCTCCTCCCCTAGAGCACCCAGGCCCTGCTGACGCTGCAGGCAGCTCCTATGCACACAGACACAGCTTGTCTCCCCCCCGCCCCCCTAGCCAGCTCTACCCCAAAACAACCCCACCAGCTCTCCCATGCAGATAGATGTTCCCCACCATTCCCTACCACGCCCAGCCAGCTCCTTCTACCCAGCTCTCCCTCTCTCTGCCAAGCCCTGCTCTCCCCCACACGCACTCAGCTCCCCCAAGCTCTCCTGTCTCCCCCAGACCCAACTCCATCCTTCTTCCTCCCCCACAGCAAGCTCACAGCATCCATCCGTTCTCCGGGCCAGCACCCCCAGCAAAGCTTTCCCCTCCTCCGTGCCCAATGGGCCTGCTTCCCCCACCTGCCAGTGGGGAGCTAGGTGGGCAGGCCAGTCTCCCACCCTGTAAGGAGGGCTGCCTAGCAGCAAAGATGGCAGAAGGGAGTCAGTATAGCCAGAGGAGAAGCGGATAAAAGTGTTGCTACCCCTGACTGGCTCAGACTGAGCTAAGGCTACAAGCACAATATCCCCTCTTCTTTCAGAGGGAAAGCTAATGGCCAGCAGGGACCCGGCAGCAGTAGTGTAGCCGGGGGGGAGCAGGGGGAGCGGCCGCTCCCTCTGTGAGGAGAGGCGGCGCTAAGGCCTCTCCTCACAGAGGGAGCCGGGCTGGGGGGGGCTTTAAAGGCCGGCGGCTCCTGTGGCTGCGGAGAGCCGCTGGCCCTTTAAAGCGCCCCCCCCCACCAGCCCAGCTCCGGCAGCGGGGCTGGGGGGGGCGCTTTCAAAGGCCGGCGGCTCCTGCGGCTGCGGAGAGCTGCTGGCCCTTTAAAGCACCCCCCCCCCAGCCCAGCTCCGGCAGCGGGGCTGGGGGGGGGCGCTTTCAAAGGCCAGCGGCTCCTGCTGCTGCAGAGAGCCGCTGGCCCTTTAAAGCCCCCCCCAGCCCCGCTGCCAGAGCGGGGCTGGGGGGCGCGCTTTAAAAGGCTGGCGGCTCCTGCCACTGCGGGGAGCCGCTGGCCCTTTAAAGCGCCCACCAGCCCCGCTGCCGGAGCCGGGCTTGGGAGGGGATTTAAAAGGCCCGGGGGCTCCGCAGCGGCTGGAGCCCCGGGCCCTTTAAAGCGCCGCCGGGTGAGTACAGGGGGAGCGGGGAGGCGCCTTTTTATAGCACCGCCGCTCCCCCTGTGCTCTAAACCCGGCTACGCCACTGCCCGGCGGGTCTCCTCTTTGAATCCCTCCCCTGGCTTCCCATCTTCCATTACATCAAATTTAAGCTTCTCCTCCTAACCTATAAGCCGGTCCCTCCTTAGGTATCTGTCTTTGTCTCTTTCTGTGTCACCCCCCGCACCCTCTCCACTCTGCCAGTGATGCCATCCTCAGTGCCCAGTGTGTCTGCTTCTCCCACAAGTAGGGTGACCAGACAGCAAGTGTGAAAAATCGGGACAGGGGGTGGGGGGTAATAGGAGCCTATATAAGAAAAAGACCCAAAAATCAGGACAGTCCCTATAAAATCGGGACATCTGGTCACCCTACTGCCACAAGCTTCTCTGAACCTTCTTCTATGCCATATGGAATGCCCTCCCCAAGGTGGTCCACAAGACCCTTCCCCCCTTAAAGCATCAAGTACAGGCCACTCCCAGCAGCAAAAGGTGCCAGACTGGAGAGACCCCCAATGACCTGTCCCTGTGTATTAATCATCTTGTTTGGAGATACTGTAAAGTACCACATCCAATAAGCATCCCTCTCTGCCCCCCTCACGTTAACTAGAGATTGAATAGAATCATTGTGGAAACCTTCAGCCTCATCATACTTTAAAGACCCACCCTTACTACACAATTGGTTTTTGCTGGTCCATTGAGCAGTTGTTTAAAGAGGTTTCCCTGGTGTATTGGCTTCCTGATCATCTGGTGCGCACGAATGAGTGGAAACCTCTGTAGGGTTTTGTGGGTGCCGGGGAGTCACCACAGCAGCAACATTTTCACCACATCCTTACTGAGAAGGTTGCACTAGGGTCATTGTGAACATTGCACTGTTATGTTCTGGTCACATCCCCTCCACATTCCTGACCAGCATTTCAGGGTAAGCAGAGAACTCATCACAGATTTCACTCTCAGGCCAGTGCACTCCAGGAGTTTAGGGAGTGCTATTTGGATACCTGTGCGGGGCAGATATAATCAATAATGCTCAGTTATATAACTCACTGTCAAGCCTAGGAGCTTTGATTTGCAGAGCCTCCACTAACCGCAGGCCCGTGTCTGGATCGCTATGTTCTCAGGACACACAGGAGAGCTCAGCACTGTATGCTTTTTAATTTTCTTCTTATTGCATTTTAAACATTTGTTCAATAATAAAAAAAAATCACGGAGATTAAACCTTCACCCACCGCCTGACCGAGGTAAATGGAAGAGATTAGATTAGAGGTAAATGACTGTGCAGGAGGGTTCACTGAAGTCTTTCAGGTTGTGGCAGTCTAGCACTGAGGTAAGCTACTGCTTTTATCCACCCTGCACACTGGGGAAGAGGATGGGGTAGGAAGTCCTGCTCCCACCACCAAGTACACACCAGGTCAGGATGTGCGAGTCAAAATGTCCCACATGCCCTGACCCACCCTAAAAGGAGCCAGTGGTCTGCATTCTGAGACACCCCCATGTCACAGACAGCTCCTCAATACCAGCCAACCCTGGATGCTGTTCTGTCTGTGTCACAGCACATCCCTCAGCCCACGCCGCGTCCCGCAGCCCCCATTGGCCTGGAGCAGCGAACCGCGGCCAGTGGGAGCCGCGACCGGCCGAACCTGCGGACACGGCAGGTCAACAAACCGGCCCGGCGCGCCAGGGGCTTTCCCTGAAGAAGCGGTGGACCACAGTTGAGAACCACTGATTTAGAGGAAGATGCAAGTGTTACGGAGTGTGGGGGAGTCAGCGCCCTGCACCCCTCTCCTGGGATTCCTGTGGCTCTCCCGTGACTCTCAGGCAGCCAGTAAAACGGAAGGTTTATTTGGACAATAGGAACACAGTTTAAAACAGAGCTTGTAGGTACAACCAGGACCCCTCAGTCAAGTCCTTCTGGGGGGCAGGGAGCTAAGACCCCAGCCTTGGGGTTCTCTGCGTTCCACCACCCAGCACAAAACTGAAACCAAAACCCCTCCAGCAGCCAGCAGGCTCTCTCCTCTCCCCTTTGTCCAGTTTGTCCCAAAGGTGTCACCGCACCCCACCCCCTTCCTAGCTCAGGTTACAGCTCAGGTATCTGTCTGCCATCCCCACTGCAGACAGTCCCAGTAAAACCAGACGACATTCCCCGGTCAATCCACCCCACTCCCTACTGCGTCACAGCAAGAAACCCCATGATGGACAATTATAATACAGTAACATGGAGGAAGCTTCTCCCCAGCCCGAGACAGCTAGTGGATGGCTTCTCTCCTGTGACGGGAGATATCCCTTATATATTTCTATCCTAGCTAGTGTAAACTCCAAGTGATATTCGTATTGTTCCCTTAAAACTCTCCCTTGCTGTGATGCCTACAAAAAACTTGGCAGTAATTAGGCCATTGTTGAGCTGATACTGATCATGCTGACCAATATTGTCTCATTGTTTCCTTGCATTCTCCCATCTGCCTGTATCCATCTGTTGTCTTCTACTTAGATTGTAAACTCTTTGGCACAAGGGCTGCCTTTTTGTTCTGCATTTGTACAGCACCTAACACAAGGGGGTTCTGGTCCACGACTGAAGCGCCTGGGTGCTACGATCACACAAATAAATACTAAATGTTTCACCCTCATCTCAGCCCCACATCTCTGCTTCATTGATCTGGCCTTCAGTTCTCTCTCCCTTTTGCCACAGGCATTTCCACCTGTCTCCCACACTACTCAACCCTGTTATAATTCCACCAGCTTCAGTGGAGTTGAACAGGGGCACGAATTGGAGCCCACTGGGACTATTTGCTTTGATGTTCTGTCTTGACAACTTGTTCCATCTGTTTCCTGCTCTCAAGTGAAGAAGTTCTGCTTGAATTCCCTGCTTGCTTTTAATTTCTTCATCTCGAGACTGTGTCCTCCAGATCCCCCCTCCCACACTCACTATTGTAACAGCACTTCATCAGACACCTGGACCGGTGCAGTCTCTTTTAGCAGGGTTATCTCCAGGCCTTCTCTCCCATAATGAGCCTTCATAACAAGCTTTCCTCATTAGGCAAGAGAAGTCTTGCACAGGGAGTTATGCTGGTTGCTTCAAATCACACCCTCTCCGTGATAACAGTAACACTCCATCTCTCCCAAAGTTTGGGGCCATCTGGACTCAGGATGTGGATCTAGCCACATTTAGGTAAAGAGGCCATCTGTGACGTTTGGATCCAGATATTAATGTCCATGAAGTTTGGAGGTGTTCAGAAACTTGGGTTTTGGCTGGGGCCCATCTGCAGCGGTGACTGGCGTGGAAACCATTACTATCTAACACCTGTTGGGCTCCTCCTGGTGAAATGCCTCTGTGGGGTTCAGATAGTGTCCAGTGGACCAGTTTCCATATTGCAACCCACCACAAAACCAGCACTACAATGAGCTCTTTGTTGGCAGCACCAGCAGGAGAAGCAAAGACCATAGAGAATGAACCTCCTTCTGACTCCCAGAAATTGTCCTTCCCAAAAGAGCTGAGGAACACCTGCTGGAGGCAGTTTCGGGGGGGGGGGGGCGGGGAGCATGCATAGCTATTGCCCATCAATAAAGAGAGGGGACTTGTCCCCTGTGCTCCAGGGCTAGTACCTTTTGCCTTCAATAAATTTACTGGGGGAGAAAAACAGAATACTGGGGGGATGTCAAGGCTACTCTCCCCCAATCTTTTAAATGGAACAGTCCAGCTGTGGAAATGGAACAACCCAAGAACGAAGAGGCTCCACAAGCGACATGGGTAGCAATGTTCAGCAATCTGGTGAGCTGAGCATTCACCAGCATGTTGCAATCTTCCTCGCTGATTGTCTCCAGGAGACTGTGTCTGCAGAGTTCTATCCTGCCCCTCCTGGCACGAGTGAACCAGAATCTGATCCCCTCATGTCAGAGTGTCCTCAGCATGCTGTCCACACCGCAATGCAATGGCTTCAAAGGGCTCTGGCAGGCACCAGCTCGCTGGACCCAATCCTCCTGCAGAAGAAACCAGAGGAAAGGACACCTCAGAGAACAGCATTACCGTGTTATGTGGCCTCCAAGAGAGAAGAGCTAGACAGCAAAGGCATCCTTGACTTCCTATGGCTCAGAGAGACATCCAAGCCTGTGGAGGGTGCAGAAGTCCATTCGGTAAGTGGTTCTGTATGAACTAGTGAAGAGGGAGAGCATGGCTCTGGAGTTACACAAGGGCTCTACTGGGCCAAGCCCCAGACATTCAAGAGAGGACCCTCCAATGTGCCTCTCCTGCTGGGAGATCAGTCATGTGAAAGGGCCCCAGTGGCTGGAGGAGGAGCTGGAACAGAGGAGCAGAGCTGAGATGCAAGCTCTGGCAATACACTACCATAGCACGTTGCCCTGCAGTACAATTTTGTGTGCGTTTTTTGTTAAGGTGCCCAGAGGCTTTGGAACATCAGGTGCCAAGAGGTTTTAAAGCATTTATTAAAATTATTTCAGAGGTATGTAAAAATCAAGAGCTGATGGGAGCTGAGACTAGATGAGAGCCCAGGGCCCACTGCAGCCCGGCACCTGGTCAGGGCCATGGTATCTGCTGCTCTTGCAAAGTGTGAACGGCTGTGAAAGGAACACCTGAGCTGAGAGAAGCCTGGGGATGCTGGTCCCCCGGGCAATCAAACCAGAGCAGCATGAACAACATGCACATGGGCCAGGTCCCCTGCTCTCTTCTCCTCTGGGGACTGAGCAGGATGCGGTGATGAAGGGCCTGACCCTGCAGGGTGCTGAGGACTTTCTACGGGGTAGAATGTGCCCTCAGCACCCACTGACTTCCATCCAGCAAGGGGCCTCAGAACCTTGCAGGATCAGACCCTCAGGCTTCCCCCACTTGTTTGAGGCTTGCTCCAGGTGTAGTTTGGGGACTGGATGGCTCAGTGCACTGATGGATTTATTTAGATTGCACCAAAGTGCCTCTCCCCAGTGGCACAGGCACTGTTACAAATGTTCCAAACAGACACAGGCCAAGGATAAAACCCAAAACAATCCACAGCAACTGCCCATGGAGCTGCCTGTGCTAAATCAGCCAGCGAGAGAGAGAATACGCTCCCAAATCACACACCCACAGCCACTCTGTACCCCTCCATCCAGCTCCTCTGGAAAAGCCAGACTGGCAATGGAACATGGATCTTTCCCCCTTCTAGGTCACTGCTGTGAACCCGACCCAGGTCCATAGTGACTGAAGCTCATTCCCCTCTGACGGCTGCTTGGTGGTGCAGGGTCCATCTCAGAACTGGCATTCGTCCAGCTCCCTTGCTTACATCCACTGTCGAAAGGCCATGGAGACAGTTCTCTTCCCTACGGGGCAGGGTCGAGGTGCACTGGTAGGAAGCAGTGCATGGGGGAAACTGATGTGTTTCATTATTTGGAGCAAGGACTTCAGTCTCCAGGCTGCCCATGCAGCACCAGCATGAAATTCACAATATCTTGAATGAGGATCTCCTCTTACAAGCCTTCGACCCAGCAGGAAAGCCAGAGTCCCTGAAACTCGGGTGCAGTCCTTGCAATTTGGAGGGGCCAAGCAAAGTCTGATGTGATGCCAAAAAAAAGCCTGTCTCCTTGAGTGCTGCTCCACCAGGTGCCCTCATTGTATGGCATCCCGCCTGAGCGCCGCTCCATCAGCTCCACCGCTTGCTTGCTCTTGTTCCTCCCACACTCAGGGCCCACTCTGACAGGTGCTGCACCCACAAAACTCCCCCTGACCCCATTGGGATTGGACACCCTCTCCTCCCCCCAGGTCTCTGCCTTCCATTACACCTCTGGGGGCCAGATCCAGAGACATGGTGGAGCCTGCGTCTAGCTGAAGTCATGGAGCGATGCTGATTTACACCTGCTGAGGAGCCAGCCCTCAGTCTTGGCAGTTTAAATCTCATGCTCCTCCTCCTCTTTTCCACCATGCCCCTGTTACCCCAGTAATCACAGGGGCCTCCCCGGCTACGTGCAGCCCCAGTTGGACAGTTGTACTAGGTGCAGCACTGGATGCATCCTGGAAGCATCACCTTTCACCTCGCGCTCAGCTTCCACACTGCACGCTGGAAAGACCTGCACCGCGTGGAGAAAGAGCTCCGGGTCCTGCAAGCCGGTCATGAGCGTTCACAGCTGATCTGCTTCCCCACTGACAGGGCACCGCATTGCTGCCTCCCACTGCTGAGCAGCAGCTCTGGTGAGCCCCATGGAAGGGATGGCGACTCTTGGTGGAGCACAGAGAACATGGACAATTAACATTACACGGGGGGACAAGGGGGAGTTTGAGGACAGTGGGAGCCTGGAGATTCCCCAACTTTCCCCTGTTGCACAACGTATCTTCCCATTGTGCCTCAGCTGCATCCTATTAGATGAGACCTAGAGAGGGCAGTCCCTGAGCTGGCTGAAGGAGGCGCCTTGCATTGTGTGGGTCGCACCCTTCCCCAGACATCTGATCCTGGGAGGACAAGACCACAAGAGACGGGTAATGCTGTACGGTGGACTATCAAAGGACATGCTCCCTGCAGACTCGAGAGCTGCAAGGTCTGACCTGTGCCATCTTTGTTTAAAGATATTCCAGCCAGAAATCTAGACTCAGCCGACCACTCGTTTCCTCCCTCCCCTGGTTTTGCTTTGCCCGGCTTCCTTCCCACCGCGCCCCCCTTTTGTTGTAGCGACGACAATATCCAACATGGCAGGTCAACCAGGTCAGCTGCCGGGCTTGACTATGGCAGCCGGCGCCAGCCAGCCGGGCCTGCTCCCTTCCAGCCAGTGAATTGGCTGCAGTGGTCACTGGGGAGCTGGGAAAGGGTTTGGACAACAAGCAATCACAGGAGCTTCTGCCAAACACCACCCTGCGAAGGCCAGGGCAGTCCACAGCTGCCAGAGCTCCGCGGACGGTCACAAGACCAGGCCCACGTGGGGCTGGGCAGAAGATTAAGGGGAGAAGACAGACAGCGAGGGAGGATCTTCCACCATGAGGGGTGGATGGTGTTTATTGATAACGGAACTAGGGAGAATGCACATCAATCAGCTGGCAGGGCTGACGGGCTCTTTAAAGGAGCTGCTGGGCACGGCAGCCCAACCCCCATATGCTGTCTGCTAAGGCGCACTGACCCATGCTGCTCCAGACCTCCTCCCCCGCCCCACCTCGCTCCCTGCAGCTGTGAGCTCAGAGAGCCCCTCAATGGGATTTAAGCAGACAAGTCTCTGGCTCTCAGCACAGGGCTGGACTCACTTCTGACGTGACCCAAAGGATGTGGGGAGCCAGTGAGTTAGTCATTTTCACTGTGGGAGGACAGGTTCCCATGCACAGGCCTGTGGTCAGTCCCCAGCCCACTCAGCCTTAGCAATGCCATGTGCCCATGGGAGCCTCCCACCGCCCTATGGTATGAGAGCTGCCGCTAAGCATTCCCTGGGCACAGGAGACAGAGACAGAGCAGGGGCTCCAGTCACGCTTCCAGCCCAATCCTCGCCATCTACAGTCTCTCGCAGGGCCAAGCCATCTCCTCCCTCTGATCACTGCTAACACCACCCTGCTGCCCTGACAGGGCCAGCGGATGCCAGACTGCAGCTCTCCCTCATACCTCCTACGGGAGCTACAGTGCATGTGTCCAGGGCTTTGGCCCCTTTTCTTTGGCACCACCATTTTGGAGATGCCAAGGATGCTACTGCTGTCTGTCCTGCTCTCAGACCCCTGCTACGGGCACAGCCCCTCCTGTCCTGGTGCACATGTTAACCAGCTGAGCCCCACCACACCCCCAGGGGGTGGGGTAGGGGGTAGGGTGACCAGACAGCAAATGTGAAAAATTGGGACAGGGGGTGGGGGGGTAATAGGCACCTATATAAGAGAAAGACCCAAAAATCAGGACTGTCCCTATAAAATCGGGACATTTGGTCACCCGGGGGGGGGGGGGGCGGGGGAGATGGGAATGTGCAGGCACAGATAGGCTGAGAGACTTGTCCAGGTTCACACACAGCAAGTCAGTGGCAGAGTCTCAGACAGAACCCAGGAGTTCTGATTACCCGGCCCTGTTCTAACCACTACACTACCTTGCCTCGCTGCTCCAGAGGAACAGGGACGGGGCCACAGGGGAAGGGGCAGAACAGTGTGGGGCTGCGGGCAGGGCCGCAGGCGGAAGGGGGCTGGACCACAGGCAGAATGTGTGGGGAGGGGCCCCCCCCCACTTGCTCTGGCCCAGGGCCCCATGGAACTTTAATCCACTTCTGAGCTGCAGTAGTAGCTGGCTTGGTCTAGTGCAGGGATCTCAAACTCAAATCCCCACAAGGGCCACATGAGAACTAGTAAATTGGCCCGAGGGCCGCATCACTGAAACCTTTTCATACAATGATACAAAAGTATAGTCAAAAATGGAAAAAATGAAGAGTAATATAGTATTCTATTAAAAGTCAATGTATTAACTTTTTAAAAACTGTAATGCAAAGAGGGGTTTTAATAAAATATAAACACTCAGTAATGTTTGGAGCTTGGCTGCCAGTGGAGTTGGCGCCTATGGCGGGCCGCAGGAAATAACTCCGCGTGTTTGAGACCCCTGGTCTAGTCACTTCCCACAGCACCTTTGTCCAGGGACACTGCAGCACCCGTCCTCCTCCCAAGGCATGACTCAGCCAGGAGCCCAGATCCCGCCCCCTCCGAGGTGCTGACATTTCCAATACAAACACAGTCAGAGCATAGCTGCCTTACTCCACCCTAGACAAACAGTCATGTGTTTGCATTATTAAGATAACTTACACAGAGGGGCTGGCTTGGGGCTGGCAGCAGAATCATCTCTGCCACTTTCGCTAATGGAGCCTCTTGGCTGGCTTCCTTGGCACAGACTCTGGCACCTGTAACTACAAGGAGAAGGGGGCTGGGAGATCCTCCCAACACATACCCTGACCATGGCAATCACCTGCTACCACTGCGGCACCCGTCATCCTCCCTTCCCCCGCACTCCCAGCAGCCCCGTCTAAAGTCAGGGCCAGCTCCCGAGAGGTGCTGACCATCTGCAACCCCCGCTCTGTTGGGGCATCTCAGCCCCAGGCTGTAAGCTCTCTGGGGCAAGGACATGGCCTCATTTCTCGGCCAGGTCCCAATGCCCTATAAATGATAGTAAGTCTGACGGATACGATAACAACAATCATGAGTTGAAACTAGGGCTGTCGATTAGTCGCAGTTAACTCATGTGATTAACTCAAAAAAATTAATCACAGTGTTGAACAATAGAATAGCAATTGAAATGTATTCAATATTTTGGGATGTTTTTCTACATTTTCAAATATACTGATTTCTATTACAACACAGAATACAAAGGTACACTGCTCACTTTATATTATTATTTTTATTACAAATATTTGCACTGTAAAAATGAGAAACAAAAGAAATAGTATTTTTCAGTTCACCTCATACAAGTACTGTAGTCCAATCTCTATCATGAAAGTGAAACTTACAAATGTAGATTGTTTTTGTTACATAACTGCACTCAAAAACAAAACAATGTAAAACTTTAGCGCCTACAAGTCCACTCAGTCCTACTTCTTGTTTAGCCAATCGCTAAGACAAACAAGTTTGGTTACATTTACAGGAGATGCTGCTGCCTGCTTCTTATTTACAATGTCACCAGAAAGTGAGGACAGGAGTTCGCACGGCACTTTTGTAGCCGGCGTTGCAAGGTATTTACGTGCCAGATATGCTAAACATTCGTATGCCCCTTCATGCTTCAGCCACCATTCCAGAGTACATGCTTCCATGCTGATGATGCTCGTTAAAAAAATAGTGTGTTAATTAAATTTGTGACTGAACTTCTTGGGGGAGAATTGTATGTCTCCTGTTCTGTTTTATCCGCATTCTGCCATATATTTCATGTGATAGCAATCTCGGATGATGACTCAGCACATGTTCGTTTTAAGAACACTTTCACAGCAGATTTGACAAAACGCAAAGAAGGTACTAATGTGAGATTCTAAAAATAGCTACACTACTCAACCCAAAGTTTAAGAATCTGAAGTGCCTTCCAAAATCTGATCGGGACGGGGTGTGGCTCATGCTTTCAGAAGTCTTAAAAGAGCAACACTCAGATGCGAAAACTACAGAACCCAAACCACCACAAAAAAAAGAAAATCAACCTTCTGCTGGTGGCATCTGACTCAGATGATGAAAATTAACATACGTCGGTCCACTCTGCTTTGGATCGTTATCGAGCAAAACCCATCATCAGCATGGACTCATGTCCTCTAGAATGGCAGTTGAAGCATGAAGGGACCTATGAATCTTTAGTGCATCTGGCATATAAATATCTTGTGATGCCAGCTACAACAGTGTCATGCGAATGCCTGTTCTCACTTTCAGGTGACATTGTAAACAAGAAGCAGGCAGCATTATCTCCTGCAAATTGTAACCAAACTTGTTTCTCTGAGCGATTTGCTGAAGTAGGACTGAGTGGACTTGTAGGAGCAAAAGTTTTAAATTGTTTTATTTTTGAATGCAGTTTTTTTTTGTACATAATTCTACATTTGTAAGTTCAACTTTCACGATAAAGAGATTGCACTACAGTACTTGTATTAGGTGAATTGAAAAATACTATTTCTTTTGGTTTTTACTGTGAAAATATTTGTAATCAAAAATAAATATAAAGTGAGCACTGTACACTTTGTATTCTGTGTTGTAATAGAAATCAATATATTTGAAAATGTAGAAAACACCCAAAAATATTTAAATAAATGGTATTCTATTATCAAGAGCAAGATTAATCGCGCGATTAATTTTTTTATTCACACAATTAATTACAATTAATTTTTTTAGTCACTTGACAGCCCTAGTCGAGACCCCTGTAGGCTCCAGAGCCACATCCGCACACAGACACCGTTAGCAGAGGGGCCAGGAATGGAACGGTCCATGGACACTGAGCCCCTTGCCTGGTCTCTTCAGGATGGAGGTCAGGCAGTAAGGTTGGGGGAGGGGAGAAGCTTGTCCTACTGCTGCCCGTTCTGAGCCAGTTGAGTGGATGGACAGGGGCCTTTACCCGCCAGGGCTGTCAATCAGCCAACCCTCACCGGCACCACATGACAAAGGAAATTTACCCAAGCCCACACACCTGCTGCAGAGATCCAGAGATCTGCTTCCCTGGAAGCAGCTGGGTATGAAAAGAGTCTCACTCTCCCCTAAAAAGAACAGGAGTACTTGTGGCACCTTAGAGACTAACCAATTTATTTGAGCATAAGCTTTCATGGGCTACAGCCCACTTCACCAGATGCATAGAATGGAACATATAGTAAGAATATATATATACATACAGAGAACATGAAAAGGTGGAAGTTGTCCTACCAACTCTAAGAGGCTAATTAATTAAGATGGGCTATTATCAGCAGGAGAAAAAAGACTTTTGTAGTGATAATCAAGATGGCCCATTTCAGACAGTTAGCAAGAAGGTGTAAGGATACTTAACATGGGGAAATAGATTCAATTTGTGTAATGACCCAGCCACTCCCAGTCTCTATTCAAGCCCATGTTAATGGTATCTAGTTTGCAAATTCATTCCAATTCAGCAGTTTCTCGTTGGAGTCTGTTTTTGAAGCTTTTCTGTTGCAAAATTGCCACCTTTAAGTCTGTTACTGTACCCACACTTCCCACTGGCCCCTGCCCTGCTGTAAACCCAATCCCTCTCTATCGACCCACGAGGCGTGGGCGAAGGGAGAGGTGCAGGCAGGGCAGTAACCACGGCCAGCAGAATGCACAGCTGTTCTTGCAGCAGCTGGATGGGACTCACTAGAAGGTGCTTCGCTGGCAGCTGGACAGCTGAGAGCCAGCAATTTGGTTTCCTGGTCCCAGCTGTTGTAAGGCTGATTAGGAGGGCGGGAACATGTGTGCATTGGCAGAGGGGGCTCTGGGGGAGGGGGAAGGGGGCTGCTATTAGGCCGGAAAGAAAAGCCTTTAATGAGGCCTGATGTCTGCTGATCCTGCAGCCTGCATGGACGCCATCCAACCTCACAATGGAGTTACCCACTTAAACAAAACAGCACCAAAGGCGCTGAGCTGGGAAAAGAACACATTTTCCTGTGTAGCAAACTGTGAAGTACGATCAGGAATACACAGCAAAACCCTCAGAAACCAATTACTGCTCGCGAGAGCCACACGGCTAAAAATACACCACCTTTCTGCTCTAGCAAAGGTGAGGAAGTGCTGAGCCAGCACAAAGATCCCCCGAAGCACAGCACAAGGGACGGCATCTCCCCAGGAAACGCTCCCTCCAAAGGGCCAGAGCACACTGTGGCTTAGCACACTGGGCCTTCCCTGCCTGAGCCCTCGGCTCTGGTCCCAAGGCTGGCTCACAAGTATGATGGATGGTCTCCTCTAAGTGCCTTGCCTGGATGATACTGGTTTGCACCATGAACCCCCTAGCCCAGTGATGAGGGGAATCTGCAGTGTCTGGTCATCCCGGACCAATCATAGAATATCAGGGTTGGAAGGGACCTTAGAAGGTCATCTAGTCCAACCCCCTGCTCAAAGCAGGACCAATCCCCAATTTTTGCCCCAGATCCCCAAATGGCCCCCTCAAGGATTGAACTCACAACCCTGGGTTTACCAGGCCAATGCTCAAACCACTGAGCTATCCCTCCCCCCAATCAAGTGATCTCAAGCTAGCACAAATGTCAGGATGCAGTGAGTTTGGACCCCGGGTGCTTGGGGCAAAGGTTCATGGGATGGGTTAGAGTCTGACATGCATATTGTTTGGGTAGCTTCACCACCTTTGCTTCATGCTCTCATGTCAAAAGTCGATACACAACAGATCACATCCTGCTGGAAAAGGCACAGACCTGCCCCATGGGAAGACTTTGGGACAAATTTGCAGGGAGCCTAAAACTGGCCCCTGACATTGCACCTGCCCACAAAAAGCCACAGCTGGGTGCACTGTGAGTGAAATCCTGGCCCCGCTGACAGCAGCAGCAAAACTCCCACTGATGCCAGTGGCACCAGGATTCCAGCCTATATGGTTTCCCTTTACACAGTGCTGCTCACTGTAGGGTCTGAGCCTGGGAAACACAGTTTGCCCATGTGAACACCTGACTACCAGCTGTGCACACGTCAGCGGGGTTTGCGTGCACGCAGACGGGCGCCTGCACACACAAACGCACATGCAACATTTCAGGTGTGAGGTCAGCTGTCAGAGACGGGTTTTAGAAACTCGGCCCTTTGCCCCAGGTAACCAGACCCTGCGGGAGAGCTCAGAAAGGTGTTGTCTCACCGATTGAATCTGTGTGCTGGCGGTATAACAAGGTTACTCCCTCCCAGTGGTAAATCAGCTAGGCCATGGTCAGGGGATGGCTTTGGGAAAGGGAAACTAAAGAGGCCTTCCCATGTCATTTGTCACCAGGTACAGTGCCAGGACGAGGCTGACGCCTGGGGGTTGGTTTTCACAGTGGATGCAAATGAGCTGAAATGTCTCCCCACCGGACACAGCTTTGCCTTCTCCCGCCACCGGTTTGCGTCAGGTATGTTCTCCAAAGAGCTCCCATCTCGCAGAGGGAAGCTGGGGCGAACGTCGCATCTGACAACAAGCACACACATGTGTGCGCAATAGTGTGTGTGCAACTGGAGCGGGAGAGGATGGAGAGAAACAGTGGTGGGGGGGGGGGGGGAGAGGGACGGCGGGAGAGAGGGCATGGAATGAAATGGCAAAGCCAAGCCACACAAAGAAACAACCAGATTGTGGAAACATATGTCTGTGCATACTCACCAGGGCTCTGAATGACATGCCGGTGATGCTGCCTGCTTCCACCAGTGCGAGGCAAATTCTGCCTGCGCTCACGTGCCATGTAAGCTGCAGTGTAACAAGATGTAGTGGCAATCAGTGGGTCTTTTAGACATTTAACTGTGGTGTTAGTAATTAGGGAATGGATCAGTCCCTCTGACAGATCCACGCTCAAGACTCTTATGGCCATCTGCTCCCACAGAATGAGCCACCACCCCCCCAGGTCCCAGATGGGCTGGCTGGCAGGTGGAGCAGTGATTTATTGAAGGGGGCTGTAGACGGCGTTAACGTTTGCAGATTTGGTTTGCATTGCTCCCGGAGGGTCTTCCCCCCCTCCCCACCATGCTCACACCTGTTGTTTAGTTCAAGTTCCTCAATCAAAGAGGCCCAGTGCTGGGAGTTTTCTTCTCCAAGTCCCATCCACCCCCAGGCTCAGGGAGAACGGGGAGTCAGGGCCCAAACTTGGATTCTGTGACACTCCTAGCACCAGGGCCACAAACAACTGTAGTGTGAAGAGAAAGAAAGCGGGAAGGGAGAGAGAGAGCTGCAGGACCCGGGGGGGCCGGGCTGAGAATGGGCTGATGGAAGCCCTGGTCTTGCTGGCATCAGGGGAGATACCACTGGACAGCAAGTGGTGGCTGATTACTGTGGTACAGCAGGCACTGGTCACGAAGCAGGGAGACAGAGACCAGATGAGTGTAAATGGGTTCATGAGACGAGGGGCTTTGTTGGTGAAAGGCTGGCGTCTGGGAGAGGGCAGTCAGAGATCAGAGGGTGGGAAGAGAGGGGACAATGCTGTGGACATAGGAGGAGAAAGGGGAGGTGGCTGAGGTGATGCTGCTGTTCTTCCTTGCCTGTTTTCCAACTGAAGGGCTTGTTCATTTTCTTACCCGCAGCCCCAAAAGCCTTCATGATGCAGAGGCTTCCTGTCACCTGAATTGACCCCACATGGGACACAGCTAGGGAAGTACAAGGAAACCCCGCACCAAACAGCCAGGACACAACAGGGTCTGGGGCCCAGTGTGGCAAAGCTCCTCCTCCCAACTCAGGAATCTGACCAATCATGAAGAGGGCTGAAGCACTGCTGGCCCTCGGAGACTGGTTAGCTTGGACTGTGAATGGCACACAAAGCCTTTTAACTGGAGGCCCCCAGTTTGGATCTGGCCCAGGGTGATAGTGACGCGAAGTCTTCCCCACATGGTGGCTGCTCAGGCTGTTCACTGCAGTTCCTAGGACAGGTGCCCTTATCCCAGACCAGCCTTGAATACAGATTCTCCACCTTGTTGGCAGGCTCAGCGAGGAGACAAGGGACTGAAAGGGCCGTGGAGACCAAACTCCCCTCTCAGCGCTGGAAGGGCAGGGCTGAGGGGTCTCGTCAGAGGGACTGGCTGGTAAGGGGGAAGCTTGCCCTGCAGCCACCTCCCATGCAGTGCCTGCTCTGAGGATAGCCCAAGGTGCCAGGCTGCCAAGCCAGCACCTGCCTCAAACTCATGGCTGAACCTCTGAACAAGCCCTTCTCCAACAGGTCACGGCTTCGGCTTGGAAATGACACGGATGAATGGGAGGGGCTGGGGTACAGAAAGCCTCTTCGGTTGTCCAAGGTTAACGACCCTTCCCTGTGGTGCACATCCTCCCGGTCCAGGCTGGGTAACCATCCAGCAGCGGCTTTCATGGCAACATCCTTGAGAGGTGTTCAAGCAGGAACAACAATAAATCAAACCTCCAGCTCTATCCTAAGGGGGCAGGGCTTCCAAACCCAGCCGGCCTGGGCACTCACACCGCCCGGCAAGGAATGAACGGGCACCAATTCTTCTCTAACGATAAGAGCACCAAGCAGCATTTGCCCGCACCTCTCCCATCCTGGGTGTGACTCTGTGGGAGACCACACGCTAAGCAGCCCAGGGTCAGTTCAGTTAGTTGCCTGGGGAAGAAAAAAACCAGGATACTGCTCTTCCTTCTGAATCAGAACTGAACACCATGCCGTGAACGGCGGCGTAGGGGCTGCTGTGTAGCTGGAGGCTCCCTCCTTCACATGAGACAACACAGGCCCTTACACACGCACGGCCATCAGAGATTTCACAGCACTTTTTGCAGGAGTCAGGGCGTTGCCCCCCTCCCTCCCCACATCCTGACTAGATTCCAGTGGGGTAAATTCCCTCCCTGGGAATTTCCAGCTGGGACACAGGATTTTTCAGCATTGCGCTGCACTGTTAAACAGCTGCCATGTTCCACCCCAGAGGTGACTGTACTTCATTGTTGCTCCACGCAGGTCAACTGTAGGCAGCCTGCAAAGCATTTTGGGGCTGTTCCCACGGAAAGGCGCTAGACGAGTGCAGAGTCATTACCATTGCTAGAGACTGCAACAGAATATTGCCCCCCTTTGCTGGGAATTAACCATCTACCACAAATATCCTGTCTGACGGAGCACGGCTGATAGGATTATTTATTACCTCAAGCTGGGCACAGGTACCCAGTGGTGAAGCTGCCAACCAGTGAGCAGCTCTCTGCATCGATGTGTCCATAAATTACCCACTGAACCCATTAGGGAACCAGGAAGTTTAGGAGGGAGCCAACTTCAGAGGGGAGTGGAAGTGGAGCGCGTCCCTGCAAGTGGGCTGGGGCCAGGCAGCGCACAATTAATCCTCGTTAATAATGTCGCAAACAGAAGTGCTCGCATGGAGCACGAAGCGGAACAGATGCACTCAAGCACCTCAGGGGTGTCTCCTAGGGGCCCGCTTCTCCACGTTCCCTCCCAGCCAGCTCCAACTTCTCTCTCTCTCTCTCAGTGAATCTTTCTTATTTTTTCCTTCACTGCTGCTCTTCCTCTTTCTGGATTCCCTCCTTTCCTCTCTTTCTTTGTGTATGTTTGCTTCATCCCTACTCCTCCACCCCCCTTTTCCTTTCTCCTCCCCCTTGTCTTTCCTTTCCTTCTCTCCCATTTTCCCTCCTGTCTTCCCTTCTCCTCTGTCTCCCCCGATATAGGTATTTCCCTAGGAAGATGCTCCTCATACTGTCAGCAAAATGTCAGCATCAATCAGCCAAGCTGGAAATCACTGGGGACTTCTAAACAATTCTCCGCTGATGTTTGGAATTCCCGCCTGCCCCTGTGCAGGCTCTGATGAAATCCCAGAACCAAGACCAGGAAAGGAAACGCAGTTTCAGGCACTTATCTGCAGCCCGCTGACACACAGAGAGAAACTCTGCCTCACCGAGGCCCGATATAAATATTCAACTCTTAAATGAATAATAAAATAATTACCACCTAGTGCAGTGCCATGATTAACAGGCCTGCTTGGTGACTTCACCTGTCGAAATAAGTTGATGGCAGCAATTTTCAGCAGGAACAATAGACAGAATTTGGTGATGCTTGAGTTCCCGACAATAGTCCCAGATCCAGAGATGCAGGGCCTCATTTTTCTTTATGCTATGGCCGCCTTGTGCCATTCTGGCAGCATAATGGGTGCGTCCAGCCGACAGAACTGAACACCAGGGAAAACCCCATCAGGATGCGGTTTGCCAGATGGCTATGTGCCAGCCCCCTTGTAGCCTTTGGCATAGGAGAGCATGGCCAGGGGAAAGGTAGCACTGCTGCAGTCTGGCCATTATCAGCTGCTGCAACCCTTGGAGGGCTGTTGCTCCAAGAATAAGTCAGAGCAGCTCTGAGGCTGATGGGAGGCCAGGTCTGGCCCAAGATGGCCTGAGAACAGGGAAAACATGCAGCACCGCTCAGCTGGATTAGGAAATGGGGGCCACAGACACTTTCATCTCCTGTCTGCAAACACTCCTTCACGCATGGATTTAGTATGTCTGCCTTGTTCTGGGTAAACCAGAGGCTTCTGCATGAAAATGAAATCTCTGGCTGCATGAAAGCTAGCCTTTAACCCACGCCTGGCAGTAGCGTAGCCGGGGGGGAGCAGGGGGAGTGGCCACTCCCCCTATGAGGAAAAGCGGCGCTAAGGCGCCGCCAGAGCCTCGCTAGGGCGGCGCTTTAAAAGGCCTGCGGCTTCTGCCGCTGCGGGGAGCCAGGGGCCTTTTAAAGCGCCCCCTGCCCCCCCGCTGCCAGAGCCGGGCGGGGCTGGGGGGCACTTTAAAAGGCCCGCGGCTACAGCCGCAGCAAGCCGCCCCTTGTCTCCCCACTCGGCAGCTCAGCGGGGAGAAAAGGGGCAGCCGCGGCGAGCCGCCCCTTGCCTCTCCGCTCAGCAGCTCAGCGGGGAGACAAGGGGCAGCCGCGGCGAGCCACCCCTTGTCTCCCCACTCAGCAGCTCAGCGGGGAGACAAGGGGCAGCCGCGGCGAGCCGCCCCTTGTCTCCCCACTCAGCAGCTCAGCGGGGAGACAAGGGGCAGCCGCGGCAAGCCGCCCCTTGTCTCTCCACTCAGCAGCTCAGCGGGGAGACAAGGGGCAGCCGCGGCGAGCCGCCCCTTGTCTCCCCGCTCAGCAGCTCAGCGGGGAGACAAGGGGCAGCCGCGGCAAGCCGCCCCTTGTCTCTCCGCTCAGCAGCTCAGCGGGGAGACAAGGGGCAGCCGCGGCGAGCCGCCCCTTGTCTCTCCACTCAGCAGCTCAGCGGGGAGACAAGGGGCAGCCGCGGCGAGCCGCCCCTTGTCTCCCCACTCAGCAGCTCAGCGGGGAGACAAGGGGCAGCCGCGGCGAGCCGCCCCTTGTCTCCCCGCTCAGCAGCTCAGCGGGGAGACAAGGGGCAGCCGCGGCGAGCCGCCCCTTGTCTCCCCGCTCAGCAGCTCAGCGGGGAGACAAGGGGCAGCCGCGGCAAGCCACCCCTTGTCTCTCCGCTCAGCAGCTCAGCGGGGAGACAAAGGGCAGCCGCGGCGAGCCGCCCCTTGTCTCTCCGCTCAGCAGCTCAGCGGGGAGACAAGGGGCAGCCACAGCAAGCCACCCCTTGTCTCTCCGCTCAGCAGCTCAGCCGCTGAGCAGGGAGGCAGCGGGCAGCTGCCCTCCGCCTCCCCAAATCTTGGCGCCCTAGGCGACCGCCTAGGGTTGCCTAGTGGGCGCGCCGGCCCTGCCAGCGGCTCCTGCCGCTACGGGGAGCCGCGGGCCTTTTAAAGCGCCGCTGGAGCCCCACTGCCGGAGCTCCAGCGGCGGCGCTTTAAAGGGCCCGGGGCTCCGCAGCGGCTGGAGCCCCAGGCCCTTTAAAGTGCCGCAGGGTGAGTACAGGGGGAGCGGGAGGCGCCTTTTTATAGCGCCGCTCCCCCTGTGCTCAAGACCTGGCTACGTTACTGACGCCTGGGACCTTTCTCTGAACACTCGGGCCAGATCCGCAGCTGGTGTCAATCAACACAGCTCCACTGACTTCTCCAGATGAGGATCTGGCCCAGTGAACCAACCACAGCTCAGGTGTCAATCCAAAAGAAGCCAATGGGAGCTGTTTCCATTTATAATCTAGGCCAAATCTGGTGCTGGTTCCAGCTAACCTGGTTTCTAAAGCTGTTTGGCCGACTGGGGAGAATGGGGTCAAATCATGTCAGAAGCACGTTTATAGAAGCCCCCTTACAGCCCAGGTATGGACTGAGGTTTGGTCCCAGTTTCAGCATAGATCTAACAGGATTTAGCCCTGCCTGCTTGTCCAGCAAAACTTAGTTAACAAACCCTGTTTGGCTGGAACCCTTTTTAAAGCAGAGCTGGACCTAAAGCAGAACCCTGGACCGAAACATCCCTAAACTTCTGGGGAGGCGGGAGACATCCAGAGCTGGACTTTACGGCTGGGCCCATCTCCAGTTTGAACATGATTCCTTAAGCCCATCTGGCCTTGGCGTGGATGGGGCCTTTTTTGTGAAGCGCTGGGCTGTTGCTGTTCCTTACTGCCCTCCTGAGATCACTGCTAATCTCCTTTTGGAGAGATCACAGCTGGTTGCTAAGGAAATTACTGTGATATCACAACATGAGGATTATGACTTCAGGTGGGGAATAAGCAGCTGGAGCCAATGAATTCTTAAAGAGCCTCCCCTACCACATCCCTGCACATGGCCTGAGTAAATGCAGAGCAATGCAGAGGACAACTGAGCCTAGAAGCAAAATCCTCATCTAACAGAACCTCTAGAGAGGCCTTCTTATGCTCTCAGAGCCCTCCCTATATAGGTTGTGCTCTTGTCAGCTCTCCTGAGCTATTGCTAAGCAGGGTCAGGTCTATACTCACATGGGAGCCCACCAAGGAAAAGCTTGGTAGCAGCAGGAAATGGTGCTGGTGACTTGCCAGGATCCACTCTTCCCTCTGAGTCAGTACTGAATGAGTGCTCCAGTGTGGGGCTAGGGTTTGCCATCTTGTGGATGAGACATAAACCCAAGCTCCTGAGCATTGAATAGCTGAGGGCGCATCACAGCAGTAAGTGGCATTAGCCCTGTGCTCCTGGCCAAATTTCAGTTTGAGTCGTTGCATCCTGCCTATCTAAAGCTTCCCCTGCAGTGTCCATCAGACACCGTGTCCTCCTTACCTTCTCTGCAAACGATTGCCGCGTGCTGTGGAATAACTCCACTGCAGCAATGGCCAGGTTGCAAAGGGTGGGAGAAGTGACTGATGTTGGCACAGCCCTGGCAGACACAAGGTATTGCACGGGCATAAAATGTGGATCTTTCCCATGAGGCCACACAGAGCTTGGAGGGATTTTTCCCTCGTTATCTCCCAATGGGACCTGAGCTAACTGAGTGGTTAAAGCACTGGGCTGGGAGTCAGGAAATGTGGGTCTTAGGCCCAGCTCTCCATTGACTCACTGGTGTGATTTTATCCAATCATAGAAATCACAGTGTAGGGCTGGACGGGACCTCAAGAGGTCATCAAGTCCAGCTGCCTGCTCTGAGGCAGGACTAAGTAAACCTAACCCATCCGTGAAAGGTGTTTGTCCAGCCTGTTCTTAAAACACCTCCAAAAACTGAGGTTCCACAACCTCCCTCAGAAGCCTGTTCCAGAATTTAAGAAGGTTTAGGGTTAGAAAGATTTTCCTAATACCTAACCTAAATCTCCCTTGCTGCAGGTTAAGCCCTTGTCCTACCTTCCGTGGACACGGAGAACAATTGATCACAGTCCTCTTTATAACAGCCCTTAACATATTTGCAGACTGTTATTAGATCCCCCCCTCAGTCTTTTTTCAAGGCTAAACATGTCCTGTTTTTTAAACCTTTCATCATAGGTCAGGTGTTCTAAACCGTTTAGTAGTTTTGTTGCTCCCCTCTGGACTCTCTCCAATTTGTCCATATCTTTCCTAGAGCATGGCGCCCAGAATTGGACAAGGTATTCCAGTTGAGGCTTTACCAATCCCAAGTAGAGCAGGACAATTACCATCCGTGTCTTCCATATAACACCCCACAATACACCCCTTTTCACAACTGCATCACACTGCTGACTCATTTTCAATTTGGGATCCACCATAACCCACAAATCCTTTTCAGCAATACTACCAGCTAGCCAAGTATTCCCCATTTTGTAGTTGTGCATTTGATTCTTCCTTTCTAAGTGAAGCACTCTGCTCTTATCTTTATTGAATTTCATCTTGTTGAATTCAGACCAATTTTCCAATTTGTCAAGGTCATTTTGAATTCTAATCCTGTCCTCCAAAGTGCTTGCAACTCCTCCCTGCTTGTTGTCATCCGCAAATTTTATAAGCATACTCTCCACTTAATTATCCAAGTTATTAATGAAAATATTGAATAGTACTGGACCCAGGACTGACCCTGCGGGACTCCACTGGACACGCCCTCCCAGTTTGACAGCGAACCATTGATAACTATTCTGAGTATAGACTTCCAACCAACTGTGCGCTCACCTTATACAATAGAACCTGAAAGTTATGAATGCCTCGGGAACGGAGGTTGTTCATAACTCTGAACAAAACTTTATGGCTACTCTTTCAAAAGTTTACAACTGAACATTGACTTAATACAGCTTTGAAACATTACTATTCAGAAGAAAAATGCTGCTTTCCCTTTATTTTATTTTTAGTACTTTACATTTAACACAGTACTATACTGTATTTGCTTCTTTTTTCTTTGGTCTCTGCTGCTGCCTAATTGCATGCTTCTGAGGTGGTTGACCAGTCAGTTCGGTCAGACCAGGTGCTCCGGGCTGGGACCGAGGGGTTTGGAGGGCAGGAGGGGGATCAGGGCTGGGGCAGGGGGTTGGCGCACGGAAGGGGGTCGGGGTGCAGGCTCCGGGCGGCACTTACCTCAAGCAGCTCCCAGAAGCAGCAGCAACATGTCCCCTCTCCAGCTCCTGCGCAGACAGGCGGCTCTGTGCGCTGCCCTGTCCACAGGTGCCACCCCTGAAGCTCCCATTGGCCGCGTTTCCCGGCCAATGGGAGCTTCAGGGGCAGCGCTTGGGGGCAGGGCCAGCGTGCGGAGTCCCCTGGCTGGCCCTACGCATAGGAGCCGGAGGGGGGACATGCCGCTGCTTCCAGGAGCCGCCCGGAGTGGGGCAAGACTTGACCCCGCTCCCCGGCTGAAGCACCGGAGCGGGACAAGCCCCGGACCCCGCTCCCTGGCAGAAGCTAGAGGGCCGGATTAAAACAGATGCGGCCCCTGGGCTGTAGTTTACCCACCCCTGCTCTAGACTGTGTTTCCCTAGTTTGTTTACAAGAATGTCAAGTGGGACTCAGGGGGGGGATAGCTCAGTGGTTTGAGCATTGGCCTGCTAAACCCAGGGTTGTAAATTCAATCCTTGAGGGGGCCATTGAGGGATCTGAGGCAAAAATTGAGGATTGTTCTTGCTTTGAGCAGGGGGTTGGACTAGATGACCTCCTAAGGTCCCTTCCAACCCTGATATTCTATGACTATGCCAAAAGCCTTACTAAGATTAAGGCAGATCTGATATTGACCTACTGCACAGGAGTGTTTTTAATCTATTGTAGGTACTATAGGGTCCCCATTACCGTAGTATCTGAGTGACTGACAGGATCTGGGCTACGGTTCTCTGTTTTTGTCCTCTGGGCTCTGCTTCCCCACCACACCAGTGAGCCTCTGTATTGAGCTCCAGTGCATCACTACTGCTGGCCTCCCGTTCACCAGTGCATGCTGGGACCCACTCTGGAGCTTGGGCCATCAGATTGGGCTCTGGAGCAGCTCCAGCCCAAGTAGGTTGGAGCACACACAGCCCGGTGGGAGGAGGCTGCTACAGGAGAGGGCAGAACTGGGTTAAACTGGTCCATCTGCCCACTCGGCAGGCACCACAAAATCTGGGTGCGGATTCTAATATGCCAGCATTTGGGATGTTCCACTCCAGGGTTTGATTCAGGACCATCAACTGCAAAGACCTGACCCAGAAAAAGCATTTATAAAATAGACAAATAAAATAGCACTTAACACGGCCACACTGTGTTTCCTATGGGGACATCTCAAACCAATCAATGAAAGGTGCATAAATACCTTTATCGCCATTGTACAGATGGGGATATTTAGGCATGGAGAAAGGGAGCGACTCTTTCATCATCACCCAGTAAGTCAGTGGCAGAGATTCCCAATTCCCAGTTCCCTGCCCTAACCACTAGACTACACTCCTCTCCAGGGCTGAGGCTAGAACCCAAGAGGACCAGCTCTAAATCTGGTGCCCTACCTCGACGCTACTCCCTTCCCAGAGCCAAAACCAGAAGCCAGGATTCTTTAATCCCATGCCCCCTGCTCTAACCACTCAATAACCTCCTCCTTCCAGAGCTGGAGATAAAACCCGTTCTCTCATGCCCTCTCCCCTTTCCAGTGCTCCACTGTGCACCAACCCCCCAGTTCATTCTTCTGCAGAGCAGAGCCTGCAAAGGGTTAAGTTTGCAATTAGCAGCTCCTTGGGAAGGCAGCACAACACTGAAGCAGGATAACTTTATTTTTTAATCTATTTTTTTAAAAAAGCCTGAGTGCAAGTCTGCTTTTAAATTCAAATGTGCAATATGGGCCAGTGCCTTGGAACCAGACTGAAACAGCGGATTTGGGCAAGGAAACAAGGAATATTTCACTTCAGCTCAGTCCAACCCATCTTGATTTATACAGCACTTTGTGCGGAGAGAAAGAAACATTCTCCCGGGGCTTTGCAGCTTTAGTAATTAACCCTCTGCCTACCGCCCCATACAATGGGCCCGTTACAATGGAAAGGCACATGTCAGAAGGAGGGGATGGCTCCGGGGACTGGCAAAGTTAGGCCAGGTTCTCTCGGTCCTCTGGCTTACTGGTTCCCACAGCATCAAATCAGTGAGGACTCAGAGTTGTGACTGTTATGTGTGGGGAGCCCCTTGGATCAAGGCTCAGCAAGGGGCCCTGTCTATGCCAGAGTGACTCCCCTTGTTAGCAATGGCACAGCTGAACCAGTGCACAGGTTAGTTGCAAATCATAATAGTAATAGTAATAACACCTACCTATGCCATAGCCGGTGTATCCAGGGACAAGCCATGTCCAGCACCATGTCAGTCACCAAGGTTACACCCTGCTCTGATCAGGGTGCTTTATTGATCATGCACACAACACTCACTGAGCTTCCAAAGCCCTGTCCCAGCCTGCACTGGGGTCAGGTCAAATCTAGGCTGGACTAACCAGGGCAGCCTCTTCTCTGGTTGTTCCAAAGTCCTGGTCAGGACTCCAAAGGCAGGGCCACCCAGAGGATTCAGGGGACCTGGGGGAAAGCAGGATTCAGGGGCCCCAATAAGGCGGCGGTGGCAGTGATCAAACGTTGTGGGGCCCCAACACAGACGTTGCAGGGCCCTCTTAGGTGCGGGGCCCGAAGACCCGGAGCGCCGCCGGGATTCTCATGGGGGCCCCTGCAGGGCCTGGGGCAAATTGCCCCACTTGCCCCCCCCACAGGCGGCCCTGTCCAAAGGGGATGTGCACAGTTACCCTCACGTTACCTGATGTGCTCATTCAGTGACCTGCATGAAAAGAGTTGGGGAGACTTGGGACAGTCCCCAGAGGGCTGTCGTGCTCATGACTAACGCCCCTTGCCCCCGAGGACACTCGGGAAATCTTTGCAGTAAGGGCAAGAGCTAACCACTCTGGAGGTGTGGTGAACAATCCTGTGTGTGTGCGCACGTAACGCCGACAGACCCCGGTTGTCAGGATCGAACCGGGGACCTCTGGAGCTTAGTGCATGAGCCTCTACCGCATGAGCTAAAAGCCAACTGGCTGTAAGTGAAGGCTGTAGAGCAGTCTCATTAATCTCTCTCTCTCTAAGTGGTCTCGGTGCCACTAGATGGGACAGAACATCACACCCAGAAGGTGTGTGGGTTACACGCACACACGTGCGCCCTCCAGGGCCAGGCTGGTCAGCATGTGGGGAAGCCCGAACTACATGTGCTCTGCAGATGGATACAGGACGTCGGTCTCCAGAGGTGTCAGTCTGACCCCTTTTACCAGCAGGAATTCACTTCAACCACGCACCCAACCAACCACAGCGCCAGTTTTCTAAAAGGGTATATTGAGTTGCTCGACTGCACCAGCAGAGGGAGCTCAGGGCAGAACACAAGACTAAGATCCAATCCTTCCCTGTACTCTTCAACCGCACTTTCCTGGCTATTCCAATGCTCTTTGCAGACTAGCTAAACACACCCCTTTCAGAGAGCAAGTGCTTTGCTGAGCCAGCTGGGGGAGACACAGGCCAAAGAGCCCTGGGAGTGACTTACCCGGACAGGCCTGGGCGCCTGCTGGCCACCATCACCTGGGAGCCCAGCTGGAAAGCAGCGCCAGGTGCCTGGGGCCATCTGCCATGGCAAAGCTAAAGGGGAAGGACCCACATCACATCTGTGACCTGAAGATCGCAGTGCAGGTCCAAGGTCAGGCAGGGGCAGGGATCTATCTGCAGGTTACTGATCTGGGGAGGGGGAATGCAACAGGGCACAGAACAACCAGAGTAAGGGAGGTGGGGAGACAAAACCAAACCTGGGGGACCCGGGTACTAGGTGGCTGGAGTGAGATATAGGAGATTATAGGAGCAGCAGCATCTCTGGAAGCACCACTGCCACCTGCTGGTTAAATGACAGGATAGGTTTTTCCTAGACACATCCCTGTCACACAGCCCTTCACCCCCCTCCCCCTTCTGCACTGTGAGACTCACCTATACAATCACCCTCCTGTGCACAGAGACACTCACACACTCCTACCTTCCTGCACATGGATACACAACCTCCCCACACCACAAAGATACATTCCTGCAAAGAGACGCATTGCTATGCACCCTTCTGCAGAGACACACCGTGGTAACCCACATACCCATACATCTGCAAACAAACCCACACTCAGTAGCCTTCACAGCTAGACAAAATCTATATACTCACCCTACCATGCACAAAGGTTGCTGAACTCAAAGAATGACCCGTGGCAGCTCCCATTCCGCATCAGGCCAGCCCTGCTCAGGGTTTACAACAGTTATCTTAGGAAAGCCATTTTCCTTCCTGAAGTCTCCACTTTACCAACACAATATGCCCAACTTTGATCATTGGTGCATCCAAAACCACGAAGTACCTGGCAGCACTCCCATCCCCCACGGGCCTCTGGCCCTGGGGCAAGCTCCTGTGGGGATTACAAAGTCACCCAAATAGGATTGCCAACCCTCCAGGATTGTCCTGGAGTCTCCAGGAATTAAAGATTAATCTTTAATGTAAAGATTATGTCATGTGATGAAAACCTCCAGGAATACATCCAACCAACGCTGACAACCCTACGCCCAAAGGAGGGCATGGGTGTGACATAATCAGCATGACACGAATTAAGCTGAAGCAGAGGTAAAGAGAAACAGTGGTTCTGAGCACTCCACACGCATAACCAGGGTCCCCCAGCTCTTGATGGCGGGTCCAGAAATAGACTCAGAGCAGAGCAGCTTTAATCATACACTGTAGGGAGTGGAACGCCGGAGAGGGTGCTCCCAGCAGTGAAGCGGGCACAGGAGCTGCAGTTAAGCAACACTAAGCACCTTCCCTCACCCGTGGGTCTCTATCTCTACTTAGCTATTTCTATAATGTGCCCATCATGGTGGTATCTGGCCTCAGTACACAGTATTACCAACCCCAAGCACTCAAGTATCGTGTGCCAGGCCCCAAAACATCAAGAGATTGGCTTCAAGAGCATGAGGGGTTTTTAATAATAAACATGGGACTATTTTACACATAGTCACTGGTCTCCAGGCTTTAAATCAGGAGACTCATGATAAAACCAGAAGAGCTGGCAGCACGGGCATGTTGTCTGTACAGCACTTCTAGGCCCTGCCAGATCAATACCCAGGAGACTGAGACTAGCATTTGGACCACGACTTGCATGGCTGGGGAAAGCTCTAACTGCGAGGCCAGTCTCTTCAGCACTCCCAGCCTGGGATCTGAAGCCAGGTCTCCCACAGGGTAACAGCTTAGAGCTGGGCAAAATATGCCCATTGTTTTTGGTGGGAAAATAACATTTATGTTTGGAGGGGGAAGGTTTTATTGGTATGGGGGGGGGTTATTTCTCAATTTGTTTTTCAGCAACAATTTTCAGTTTTCAGACAAAAATCAATAAAAAAGCAATTGGTTTTCAAAAACTGAAAGCTTTTACCAAAACCCAAAGTCTTTACCGAACATTTTCAGTTTTAACTTTAAAAAGTGGAAAATTTCTACCCAATTTAACCCCCCCCCAGCAACATTTCCTGTTTGGATGAAAAAGCCATTATTCCAACAACGAAAAAAGTGTCACTGAAAACTTTGGGGCTGGCTCTGCAACAGGGACACGACTCCTTGGGTCCGGAGCCAGTTCCAAAGCGCTCCCATCTCCTCCTGGCTTCGGTTCCAAACCCAGCTATCGCCTAGCGGGCTGTATGTGGGCCACGCTGCAGCACTCAGCCCCTGCCAGTTCGGGATCTGAACCCAGACCGCCTGCATGATAGGAGGCAGTGCCCATCCTTGGGCCCTGGGCTGGTCTCCATGGCATTCCTTGCTCCAGCCTGTGCGGGAGGTCTCATGGCAGGGCAGCTTCTTCCCTTTGGTGTTGTCAGTTTCCTTGAAGACCCTTTCCTAGAAATGTTGGCGGCAGTACAAGGTGCCATCTGTCTCCCTCCCTCCCTCCTGGCTCAGAGTTGGGCTCACATGCACCAGGCAGGTTGTTTTCACAGAGTCTTCCGCTGGCCCAAGTTCTCTTTGAGACGGGGGAGGCGGGCAAGCGGGTGATACCAGCAGCTCAGCCTCCCGCCATACGGACTGACGGGGGTGGAGGGGTCCAGGTCCGAGGGAGTGGCTACCAGAGGGATGGTCTCGGGGTTAAGACACTGCTGTGAGATGCAGAAGAGCTGGTTCGGTTTCTAGCACTGACTCACCGTGTGGCGTTGAGAAGTCACTTCCCCATCTGTAAAACGTGGATCACGATTACAGCAGAGTGAATAACTGATCTCTCAGTTTGGGGAGTTTCCATCTCAGATCATTTGGGAGTGTTTTTCAGCTTATTTTTTAATAGCTACATTTCTAAACTAAATGCCATTTTAAAATGAAAAATCACAGTGTTTCATTTGAGAAGTGGCTGCAATCAAATGTTTCCGGATTTTTGAATTCCCCCATTTTTTTTCAGCCCAAACATTTAGACAAATTCAACCCGAATAGTTTTGTTGTCTTGAAAAATGATTTTTTGGGTGAAATTACTCTTCCCCCCAATTGTTTTGCCTGACTCTAATAATGATCCTTCCCTACCTCACAGAGGAGTTAGGCTGTACACACTGATCTTTGCAAGGGACTAGGTACCATAGAAAAGTCTATCAAGATAGGAAACACATGCCCATCCCAGTGGCTAGCCAGTTTTTGGGCTAAGTGGATCCTTCAGGAAAGGGGTAAGAACAGGGATCTGATGGAGCTGCTCCCTGAATTCAATCACCTTCGGGTTTCTGATACATCCCTTAAGGAGCAAAACCAGGTCAGATTGGATCTCAGGCTCCTTGCCTTGCTGTAGCAGCAGCAGGAGGCCTGGGCAGGTGGCACGAAGCAGATGTTAAGGGAAGTGGGGCGAGGAATGGGCTGCAGCAAATGGTGGGGTGACATGGGCCCCATGCACTAGACTCTCACCACATCTGCTGTTAGCAGGAGATGCTCTCTGAAGGCCAGCAGGGCAGCTGCCATGGTCCAGGCAAGCTTCACTGGAGTCTATGGGGCACCTCGCCCTGTTGATGTGCATCAGAGGGAGGCCTAATGTTCCCCCCTTAGCTGCTGTCAGGCAGGCACCATAGAGGAGCCGGGCAGCGTGGGATCCTCCATGCAGGATTCCCCCATCCCAAAACCAAAGAGGGAGGACAAAGCTTAGCAAAGCTGGGGGAGAATGGAGGTTGCTGATAATCAGGTGCCCCAAGGAACCGTGAAGAGGCCAAACAGCGGCCTACCTGCTGTCCAGCATTATCAGAAATCCAAGGGGGATTCACACAGCAGAAACCCTGCTTCTCCTTAGGGCTGACAATTGCACTGGCTGAGACAACAGCTGCTGGACACTGATGAGGGCCCTGGCAAAGAACGAGGGCGAGCGAGTGAGTGCAGAGTGCACGGCCTTTACCCCGGGCACACCACAGGCCTGAGCCGCCAACTCCTGTGCTGCTCCATCTTGGCACAGCTTATTCTGTCCTAGCTGCTCATTTGCCTAATGTGCCCCTCAGGGGAGGCAGCAATCAGGGGCAGCTACAGTCCGTGAGCCTGGCCCCCCGAAAATGGGCCTATGTGGAACAGGGCGTGACTGGACGACTGGGGAGAGGGCATGGGGGCTGCACAGCAAATGGGGAAAGGGCCAGATTCCAGTAAAATCCCTTGATGTGGCACTGACCACGTGGCCACCAAAGGGCATCCAAAATCTACAGAGACAAGCAGCCCACTGCAGTGCATAGCCAGAGAGCATCAAACCCCAGCCCAGCCCCCAGAGGGCCACTGGCCAACGAGGAGTATAAGCGTCAGACAGGAATGTAGCTGGCGGACATTTTTTAACTCATTTCCCCCTCTCAAAACAGCCTTTTTTGGAAAACAATTTTTTGGTGGAAAAATTATTTTTTATTTTTTGTTCAGTTGAAATCCCAAAACGAACATTTTTCAGTGTTCCCTTTTCCCCTTTCCCCCCCTTTACAGTGGCAAAATGTGGGGGGGGGGGGGAGGTGAAAGGGAAAGACATGGGGGGAGGTTGGGAGGACTAAAAATGACATTTTTTGTAACTGAAGATTTTCGATAACATTCTGAGTGAACAGAAACGCCTCCTTTTCAAACCTGCGGAACAAAACCTGTTTTGTAATATTTTAATTTCTCATGACCAATGTCATCCAGTTTTTACCTAGCTCAAGAGGACAATGGGACCTGGAAGTGCTCAGCGCCTCTTAGGAACAGATCTCATATCTCCAGACATGGGAGAAAAAGAAACATAAGAGCCTACGGTTAGAGACCCAGTCATCGCCTCTGCTCTGCCCACCCATGACAGGAAGGGGTAAGAGCCCTTGGCGAAGTCAGATGGGCGCTGAGGATAAATAAAACTGTGGATCATTAGGTCTGATCCAGGCCCCTCGGTCTCTGAATCCCATCATGAAAAAACAGACGAGCATGAAAACTCATCAGATTTTGCCAAGAGCCAGATGGGCCTATTACCCTCTGTATCCCCCCAGCACAGAGCCAAAGGGCAGGGCTGTGTCCCACAGCAGTGCTCTTCCTTCAGGCCCCCCTTTGCCAACCGAAGGCTAGATCATACTCTTTATCCCAGCAATGCTCACACTTTCCCTAAGCCAGAAGATGGTTTTAATGGTTAGAATCTGCAGACACTTCTCACTCGTAAGGTCACTAGGTTAGTTCATTAGCCTGTACTTTTAGAGACCTGAGCTAGGTTCACATTCTGCATGGATCATAGACTCATAGACTTTAAGGCCAGAAGGGACTATCATGACCATTTAGTCTGACCTCCTGCACATTGCAGGCCACAGAACCTACCCACTCCACTCCTGTAATAGACCCCGAACCTCTGGCTGAGTTACTGAGGTCCTCAAATCATGGTTTAAAGACTGCAAGTTACACAGAATCCACCATTTACACTAATTTAAACCTGCAAGTGACCCATGACACATGCTGCAGAGGAAGGCAAAAAACCCCATCCATAAGTTAAATAGGTCAAGTAGACAACCCCCAGCAGATCTGTGTTCACACCACAACCTACACACAATTCACCATGGCACAGCTTCTTCCCATTCACATAAGATGGATGGAGGCAAAAGAGCCGTGCATCTTCTATGGTACTATATCAATACATAAAGAATAATGTCAAGTACAACTTGTTAATTTTATACTATATACACCAGTCCTGGAACAGGCATGCTCAAACAGCATTCATGCAATCCCCTGTTTTAGGAATCTGAGCCCAAACTTCAATTCCCAGTTCCCAGGATGCAACTGTGACTCAAAATTTAACTCCAGCTTGAGAGATTACGGCGGAGAACAAAGTCCCATACTGATTACCACAGCTCCCTGGAAAAAACCACTTCAGAAGACTAACAACAACATAGTGGTTTCCTAACATGCGAGCCCTGAAGAAGAATTTGTAACACTCTGTGTAACAGCACCATCTAGTGATCCCTGCCAGAACAATCATGTTTCTGCTCCAAAGAGGCCTGGGGCAGAGATAGTGGGGGAAAGAGCCTGGCTGATGATCAGCAGTGAGATGCATTAGCAGAACAGGAGAGGGGCCCCCGGACTGGGTGCTGTGGATCACTGAAGTGCATTGGCAGAGATGGGGAAGGATGGGGAAGTGTGCACAGAGCTTTCCAGTAGTGCTGTAAGCCTGGCCTTAGCCTAGGACTGCCATCCATTCTGGTATTTCTGAGATCATCCTGCTGCTTTCAGTGGGGTGAATCCTGTACCCTGCAAGCGCAGCCCAAAGGTACATCTAGTACATCTCAGGGTACATTGCCTGCAACAGCAGGGGACTGGACTCAACTCAGGAGGTCCCTTCCAGTCCTATGTTCCTGTCTTCACAGGGAAAATGAATCGTGTTGGAAGATGTTTTAGTTAACACTATGTTAAACATGACTCTGATAAGGACCATTGTGATTAGCCACAGCCAGGTAGCATGCCTGTCCTTGTCCACACTAAGGAGAATGTCATATTAATATTGTGTTAATTAACATTGTTTTTATCCTGATGAGCCCTAAGGGACATTCCTGGGTCCCAAAAACCACTCGGTTGGTGATGCTGCAGCAGCACGTTCTGATACAACACAATGATGTTACAGTAAAACACCAGCATGCTGAACTCGGATGTACCAACCCAGTGTCATTCTGCAGACATCAGAGTCATAACTGCTGCATTTGGGTTGTAGCCTGCAGGTACAGGGATTTGCGAGGTAAGGCATAGGCACAATTTAAGGCAGTAAAGCAATGAACCTACAGGCCTCGGGCCTGTGAGATAATACCTTAGCTAAACAAGGCATAAGCCCCAAAAACCTTAGCCTGGGCAGGCAACGAGGAGTCACCCCAGATCCTAAGAGAATGCGGTAATGACTGAACTGCCAACAGGTAACCACAGGATTCTAGTTTATACCCGCTTGGGATATTTTAAGTTAGAAACACCCACAGATGTCTGACCACAAGAATGCCATGGTAACTAACTGACGTATATTCTAATAAGCGTGAGGTAAAAGGCCTAATAACCTATGGGAGAAGGGAATTATAAATAAGGGAAAGGGGAGAAACCCCTACTGAATATGCATTAGGCATAGTGGTGTCAGCAGTTCTATCCCAGCCCGTGTGCTTTGAGGGCGGGGGAAACGTAGCCCTTGGGAGGTGCCAGGATGACGGCTATCGACGATGGTGCTGAGGAAGGAGATGATGTTGACAAAGATAATGACTAGCATCTATGAATGTGTGCTTGTGTGTGGGTATGAATGTGTGAGTACACAAAAGGGTGTGGATATATGCATTCATGAATATATGTGCATGTGTGTGCAGATACATGCATGCTAGAAATCCATATACCTGTACAAATCCACATACATGTTTCAATGTAGGTCTGGCCTTAGGGGCAGGCAATCAGGGTGGTCACCTCAGGTGCCAACTTCTGAGGGCATCAAATCAACAGCTTGATGGGGGAGGGGGCACCACATCACTCAGTGTTTAGCCATTTTGAGGTGGGACGGGGGCTGTCTGGCCATTTCACCCAGCCTTTTTTTTTTTTCCTTTAACTCAGCTGCTTGCAGGATGCCAAAAGCATTTTCCACCCTGAGTGGAACACCTAGGGCTGGCCTTGCATGAATGTATATCATATGTACCCATGTGAGTACAGATAGGAATGCATTGTGTGTGAATACATGTGCTTTGGTGCCTTGGGAAGGAAATCCTTGCACCATCTCCTATACAGGTGGGGTGAGTGTTAAAATTGTTCTAAGCCAGCAACAGCGCAGGCCGATTCAAATAGGGGGCGCTGCTGGCAGGACAAAATGGAGAACTCCCATTGGCCAGAGCAAATTCTCAAGGGGAAATGAGACTGCTTTCAGGAAACAGCCTCTTGCTGTGTCCATGCAAAGAGGGTGGGAGGGAAAGGGCAAAACTTGGGAGAGGGGTTCTCCCCTGGCCCCCATCAGCCTTCATTCATAAGCAGAACGTGACTCGCTTTGGCGCCTACTTGCTGTGTGAGTTCAGCGCTTGAGGCTTTCCAGGAATAATAAGGGGGTGGGATGAGAAGGAAAGGAGAGAGACACGTCTTTGGGGGTTGGGGAATGCAGGGAAGACCCCACAAAAGCTTGTCATGAATGTCACCACACATTCCTCACAGAGCGCCAGGCGGAGGTAGGATGCCTTGTTGCTATGACACATTTACTAGGCAGTGAAAGGACAGAGTGGCTGCTAATTCTAAAAGAAATGACATTATATTCTTCTCCTTCCCTCGCCAGTCCCACCCCCCACCACATGCACTTGCCTTTTAATTCCCCCCGCCACCCTTACAGGTTACAAGCAATATGCATGGGATGGGAGGGGGGAACAATGGTAAAAAAAAATCTGCTTCACAAATTGCTGCTAGTACCAAATGTCCCTTCTTATCAAGACTGGACGGGTATTCAATTTTCTCTTCAAACGCCTGCCTTCTGAAATGGTAATAGAATTTCAAATCTGGGGGAAAGAGGAGGGGGGGAGCTGAATATGTGAGGATAACAATGAGAGAGAGAGACAAAGGAAGAAATTATACCAAAAACATATAGTTGGAGTCTTTGCAGGAATTAATTAAATACAAATATAAAGAGAAAATTAACAGCCTCATGTTTAGGAAGGGGTAAAAAAGGATATTTTTTGAGTGTAATTAACCTTTTTTGGCCAAGAACAATAAAGGGATGGGGGTGGGTAGGGAGACGACGGCAAAGAGTTCTAATTGTTTTGGCTTCCAGGAGATAATTAAGGAAGCAGACCCTGTCTTGTGTCAGTGTGTGTTTGTGTGAGTTTGTTGTGTGTGTGGTCTCCGGTTTGGGTGCGTTGGAATTGTGTGCATATAAATAACTCATTTGTTGCTCCTAATTGGTGGGTGGCTGAGAGAGAAGAGAACTATCTGAGAAGAGTGCAAGTCCCCTATAACAGGGACCACCGAGCAGTGCTGAGGAGCAGGGGGGAGTTTTGTATTCTCCCTGCCCACCTCCCCCAGGGAGGTAGGTAACCAGTGAAATACAGCAACTGTTCCCACGAGCTCACGGCCCTCCTGCACCCATGGCTGAATATTTGGAGATGTACGTCACGGGCTATCAGCTGAAGTGGGAGCAGTACATGGAGCAACTGGATGCCAACTTAATAGCACTTACCATCAGTGCTCTTCCTGAGGGGAGAGGAAAATTGGGGCAGAGGGAAAGGAACAAGGGAAGAACAATGACAACGATCAATTGTTCTCCATGTGCACTGAAGGCAGAGCAAGACGCAATCAGCTTAACCTGCAGCAAGGGAGGTTGAGGTTAGATATTAGGAAAAACTAACTCTCGGGATAGTTCAACATTGGAACAGGCTTCCAAGGGAGGTTGTGGAATCCCCATCACTGGAGGTTTTTAAGAACAGGTTGGACCGATACCCGTTAGGATGGTCTAGATATACCTGGTCTTGCCTCAATGCAGGGAGCTGGACTTGATGACCTCTTGAGGTCCTTTCCAGCCCTACAGTTCTATGATTCTCTGACAAGGATGTGGGGAGGGGAGAAGGGAGTAGAGAGATCTGGGGTGTACAACCAATCTGCATAACCTTGGGCCTGACACATGGGACCTATGGGAGAGAGCTGGGGCTGTGTGCTGGTAAATGGCCAGCTGTGCATCCAGCTAACTCTCGGTGCCCACAAACACCTGCTGTGCCCACCGTTGCAAAGTGAGCACACAACTGCAGGAGGTAGGCTGCAAAACAATCCCTTCCCCAGGCTGCATCTCCATGTCTCCATCTGCTAGCTGGGGTAATGGCATCAATGCTTCATTCACTAGTGCTCAGTCCCTTGGCTAGATGGTGCTGGGGAAAGGCCTGTGACTCCCTAGAGTCACTGGTTGTACAGTGCTTTGAAGATACAAACTGCTACGTATGAATCACAAGACAGGTACGGCCCAGGCAGCAGAGTAAGATTTAGCTCACCATTCCCATCCAACGTGCTCTCCTCTGAGCTCTCCACTGCCCCGCCCGAGTTACAATGTATGTTGTGGTTAGACACTCAGCTATCACAGTCGTGAAGCTGTTTCCAACAGGCAGCAATGGCAGCATCTGAACTCTGGTCCACAGCAAAGTCTCCCTTCATCCCAGCAAGCTCAAGGAGAAGCTGCACCTTCTTAACTAGTAGAGGGGGCTGTTACCTAATGGGTCTGTCATACTCTGGTTAAGTACAGCAGTGCCCACAGATGTGCACACACTCACAGGCTGACCCATCGTGCTGTGCTAGCCACGGCCTTTGGGGGCTGAAGGTTAATTTGACAGCTTGCCTGGAATAACTAGCATGAGTGGCTGATCTCCAGCTTCCACCAGATCTACTTCCTATAGCCTTATGCCAGTGAGGGGAGTGGTTAGACTTTTCCTATTGCAAGTGTGTGTTTTTCACAGGCTTTCCCGGGGTGGCTGAGATGGCACAAAATCTGCTCTCTTCATGCTATTGCAGGTCCTGGAGGGTGGACATACTGTGAGGAGAGCAAAGCTTGGTCCAGCTCCTGAGGCACTGAAGACCCCCCTAAACACAAGCAGTGCAGCATTTCAGTTCACCTGTGTATACCTGACTACAGAGCTGTTCGGGTTCACTCCTGATTCTGCAGAACCCAAATTATCAGCCCTAAGCCCAGGCACTAACAGTACAACTGAAAGAAATGAATGGTGTCAGTACATACCATGGCAATGGGCGCGTATACTGACCAGCCCCTGGTTCAGGTGTCATGCATCCGATCCTGCCGTTTGCCATTTCAGATTGCCAAGAAAGGAAGCTGCAGTCTCAATCTTCACATCTGTCGAGTACCCCTCATTCCCTCCCTTCTAAGAGGGGCTTCTGCCACAGAGGCAGAGGAGAGGGAGAAGTTGACCAAGAGAAAGGAGTACTCATGAGCTAGATAAGCATCACTCTGGGCCTGACTTTATGGAAGGAAGACTTCAGGTTAAGTTGGCAGGAAAGGGACGGGACAGACCTGGGCCCTGGTGATTTGGCCCCACTACAGTGGCCCATAGTGGCCACTACTAAAAGACGGAGGTTGCGCTCCATGTTGGGTGGCAGGGCACTCTGATTCCCCAAGGCAGGACTGTGGCACTTTCAGACAGGCCCCAGAAGTCACTGCTGTTGTGTGGGCAGCAGGCTCCCTGACTGAGGGAAGCGCTGTCAGTTTTCCCTTTCCTCCTCAGTGTACTTGACAGGTGGAGTGAAATCACATACAACAACCAACAACCGTGTGGGAGTGTTTTGACAATAGAGCTCATGCTCCATTCCCTGCTTCCAGGAGGGGCTGGAGGGTTTCAAACTAGTTTGTGTTGTTGGGGTTCTAGCACGTTTTCTCTTTGTCCCTGTGGAAAGGTTGCAGAGTCTCCCCCCCACACACACACACACACATCCCCCCACTCTGCCTGGCTCTGGAGCAGACAACAGCAGCCCAGGTGCAAGAAGCTTCCACCTGCTGATCTTAGGGATGTGCCTCCCGCCTGGAATAGTACTTAGAACCCAACATCTTAATACGGCCACCACCTCTCCCCACCCACGTCTCTGCTCCAACACCCCCACTAGCGCCCCGCACTCTTCCCAGTGTTCTCGCCCTACAGCTCCTCCCACTCAGCTTGCTGGCTTCCCCGTTGGGTTTGGAGCACCCTCCTGCCCACTGAGCCCCCTCTCTCTTCTGAGATCGCGCTCCACACCCAAACTCCACCTACTCTGTTCTTCTCGCCTTCCCTTCTTTACAGCTTGAGCCTCAGCACCTGCAACTCCCCTGAAATGCAGTGACGTGAGGCAGGAGTGATTCAGTTCCATAACCTCACCGGGTGCTCCTGCAGTCAGAATCCCCAGCTGGGACCCTTAACTCCTGGCAAGGGGAGCTGGGGTTTAATGCTTCACTGTGCCGATGTACCATGCCTGATTAGCACCCAAAATGCTGGACTGGACCTTTTGTCCCTCTCAGTTCATTGCTTCCCCCTACCCTGTATCTTTTGGCTGAGATGGAAGAACAAGGATAATGGAGTGTCTCCCTCTGCAGAAACAAGGCAACAAAACTCCTCTGTAGGAGATCTTGCAGAGGTAGCCTCAGACAATAGGGTCAGATACAACATTTTTAAGAACACCTGAGAAAGGCCTACTAAGAGCTGAGGGTGAACACAGACCCCGCCAGGTTCAACCCCAGTGGGAAGGTCAGTGGGGTGGACTATGCTAATGACAAGCTCCTGGTCACTGCACTAAAGTCTTGAGCATGATGGACAGGAGCAGGCACTGAAGAGACTTTCAGCGAGCCTGGAAACAATTGACAGAGGTGAATCGAGCAGCCAAATTCATATCTACAAGAGCAGCACTGAAGAGTTCATCACTCTACAATGGAGCTGAGAACAGCTGCTATGGATGGACAAGAGTAGCTTTTGGCATGCAGCCGTCTTAGAACAGTTGATATGGATGGACACGGCTTTATCCCCAGTTAGTAGCATATTGAAGCCACCAATTGCTCCTTATGTTTATTGTAGCCTCTTTGTGTAGCCAGGCAGTGAGCGTCCCGGAGACAGACACACCCCTGCAGTGACCAGTGCCTTATTCCCATCCTGCATAGGGGAGCACTGCATCCTGCCGGGAAGGGGACCCTAGCACTAACTTCCCAGCCCTGGGAAGTCCCAAAATGCAGGTAAACAGACTTCAGAGTCATTCACTTGATACCCCAAAGGGAATGGCCAGGGAGAGGAGGTGCAGTTTGAAAGACAGCCAGTTACTGGGAGTGAGTCGAGGGAGAAAGTCAATGGCCTGTGCTAAATAGGAGGTCAAACAAGATAATCTAAGGATCCCTTTCTGGCATTAAACTATGACTCCATGAGCACTTTAAAAGCTATGGTAGTGGGATCTCTCTCTCTCTCTCTCTCTCTCTCTCACACACACACACACACACACACACACGCACACCCCGCCCCTAACTTTAAGGTTTCCTGGCTCAGAACCAATTTGAACTCTTGGCTGTGAAATCTGCAGCTATGTATATGTGACACTGCTATGTACGTATGTGTGACACTGGCGATGCCTTGCCCCATTGTTACTGGGGGGATGAAGAAGCCAGTAGGCAGCCCCCGATGGGAACTTTCCACCTGGCCATAGCTGGGTACCCAAGGCAATTACTGACTTGGAAGAACTGAAACTGCCTCCCATGGGAGGTAGGGAGTGGGATTGCTTTTTGCCAGATGCTAATTTGTTACAAGTAACTAAAACCTGAGACCTGCTGGGGAGGAGGCTGTCAGCCTGGGAAGCCATCTGCTAGGCAATGCTTCCGCTTGGTTATCTTACAAAGCAGCATTAGCAACACAATGGTCCCCAGGGGCCTGATCCCATTATCCCTGAGTGTTTGCTAGGGAGGAGAGTTGGCAGCGAGAGGGATTGAAGGACACTGCGTAAAGTGACTTTGTTAAGCTTGAGATCACAAGAGTCTAGATGAAAATTCCGGTCAGATGGAGACTGGGTCAGGGTGTGGTGGAGGAGGGATGAGGAAGCCCCCGCTGCGTGAGGCCATGTGTCAGCCCATCAGGTCAGCATGCTGTATTTAGTGGGACAAAAGACACTTCTCATTCTCCTCTCCCGGTTCTTTGTCCCTTTCACCCTCACTTCTCCACCCTCTCCCGGTTCATCTCCCTGTTTCACTCTCTCCAGACTCACTTGCCATCCCAGCTGCTTATGTGTCCCCCTCTCTCCAGGGCTAACTCTCTCCAGGATACAGCATGAGAGCAATAGGGAGAACTGGGGAGAGATGGGATTAGCACCGTGGTTCACCCAGGCCATGTGGGAGCTGTGGGCAGGCAGCAGTGAGGGGCCATCTTTCATACTTCGGGCTCTATGGCAGCACTGGATCAGCTGATGCTAAAATCTTCCACGGTTCACCATTTATCCCTTTTCTATTCAAGTTGGTTAAATTATTTCCCTGGTGTTTACACACCCTCCATGCGGTTGCTCCATTCACCATCCCTGACCTCATACACCCATACCCTCCTCAACACACTTGCTCTGCTCATCCTGTCTTGGCTCCACCACATGATTTTGTGCTGCCCCATCTACTCAGCGTCCTTTCCTTCTCCTCCTGAGTCGCTTCCTGTTGCTAAATCATCCATTTCTCTATAGTGTGCAAGTGACTTTCCCTGGAAAGCATTTTACAAGGTTGGGTCCATGCCAATAATTTGTAGCTTGGAAAGCCTTAGAGAAAGAACAAATACAGGCACAGTTCCTGCATGAAAGCAAAAGAGTCTGAGGGAAGGAAACAGTTTAAGGAGGACATGACCTAGAAGGGCCAAAGTCTGACCTGCCTTAAAATCCTTCCGCTTTGGAATAGGAACGTCCTCAGGATGCTAGATGTCTAGGTTCTTTAATCCACCATTCTGCCATCTTTTTAAAGAAAGATGTTGTTTATGTAGGAGACCTACGATATTATAATAAATCCATGGCCACCTAGCACTTAAAGGTTGTCCTGATGCTGTAAGACCACTTAGAACTTAGCTCCTCCTGGTTGTTGCTCCCCTACCACTTGAACTAAAGGAGAATTTCTTTTAGTTACTAGCAGTATAAGAACCTGACACACAGCTGAGCAGTTCTGATTCTATCCCAACAGGAGGCGGTGGTATACACACTAACCAGCCCCTTGCAATACGCTATGCTCTGCCACTACAGAGCCAGTCAGCTGTGAGCACGCTAGTTAACTAACAATCCTACTCCAAAAGCAGTGCTGACATCACTGGTGCTGTAGCAACTCAAAGGAAGTAAGCTAAACCCAACCACATTGGCTTCAGCCCCCATAAACACAGGTGAGAGGGAAATCCATGTTACCCATTGAAAAAGGAGATGAGAGCTGTGTGGTTAGGACAGGAAGGTTACTGCCATCATCTGAGAGAACCAAGCACAAAACATAAGCTGTCATGGGATAAGAGGGAAGGTTCTCTCATGGATCAGTAACTGATTAAAAGACAGGAAACAGTTTTCAGAATGGAGAGAGGTAAATAGTGGTGTCCCCCAGGGGTCTGTACTGGCCCCAGTCCTATTCAACATATTCATAAATTATCTGGAAAAAGGGGTAAACAGTGAAGTGGCAAAATTTGCAGATGATATAAAACTACTCAAGATAGTTAAGTCCCAAGCAGACTGCGAAGACCTACAAAAAGCTACAAAACTGGGTGACTGGGCAACAAAATGGCAGATGAAATTCTGTGTTGATAAATGCAAAGTAAATGCACATTGGAAAACATCATCCCAACTATACATATAAAATTATGGGGTCTAAATTAGCTGTTACCACGCAAGAAAGAGATCTTGGAGTCATTGTGGACAGTTCTCTGAAAACATCCACTCAATGTGCAATGGCAGTCAAAAAAGTGAACAGAATGTTGGGAATCATTAAGAAAGGGATAGATAAGACGACAGAAAATATCGTATTGCCTCTATATAAATCCATATTACGCCCACATCTTGAATACTGCGTGCAGATGTGGTCACCTCATCTCAAAAAAGATATATTGGAATTGAAAAAGGTACAGAAGAGGGCAATAAAAATGATTAGGGGTATGGAATGGCTTCTGTCTGAGGAGAGATTAACAACACTGGGACTTTTCAGCTTGGAAAAGAGATGACGAAAGGGGGATATGATAGAGGCCTATAAAATCATGACCGGTGTGGAGAAAGTGTTATTTACTCCTCATATCACAAGAACTAGGGGTCACCAAATGAAATTAATAAGCAGCAGGTTTAAAACAAACAAAAGGAAGTATTTTTTCATACAATGCACAGTCAGCCTGTGGAATTCCTTGCCAGAGCGTGTTGTGAAGGCCAAGACTATAACAGGGTTAAAAAAAGAACTAGATAAGTTCATGGAGGATAGGTCCATCAATGGCTATTAGCCAGGATGATGTCCCTGTGCTCTGTTTGCCAGAAGCTTGGAATGGGAGACAGGGGATGGATCACTTGATGATGACCTGTTCTGTTCATTCCCTCTGGGACACCTGGCATTGGCCACAGTCGGAAGACAGGATGCTGGGCTAGATGGACCTTTGGTCTGACCCACTATGGCCGTTTTTATGTTCTATGTTCATTAAACAACATGAAAAACAACTTCCCAATGTCCCTTTAAGAGAAAGAATAATTGTACCAAGGTGGATTATGTAAGCAGCTGCTGACCTTGCTACAGGCCCAGATGCCCAGCTACGTGAGGTAGCTGCTTTGGGCTGGATCTCTGCTGCCGCCTCTAATACACATGTAAGAGTTACCATTTTAAAAATACCTACAAGTGAATAAGGCTAAAGCCAAGTGTCTAACTTGGGTGGGCAGATGCCAGCAAGCAGATGTAACACTAGGAAAAGCCAAGCCAATTCTGTATTATGCATGTTTAAGATCAGATTTTTCCTTTTGACGTATTATAACTACTTCCCCAAAAGTAAATACAAAAAGCTGTTGCAGGAGAAAAGAACTGTTTTTCCTCCATCGAATGCAGTTGCTGGTTTGTTGTGGTAGGGTTGCTATTGCGTTGTGGTTTATCAGTGCCAGTGTTTTCCTCAGGAGGTCTGGACTGTGTATATCAGTGTTAAAAGATCACGTTCAAGCCCCAACTGAGGTAGCCAGAGAGAGGTGTAGGGTGAGTTTGCAGCACACTGCTCTTGAATGTGATTTACCTTCGCTCCTTTATGTGGACTGGGCTTGTCTGCGGAGCCATGCAAGCTGGACCTCCCATACAATCCCATGATGCACAGTAACAAGGTGAGCACTTGGAGAAAGTGACCACAGCAAGAGCCAGTAGAACAATGTAGATGGGCTTAAACAGTGGAGGAATCATAGAGCTGTAGGGCTAGGAGGGATGTCAAGAGGTTGTGTAGTCCATCCCCTCCTCCTCCTCCCCCCTCCCCCCCAGTGAGGCAGGACCAAGTAAACCTTTCAGGTGTCCGTCTAATATGTTCTTAAAAATCTCCAATGATGGGGATTCCACAACAGCCTTTGGTAACCTGTTACACTACTTAACTATCCTTATAGTCAGAAAGATTTTCCTACTATCCAACTGAAATCTACCTTACTTGCAGATTAAGTCCTTTACTTCTTGTCCCATCTGCAGTGGGCATGGAGACCAATTGATCACCATCCTCTTTATAACAGCCCTTAACACATCTGAAGACTTATCAGGTCCCTGCCTCCCCAGCCTTCTTTTCTCAAAATGAAACATGCCCAGTTGTTTTAACCTTTCTTCATATCATGGGGCCCCGCTACTTCCCCTGATTCTATGCACTGCAGAACACACAGCCTGCCTCCCAGCAGAGGAGCATGGCTGCTCTCAGACACTTGTGGGAAAGGGTTAAGCTTCCCTCAGCTATGCAGTCTAAATTGTATTAGGGTAAACTATTTGTATTGTGGCCCCGTCTTGGCAGGGCATCAAGAATGGGTCATTTTGGCTCCCAAACCATGTTTGTTATGACTTGTTTAGTCCATCGTGCTTGGTGAAGCACTGTGGCCGTTCTCCCAGATGCAGGCCTCACTCCGCTTATCCCAGCCTTCGTCACCTGAGTTCAGACTCCTGTAACGTGCTCTGCTTGGAGCTACATCTTGAGACGATTTGCCAGAATAAAGCAAATCGCTTAGTAAGTGGAGCTTTATGTTGGGACCACACACCACTCACGTTTAGGGAGCTGCACTGGCTGCCTGTAGCCTGCCAAGAGGAATCCAAGGTGCTTTTGCCCTGTGAAGAGCTAAAGGGCTTCAAGACCTGCCTACTGGACAGACTGCCTCCCCTCCCGTGGCACACTGCCATGACTATGGTCAGTGGAGGCTCTTGAGCAGGGACCTGCTCAGTACAGCTCTGGTCCATAAGTCAGTCTGTCTGTCAAGGCATTTACACCTTGCTCAGCAACATGATGTTTTACAGAGGCACAGAGAGGTGAAGTGACTTGCCCAAGGCCATACAGAAAGGCAGTGACAGAGCAAGGAACAGAAGTCATAGGACCCCGAGCCCCACGTCTCAGCTCTTACCTCTTAGATTGAAGATCCCATGATGGCCCCTGCCCACGGACTGCCTTAAATCCTCTCACCCCATCCTGCTGTGCACCCTCCTGTAGAAGGAGCAGTAACGTGTTCTCTGGCTACTGGGCTTTTCCCCACCACTTGTAATTGCTTGTGACTGAGGAGCAGTGACTGGGGAGCAAGCACAAATCTCATGGTAAAAGGTGGCATTGGAAGCCTGCAGCAGACAGATACAGCAGCCAAATTCACTCCATGTGCAACGCTGGTCCTCACAGATGCACAGCATTGATCTGTTTAATCCAATAAACTGCAATCCAAGGAAATTTTTGTTAGTTGGCAATGGCAAACTGGAAGCTAAGGAGTAGGAGGGGGAAAAAAACCCAACCAAACCCAACACAAAAGAGGCTAGCAGAAAAAAAAAAAGTAAATAAGGATTAAAGGGAATATGAAAGCTCTTTCATTCAAGCAGCCCATAAAGAGCAACTTCTCTGCCTTTTGTGAGCTTTTATTTCAGCTGATATGATTTAAACTAAATCCTGAATGGGCATCTCCCCCTGGCTCATCAGGAATCATGAGGCTTGGTTTCAGTTACTAACCAGATTTCTTCCGCAGTTAAAAATGCTGCTGTAGAAAGTTGAAGAATTAATTTGTTTAAAAACCAAAAGTTGCCTTGTCACACGGCACAAAATCAGATGGCTCCCCCAGTCCATCCCCTCAGTGGGTACTGATAGTCCTGGCAGAGCTCCTACTTACTTGCTTTATGACATTTGTAACAAGGAGCTCATTAAATTAATAGCTGTGCTTTATTTTTAATGTTGTGTTTCGCTAATTCTGACTTACAATGGCACTCCCTGTTCGTATAAAACACTACTAAACGCAATATTGTGATGCATTCTACTGCAGAGCCAGCAGATCAAAGGGAATGCTCAAGTGGTCCCTGCCAAATAGCTGGCTTGGAAGGAACAGCCCCTCTGATTCTTGCTGTGGGTAGAATCACTCAAGTCTCCAAATTAAGACCCCATTAAAACCATTAGGAACTTAGCAATTGCCCCACCAAATTCGATCCATGGTCCATCTAGTCCAGTATCCTGACTAGTACCACATACTTCTGAGGAAGGTGCACAGTTTCCTCCTGAGTGCAATAAGGAAAAAAACTTCCCTCATGGGCATTTATTCCATAACTTCGCTAGTTAGAAGTCGGCTTATGCACAAAGTAAAAGAGTTCATATCTCTTCTCTTTCCCCCTCATCTACTGTAAGAACATAAGAGCGGCCATACTGGGTCAGACCAAAGGTCCATCAAGACCAGTATCTTGTCCTCTGACAGTGGCCAATGGCAGGTGCCCCAAAGGGAATGAACAGACAGATTATCATCAAGTGAACCATGCCCTGTCACCCAGTCCCAACTTCTGGCAAACAAGAGGCTAGGGACACCATTCCTGCCCATCCTGGCTAATAGCCATTGATGGACCTATCTTCCATGAATCTATCTAGCTCCCTTTTGAACCCCATTATAGTATTGGCCTTCACAACACCCTCTGGCAAGGAGTTCCAGAGGTTGGCAGTGTGTTGTGTGAAAAAATACTTTCTTGTGTTTGTTTTAAACCTGTTACCTATTAATTTCATTTGGTGGCCCAAATGAAGCAGTGGCTGTTCTCATTATCCATACAGAGGTATAACCCTGACTAAACTTTTGGCCTCAGAGAGGTCATGCGGCAGTGGGTTCCACAGGTTAATTATGCAATTGTGTCAAAAAGTGTCTCCCTATCTCAATTTTAAATTTTCTCCTTTGTTGTCCTTTGAGAAGGAGCACCAAGGCCTTATGGTTTGATCACCTGGGGACAGATAAATTGAAGGCCTTCCCCTTTGGAGGGCTCTTGTAGTGTATAAACCTCACATAGCTGCCTCCACACCTGAGAAGCTAGCAAAGCCATTTCAGTGCAGATGTCACAAACCCAATATATTTGAAATACACATGGAGACTGGCAGTGGTCAATAACTACTGGGGCACTGAGCCTTTCACTTCTACAATACCAGGTCAAAATCAACAAGGGGCAGTAGTGACCAAAAACAGTTAGGGTGGGATCCACCAAGGTACTTAGGCACCTAAGTTTCAGGTTGAGGATCCTAAGTCCCAGTTGTGGCTCTACTGTGATCCAGAAAACTGCAGTCAAACCGCACAGGGGCCTCAACTCACTTGGCACCTACATTTTTCAGTGTAAAAGTTCCCTAGGTGCCTACATTCCTGCTTCTGGGCAAGCGTGTTGCTGCCTTCCTCTAGGCATCTGGATGCCTATCTCCCAACCAAGCTGCAGAATGATCCACAAACCAGGGGGAGATAGGCGTTCAGCCACCTAAAAGTCATGTGTGGGGCCTGGATTGAGTAGCAGTCTCCAAGCACACCTACTGGATCGGGTCCCATTCAGATGTGACCAGAGGCTCAATGACTATTTATCCACAGTGGAACAGTCATTGGGCCAGAGAGAGACAGAGAATGGGAATGACTTTAGGGCCCAGTGGTTACTGCATCCACCTGGTCTTATCCCCCTGCTCCAACTACTCTTTCAGCATTTATCCAAAGTGCAAAAACAGGAGACTGAGGGAGCGCCCCATCAGCATAGCTGACAGCTCAGCAGTTAGCACATTCCCCTGCAAGGTGGAACACCCCCACCTCAGTTCGAATCCTCTCCCCTCCCTCTGGCAGAGTGCTCTAACCACTGAGCTGAAAGTTTAAGGTGGGCACCACCTCCACCTGTTTCATGGGGAGCAAGGCAGGTGTCTAACGTGCATTCCTCTAGAAATGTTTTAGGGTATCTGTACATGGCGATAAAAAACCCACTGCACCGTGTCTCAGAGCACGGCTCAGCTGACTTGGGCTGTGGGGCTATAAAATTACAGTGCTGGCTTTTGTGAATCATAGTCTCAGGCTCTCTCACTCCCCATTCATTACATCGGAGCCCAGGCACCTAACGTGGCTTTGCGGATCACAGTGTTGTTTCTGTGATCTTCTAGATGCCTAGAAGTTAGGCACCATGATGCTTAGCAATGCAACGTCCAGGTTCCTTTGTGGATCCCAGCCTTCCTAGCTAAGAGCTGTTTGGCAGCTTATAGGGCTGTTTGCATTAGGTAAGTTCACTGGTTCAGGCACAACCAGCTCAGCTGAGCGGTGCTAGGCCCGTTCTTCATTTCCGTGGGTTCACAGCATCCACACTACAGCCAGCCAGTTGTCAGGCTCCCCAACCATTGCTAAAGTAGTGACTGAAGCTTCTAGCCCACTGGTGCCTACGCCATCCTCTAGAAAAAGACCATTCCACTACACCAACAGGTGGAGAGCTGGTGGCAAAGCAAGTGTCATTTGTAATAAGTTTTTATTACTAAAGTACATTTGATACTTATAAAAACTTGCACTGATCGTGTGTCTCCTGGTTAGGATTCATGGGGTACCAGACAGCCAAGATCACTGAGCACTGCCTTTGTTCCACTCAGTTCTCCTGGGTGGGTGGGGTTGCATTGTGTCCTATGTTACTCATGTGGTCTGGCTAGAAGATCGAATGGCCCCTGCTGGCCTTAAAACCCATGGAGAACAAGGAGCTAGGGAAAAGCATTAGGGGATTGGGCTGGGATTGCTGGCTACTCCATTTGTGGTACCCTGCCATGCTGGTATCATAGTAGTGTGCAGTTAAATTGCGCAGACACAGCTATTATTAAGACATGATCAAAGAAGATACAATCAGAACAGTAGTGGCACTACTTGTGCTATGGGGGAAGTGTTACACGTGGGTCTGTTGACAACATATCTTCAGTGCACTGCACGTACTCCACAGCAAGTCACTCCAATGTACTGTTGGAGTGACACCATTTTTCTCTAACGCCATCGGACGTCCTGTGAACTGAGTTAGTGGTCTGGCTCTGGTTCCTAATGGACAAGCATACTGGTCACAAGAGACACAACAGTCATTGGTACCAGTTGCCTGACAGACCCAGTTGAGAAACCAAAACTGCATGTTCCCTGAGCATTGAAATGCCCTCTCAGCCCAAGAGGTGGCACCTTTGGTCAGAGGTGAGGCATGAGATGGCAGGAGGTGAGGGGTAAGGACAACCTTCTCCAAGTCTAGCACCTCTCTCTGGAACCTAGTTCACGACAAGAAATTGAAAATAGATAAGAGACAACTTAGTCAGCCTGGGGTTTTGCCCCAGCAAAATCTTTGGGTAAATGACATAAGCACATCTAAAGTGCTACCTGCACCAGCATCCCCTTGAAACTATTGCAGCTCCTCCTTTTCCTGCTCTTCCCTTTCCGTTATTTGCCTTCGGTTTTAGTCCAAGTGGTATATTGCTATTATAAACCTACCTCGCTTTAAAGATTGAGGGTTTTGGAGCCTGCACCTTTGTCTCATGCACCTTTGTGCAACTCCATGCAGAACCATTTGACGTGAACGATCTTCCTAGGGCCAACACTAATTGGTCAGATTCTATGCCCGGGAGATCAGCAGCCATGCTTATGCTAAAACTAAGCATCTGAAACCAAAGAGAATCAACGGTACACTCCATTGCTCCCACCCCCGTCAAGTGCACATTCCAGGGGAGGCACTTCTCAAGAAGACAGCAAAAAGGGCATGTAATGTGGGGCATTGGTGGACAGATGAGGGTTGCCAGCTGTCATTGGTTTCAGACTCCAGAGGAGCAGTTGAATTTACCTTTAACACAGAAGCAACAGTTTGCTTGTTCGTCTCTCCAGCAAAAGAGACAAAAAGGTCCTTGCCTTGAGCTGACCGGCTGTGAACGTACGAAGGGAGAGTACCTGGTGACTAAATGCAAGACACACATTTTGGACGTGGAGGCCTGCTAGTGCTGGCAGCTGCTCTAGTTGCTCCCTTTGGCTCTGCCCCAGTTTGCCCACAAACTACCACCACTCTGCAGGTGTAAATAGATACCCGAGGGGGAGGGGTATCATTACTTGCACAGAACAATTATGGACACAAGGGAGGTTGCAAAACCAGGCTAGGAAGAGACTTTAACCACTTCAGTCTGTATCACCTCTCAAACGTGGAGAACCGGGGAAATGAGCAGACAGCAAGACACGCACACACACAGTGGTGGTGGTGGAGGAGGAAGGTTATAAGGAGATCAGTTCAAGAATATTACAGCCACCTTCCCCGAGGACAACGATACAGAATTCCATTCAAGAGGAGCAGGTGTTCAGATTCTGGTTAAAGATAGCCAGTAATTTCCAATTGTGTTGCACCAGCTGGAGAGGGAAGAGATCCTGGTAAGAACGGCCATACTGGGTCAGACCAAGGGTCCATTTAGCCAAATATTTGGTCTTTTGACATTGGCCAGTGACAGGTGCTTCAGAGGGAATGAACAGAACAGGCAATCATTAAGTGATATATCCCCTGTCGTCCACTCCCAACTTCTGGCAATCAGAGGCTAGGGACATCCCTGACCATCTTGGCTAATAGCCAATAGGTATTCTAAGGCAGTGTGAGTTGTAATGTGTTAGTCTTTGTGTACACACAACAGACCACTGCAATTGTAGACTATATTTTAAATAGGTACATTTCTACTACAGCAATTGGTAGAGGAGAGGGGGCAGGGAAAGCCAGGGGACATAGACCCTATACTTCTTCCACGTCCATACAGACTGTGACAGTCATTGCAACAGGCCACCATGCAAAGTTAAGGACCTGATCGTGAAAGGCACAGAGTGTCTGCAATGGAAGCTCAGCACCTCTAGGGATCAGGCCCTGTTTAGCAAGCAAGCTACAGAAAGGAACTTTTAACTAGTTTGGAAATAAAATAAATAACACCTTAAAAGACAAATGGAAAATTCTGCCTGGAAAAGGAGCACACAGAATGAGATCACAGGATTCGGCAGACTATAAAATAGGAAGTGAGACTCTTCTCCCCCAACAGCTGCACAAAACCCTCCTACAAAGATTACAGACACACTTGGCAATTGCCTTCCTCCTTCAGCCACTCTCATCGTGGACAAGGCAGAGTTGGTAAAAGCACGAATGCAGAGAGGATATTAGATAAAGCATCTGATAAAGTCAAGCGTGAAATATTAACCACAGGAGGCGATGGGTTGTAGTTTTATGCAAGATCACAAATTCAGTGTTTAGAGAGCCTGAGATGCCCTTGTATATTAGAGCTTCCGAGTGCTTGTTGAATATTGCATTTAAAGAGCCACCGAGGCTTCTTGGAAAATTTTGAACTACGTTTTTATTTACTGTATTTTCTCACTTTTGTTCTTGCTGTTCCCTTCCCTTCCCATTATGCTAGGGCCTTTCACACGAAAACAAGTTGTTTATTTATTTCCCATTCATCCAGCCAATTTAAGCCAGTTTGTGCTTGTAACTGGGCATTCTGCAAACCTAATTTTCACATGCAGTTACTGCAACTGTACACCCCACATGCTAATGACTAGTTGCATTTGTGCACACAATTACCTATTTGCACACACAACTACCTTACCTGCACAAGCAAAGTAGTTATGCAGGTGCTCAGCTGAACTGTCTGAAAATCTGGCTGTGTGTGAATGTTGTGCAGGTGAAAGAGGCTGGAGCAACAGTCCTCGATACTGAGGTCCTACTTGTCCAGTAAACGTGCAGCACGGACTGCAGCAGAGCAAGCTTCCCCCATAATCCCTCAACCTTGCCTTGAAGGGACCTTCTTCAAAGGGTGAGAGCGCAGTTCAGTTTCTATGGTCCACTCAGTCCTTGTTTATTCTGGTGGAGACTGCTAGGATGCCAATTAGTGCCAACTGTGACAGGTTGTGTGGTGAGGACAACTATCTGTCACTGAGTACTAGACTGTAATCATAACAAACTTTGCCACTTAGGAGTTTAACTGACACCTGCCATCACAATCCTCCATGAAAATCAAACTCGAGCTCTGCAACAAGCAACAAAGATTTCATGAACAGGCAGTCAAGGAATCAAATGGGGAGATAACCCACAGGAGCTGATTAACGCATGGTACAGGGTGTCTCCTGTCTTTGCAAGGCCCTTAGGAACACACAGGACGGGGAAAAGGAAGAAAACACACCAGAGAACACTCATTAGAGATGGTGTGTCATGTGTAAAGCGAAGGGTTTTCACAATGCTCAGAAGGTACCCAAGGCTCTAGAGCAGGGGTGGGCAAACTTTTTGGCCTGAGGGCCACATCGGGGTTCTGAAACTGTGTATTGAATTGCTCCCCGTAGGAATGTGCTACTTACAGTGTACTACTTACAGCTGCCAGTCCTGGTGCTCTGAGCAGCATGGTAAGGGGGTGGGGAGTAGGGGGGTTGGATAAGGGGCAGGGATTCCCAGGGGGGCAGTCAGGGGACAGGGGGTGGTTGGATGGGACAGAGGTTCTGGGGGTGGTGGTATCAGGGGATGGGGGGGTTGGATAGGGGTTAGGGTCCCAGGGGGGCGGTTAGGGGCAGGAGGTCCTGGGAGGGGACAGTTAGGGGACAAGGAGAAGGGGAACGTGACAGCTAGCACCTTTCAATGGCATCATTCAGCAGTGGGTGGGAGGGTAACAAGTGTGGTGGATTTTCTGGAAAGCAGGTAGAACCACAATTCCATCCTGGAAGGAGGCATCCTGAGACCTACCAAAACTCATTTCATAGCCATGCTCCCAGGAGAAGATCAAGCCAATATCCCAGGGCTGAATGGCTTTCAGCCTCACTACCTCCTATAGAGCTGGCTTTCCAGCCCCATCACTGGGCTGCACACAATGCATGTCAGATGGGTTTATTTTAGTCTTCATATGTATCCTGCTTGCACTGAATTCTTCTTAATCGGGACTTAAAGCACCAATATGTAAGGAATATGACAGCGAGTACAGAGGCTACAAAATGAGTTGATTTCTCTCACGATCAGCCTCACTCCACCATCATCTCATCTACGATTTCTGGCCCACCAGTGGATCGGGGAGGTGACTGAAGGGCAGAGGGAATAAAGGCAGTTAAACTAATCGAGCATTTCATTAGGAAGTGCCGGATGGCCTCAGACTGATACTCTGTCATCACTGGGGCTGCACAACAGTGGTAGTACACCTGGCCAGCATTAGCCTGAATGAGGCCAGAGATGCTGCCTTTACGTTTTTATGACTAGATCTCCTCCTCCCCCGCTATCCATTGGGTTTATTTTGCAAGCGATCACATCTGTTTATGTTTCACAGACACCTGCATATCTTGAGATGACAGCAACTCCCTGAATGCTGTAATCAGTTATTTCTCAACAGAGGAATTGCCAATTTGGTAAATAAAGCTAATTATGAAAGAACATGGAAATGTATTACAGTTGCCTCAGGGAGAAAATTGTCCTGTGCAGTGGGATATTCAGCCCTGACATCAGAGTCCATCACAACCTCCACCCCCACCCCGCAAACTGGGGTGGCTGAAATGCAGGTCATGCAGACTACATACGCCAAACAAACCAGGGGGAGAGGCGGGACGAGGAGGTAAGCTAATGGGGACAATCACCCCTCCAAGCCAACAGTAATTAAGAAGTAGTCATCACCTGGAGATGAACCTTACCCCTCTACATTCCTGCAGTTAGTGGCTCTAGTGCTCTGCTCCACAGAATGTACATGCTGTAGGCAGAGCAGAAGCCAGACCCTGTTGGCATGGCAGCAGCACAGAAACCCCTCCCAACTCTGCCAGCAACAGATCTGAGGGCACAAAGTGCCCAGCTCTGGTTCGTGAAGCTTTCCCTCCTCTCCTAGGGCCAGTGGGTCTGACCTGCACAGTGCAGCAAAATTGGAATTGAAGGGAGATCTGTGGTTTTAACAAAGCAAGGGCAAAGAGCGAGTGAACACAGTGCCTTGTATGGTGAACAGGGCTTTGCAGCTCTGTCCTGCTTGATTAACAGCAAGTGTAAAAGGCCAGGAAACTGAGCTGACATATGGGCACATTTCCAGTTTAAGTGCACCCATGAGGAGTGGCAAAGTTCAATAATGACTCCGGAAGTGGCACTCTACTACTGAACCAAACACCCAACAGAGCTGGGAAGGGCACTGTAATGCTGGAGGTGCGACATTTTGGCTAAGACGTTAAACTGAGGTCCTGATCTCATGCGGTTATTGAAGACATAGTCCATTCGTCAATAGCTTTGGTGCTGGCTGGCTATTGGCTGGCTATTCCACCCCTGCTCATTTCATTCTGGCTACCTTATATTCCCCCTATGGTTTCAACTGGAGAAGTTATTCTTCATTTCCTGTCCCAAAGTACTACATAATGTTCTTGGCATGGGAAATCATGAACCAGGTCCCAACCTACAGGTGGCTGCATGTCAAAGATGGGAGAACGATCTCTGCATGTGCTAGACACATAAGTACAGAGTGTGCACAGCAATAGAGACGTGTTCAGTCACAGGCCAGAGCCAGGCAGTGCCGATGCTAGGAGACACCCAAAGAAATACATTCCAAATAGACTGACTGCCTCGCAACATGGATAGGTATGCATTGCTAGACATGCTGTTCCCTACTGCCCCTTGTTTCACAAAGAGGGAACACAATGGAGTGGGGGCTGGAGGGTGAGAGAGAAAGAGAGGAGAGAGTTTACAGCAAGTGGGGAAGGGAGAATGCACAAGAGACCGGTGGAGTGAGGACTCTGTATTACAGGGGTGGCCAACCTGAGCCTGAGAAGGAGCCAGAATTTACCACAGCCCCCCATCAGCTGCCCCTGGTCCCAGTGCTTCCCACTCACCGGCAGCCCCGCCAATCAATCAGCTGTTTCATGGTGTGCAGGAGGCTCTGGGGGGAAGGGGGAGGAGTGGGGGCACTGCAGGCTGAGAGGAGGGGATGGGAAGGGCTGGAGTGGGGGGCAGGTCCTGTGGCAGAGCCAGGGGTCAAGCAGTGAGCACCCCCCGGCACATTGGAAAGTTGGTGCCTGTAGCTCCAGCCCTGGAGTCTGTGCCAATAAGAGGAGCCACATATTAACGTCTGAAGAGCCACATGTGGCTCCGGAGCCACAGGTTGGCCACCCCCTGCTGTATTAGGTAAGTGGAAATTTTTTGCAGCATTATTCACCACAGCTAGTTCCCTTTTGGCCATGGCTTTTGTCCCCTTCCGGGCAGAGCTTTGTCCCCTTCCAAGTACTTTCAGAAAAGCCAAAGTCATTCAATCCCTGGCCTGAAAAACAAGATTTTTAATTTACACACTGTGATTGGAACTATTCCTATCCCTATTCCTGATGCTTATTGGGAATTGACAGATTTTCGCTGCTGGCAGGGGCCGGAGGGAAAGTACGGAGCAATTCTCAAACTCACAGGGCCGAAAGCATCTCACAGACTCAGTGACCATTAGACAGTTTATTGTTCTTAGGAGGGAGCCTTGGAAGGGAAGGAATGTGTCTGCTGGTGTTAACGACAAGAGCATGCTAGGAACAATTAATCCTAACCAGCAGGTCAGGGTTGCTTCTCCCAATACTTCAGATGCCTTTCTCTGGAGCACAAGGACAAAGGCAACAGCACTTGAAATACAGATTGCATAAGTGAAACCAAAACTAGTACGGAGTTAACTAGGCCTTGGGTCACATGGGCCTCTAAGCTATGTGCCCTGCTGTGGGCACTTATGTTGATGGGCTTCTTTTCACAATGAACAAATAGAAAGGGTGAAGCACATTTGGCAGAACAGTGCTGCCCCTCAAGCCCTCCCCCCAACCCCAACTCCAAAAACATCCAGTGAGACAGATACATGCAGGCGTTTAGAAGAGGAATCGTGTCGTTTTCTTGGACTGCTACAGACAGAAGGCACCGATTTTGGTCAGCATAAATCCAGAAGGATGCTGGGCTTCCAAGGGTCTCTGTGGTCCCTGTGCTCTGCTCTTTGGTGGTTGTCGGGGTTTATCCATCATTAACCAACAGTTCCTGGGAAAGAGGGAAAGAAGAAGACAAAGGGAAGAGCTGGCTGGTTAGTTATTCAACTGCTGACACTGGACTGTTTCTTTCTGAGATGAATGAGTAACACAGGCAGTGATGAGATATAGCTCACAACCAGACAGGAGAAACAGCAGCCTTCAGAAGATTATCAGGTATTCCTGGCTGCAAAACAAAGCAAGATGTGGGGGGAAATAGGGATCATAGAAAAGGTCACTGAAACAGCCAAATGGCAGAGGAAGAACATTTGAAATGTGAAACTGGCCCCTCACCTCTTTCCACCCTGTTCCACCCAAAATCAACATGATCCCACCCCAATTTACAGGTCTAACATTTCAGGCGGGAGAAGTTAAAAATCCCAAAGTTCCATTTGCTTCCTGATGAGCTCTGAATGAAGATTCTGTAACTACACAGCATAGCTCTCAGTAGCAGAGATCTTCACACTGCCATTAAGGTTTCCTCTCAGCCTCTAGCAAAATCAAGGTTGGTTTGAAGAGGAGGAATGAACCCTGTCCCAGCAGTTCACTTGCTCCTAGATTGTCTTCTGGATCATCACCCCTACATGTTTCTGCTCAGGCCAAGAAAGATTTCTTTCACGTTTCTCACCTAACATCTTGTCAGCTCCTGCAGCTTCTGGGAGCTAGCAGCAAGAAACCCCAAACCAAGCTAAAGCATGTTAAACCCTCCTTGTTTGTCCTTAGGGCTGACCCAAACTAAGGCTGCTGGCTAGGGGGTCACCATCCCCTACAATCTCTGCCTGGCTGACCCCATCTCCTCCTCTGATAGTGGAGCTGGAACAAAAGGAAACACCTTTTTGCCAGACTCCTCTGATAACAGGTAAGAGGGGAGGTAATTTGTGGCCCAATTGGCCACCTTTCTGGGATCTTGGGTCCCACAAATGGTAAGGCTACCCTGGGACACGTGAAAGCAGCCCCAGGATCAAACATGAGGCACTAGATCTGGTGAGGGGCACAAGAAAAAACTTGTCCAAGGAAAGATTTAACAATGGGGATATAAGGACTTCGGTAAGAAACAGCAGGTCTCCAGCCTCAGATTCAAGAGTCAACATTCCCAACGTAAATCACACTGGAGACGGATTATTTTTTCCATCAAATATTTATACAGTGCCCATCATGGCAGCATCTTGGCCTCTTACTGTAAGTGCCAAATTGACACACACACACACAGACCAGGACAACAATAAAATGTCTGTTCCTGTCTTTTGATGGGCCTGGGCTCTGACCCTACCCTGATTAAACGAGGCAGTTTACAATCTGCCCTGAAGGCCACCAACTTTGAGCTCTGGTAGACCAGAAATAGCAGGTTCCCCAGGTGAGGGCTCTCCACTGAGAATGAATGCTCTGATACTGGCTTTGGAAAGCTCTGCTCCAGTAATCAACAGCAAGAGTGATGATCCTCCCATGACGGTCCATGGACAGGTGGGAAGAGAGGCTGCAGTCTCTCAGCTAGGCAAGTTCCAGATCAGCTCTGGGTAACAGTACACCACCCCATGGCAGGGTTGACAATCTCGTGCTGTGTTCACTCCCTAGGCCCAGCAGGGCTTAGAGCAGTTTGCTCAGCCCCTACGAAGCTGAACACTTCCTATCAATCTATACATACACACACTCCACCTGACACATGGACAAGTACAGACAAGCTTAGAAGGGAACAGCACCCTATCCTCCTTCCAGAGGGTCTGACACGAGAAGGATAGAGGATGAAGAAATAGAGGGTCCCACAGACCACTCTCACTCCCACTAAAGTTTGAGTGACTTTGGCTTTTAATCTGAGTGACACAAACCTTCCTAAAACCCAGATCAACCTCATGTGCTTTGTCCCCAGAGGAATCTTTTAGCTTCTTTGAACCCTATTCTCTACCTGCACTCCATGTCATGCTAATGGTAAGAGAAGACAAAACCTGCACCTTTTTAGGATATCATGGTGGCTGCAGCACATGCCATCGTCTCCCCGTCTTTATTCCCACTTCTCTCATTTCTGTAAATTCAAAGAAAACAGCTGCCCTGTAATGAGCTCCTACCTCCTCCCCTTCCTGTGGATGACAGCAGAGCTGATGCCAAGTGAAGGCTACTTTCCTCACTGGGCATCAAGGTGCTTGTGTGATGCCAGCAAACATTTCTACTTTTAAGTCAGAGTCAAAACCTTAAGGATGAGTGGTCATACTTCCCTAGAAGCAGATGCTGGTTCTGCCAACCACCTGCATACCCAGGGTACTTTCAGTGATTTATAATCCAGGCTCCTGGTCTCTGATGCCATCTCATATAGTGGGTAGGTAGTTGGTTCCCTGTATCAGCAACAGCAGCATCCTACCAGCCACACATTCAGCAAATTGGCAGTCTGTCTAAACTACAGTGAAAAGCGTGTTGAGGGAACCAGTTCTGATGTTGGTTGTCTCCCCTACTGACTGGGTTAAAGCATGGTTCCATTTTGCAGGGCAAGCGGAACCTAGACATGTTTAAAGAACCTTGCTAAAGCCAGCTACAGAAAGGAGGCTGAGTGACTCAGGGATGATGGGGTCTCTCACAGCAGTCCAGAGGTTCAGGCTGGATTTGAGCTCTATCCCCCTGCCTGCCCGGTGGTCTTCCTTATGGGAGAAGCTGCTTTTCCTGCAAGCACTGGCCCAGAAAGGGGGGTCCTTACAGGAATGATATCACTGTGCCGGATAACGTTCATCAGCAGCTGGTGATGTCACTCCAGCAGTAACCTAATAAGAGGTTCATGTCCGCTGACTGAGATTCCTGCAAGGGCAATTATTCAGCCCGCACCTCCTGTGCCTCCTCAGTATGCTCCCATCTCTGGCATTAATGAGCGCGCGGGAGTTGGTAGGAATGTGAGGATTAAGAGAAACGTTATTTGCCAAATGATCTAGTCAAAGCTTATCAGGAAATCATCAAAATTACTTGACCAGCTCTAATTTCCCAAGTAATTTTTCTGATCATTAGGAAGTCAAAGTTTTACATTAAGCAGTACATTTTAAAAACTGCAAAATGCAATAAGCAAAGCAGCAATACATTTCACAGTAAAATAATTCATTATATCAATTCCGCAACATTTTAGTTAAGCGTCAAGGAATGCTGCATTCTTTAATAGAGCCACTAATGCACCAACTCACCCTTCAATTATATTTTAAAAAACTTTAAAAAAGCACTTCTTCTCCCTACAGATTGTGATAGCTATCAGTTATTTTCATTTGTTTTTACTTGCTGAGAGAAAGACAATTAGCCAGCACTTACTGATTAAAATCAAATCCGTCCAACCCCAAACTATCTGCGCACCTCTAGGGATGTGTCAACCTGAAGGTTAACAAGCATTCCTAATCCTAGAACATCACAGGATCCATCTCATTGGGGGGTGGGGAATAGAACTTGATGAAGCTCCTTGTCTAATAAGCATTGGACCCCAAAGCTGGCAGGGTGCAGAACAGAGCTGCCCACCTGCTTCCTGCCATGCAGCTTGCATCAAGGAAAGTTTCTATGAACAAAGGCTGCAGTTGGATAGTGCTATCAATCAGCCCAGGCTGCTCCCAATGGAGGCCTGATACAATTACATCTAAGATCAACACGCACTGGATGGAGTGACTAATTAATTTTTGCCCTCCTAAGAGGGTACTGTATGTTGTGCTGATGAAGGTTATGGGACTGGCAGTGCTTGGAGACTGAAGTACTCTCAGCACATGGCTGATTGGATACAGGGAAACATCTCACAGCCATGACCGCTTCACTGCTTGGCACAGACCCACTCTCATAGCATTTCCCAAAGCAGCACAGACCAGTGCTATCCTGTCTCCAGTAGAGGTCAGTGACTGATGCTTCAGAGGGACACAGAAACCCTCTTAATATGTACTTAGGTTCATTTTACAAAGAAAGGGCCAGGCTCTGCAATCATTTCAACTCAAGACATTTTGTCCTTTCCAAGGCTGTGTTTAGCTGTGGGGAGTCGGAGCTCTCCCCTACTCATCCTTGTACCAATGTGGGGGAACAGGTAAACCCAGCAACAAAGTTTTCTAGTGCCGCTCTATTATCTTCCTCCCTTTTATTCTCTGCTCTGTGTGGTGCCTGCAGCCAGAAGGGTAGCCAGTATAGAGCTGTAGTGAGGAACCTCTCCCCCTTGCCCCATCAAGGCTGGGTTGATCTAGCTGCCAGGGTCCTGGTGTTGCCTGGCACTCACAGGCAGATGTGGAACGTTCTCAGTTGACAGCCTCATACCCTGTGAAACGTGCTCCCTCTGGTGGTTTGCCAGAAGCCATGTTTGGCAAACCTCAACACAGGGCAAGGCACATTTGTTAAAATTAAAGCCCGAGCAAACACCACGGCAGCAAACCCTGCCGTTTGCTGGGTGCCTCTGATGGACACTATTTTACATTTGTTTTCATATTATTTTCAGCATTCAGGTGCCATGGCAACAGGATCAGGATTGCCAGCCACAAGCCAAATGTCTAGGATTCCCCTTCTCTCCTGAATCCCTCCCCCAGAAGGGTGGTGGAGAAAAAGGGGAAAGTGGATGTTTTTAGCTTCTCCGCATGGTTGTAGCTGTAACCTCACCCCACAAACCAGCTTATCCTCTCTTTGGAAAAACTTTCATTTAAATTATTATGAATCTCTTTTTTGTGAATCTGCCAAGAGAGGTTCTGAGTTCTAAACAGCTATCAATGGACCTCCTTGAGCAGGGTGCAATCACCTGGGTGCAGGACATTAATTCCTCATTGCACTTGTGCTGCAGATACTGACACTTGCTGCCTTATCTTTAGCACTTCCGCTCCAGAGAGCTTTACAAACATCAGTTCCGTCCCAGCATCTCGTGGAGGTGGGGAAGTGTTGTCCTCATTGTACATGGGGGAGACAGGCTCAGAAATGTAAAGTAACTTGTTCAAAGCCATGCAGAGGGAGTCAGTGGCATAGCTGGAATTACAACTCTGGAGTTCATGGCTCCCTGCCCTATGCGCATACCATACCTCTCCACAGCAGCCTTAATACTGGTGCACGTGTGGTCTGCCTTTAGCAGCATGACTGCAGAAGTGTTTTTCACTTTTGCTAACTCAGAAGAGTCCTCCAAGAAAACACAAAAAACACTGCCAGTCCCAAGATGGGTAGTCAAGGCCTTTTTACTGGCTAAGGCATTTGCTCCTGGACTATTAACACCTCAAACTATTTTTAGGGGCATTTGCGTCACTTTGATTTGATGTATGCTGCAGGTATTTTTCAGTGATGTGCAATCTGTATTGTTGCATTCAGTGTACGGTCTATTCCAAGGAGCAGCTGTGCTGACAAATGGATCAAAGCACTTCTATGCCATACACTTACTGCACAATAATAAAGCAGCTTGATACCTCTCTCTCTCACGTCCTTCAGGATAACACACAGTCCAAGGGTACTGGGGAGGTTTGCTTTCCTTCTTGCAAAGTTTGGATTAAGAAGGGACAGGAGAGTAATTTAAGCACCAAGAAAAATAGTTCATTCAATAAACAACCCACAGAGTTCTGCTTCCTCATCCCCTACTCTGTTAATTGTTTCCAGTAGCTTTGCAGAGATAGAGGAGGAACAGAAATAACTAGCTTCTGGCCTACTTCACTCCTGGATATAGATCTCAGAAGCCGGCATAGTGGCAGAATGGAAAGCCTCCAAAAAGGTACAAGGTGTATTGTGGGGGAACCACAGAGAGCACATCAGCATGGAAGCCCCTCACTTGGCCTACCCAACCTGATGGAAAAAAGGAAACAGATCTTCTCTACTTATTTCGTGTATTTTCTCCTTGACTCGAGAGACCAGATGCAGTTTGCTTTGCTCTGCCACTACACCTCCTGTCGTCTGTGTATGACTGGACGATAGAGTAATTCACTAGCTCCACTAATCTCTAGTTGTTCTGAGACTCACCTGTTTGTTCATGTATTATAACATATTGATTTTCACGAGACAATCACTCTGATCACTGTTCTAGCCCAGAAAGTGCCCTCATCATTACACCTGCTTTATAGGAAATGTTTTTCCACTGGCTGAGAGTTTCTGCAATTCCCAGAATGCTGTAAACAAACAGACTCTGTTTGGGGTCCAGTCCGCTAACAAGTCAGCAGCCCCAACATATTACTGCAGGGAGTACACAGCTTTTTTTAATTTTGGACATGAGCTGGAAAATGAGAGGAACAAACAACTCTGTGAAGGGTCACTCTTGAGAGAATGATTGCTAACTGATTGCAATAAATACTGAGGGTGTTTTTTGTTAATGTCCATTGCATTCAATCTTGTTTTCACCATTAAGAAAGCTCACGAGGCTAGAGTGATGTTCCTTGTGCCTGGCATGCAGACTCCACCTACGCCTAGGAGGTGATGCAAAAGGAGAAAAATGTAGAATAATTCATTTGTGAACTCCTCTTCGCTCCACCCATCATTACATGATTTGGAACAGGGTACATCTGACAATTATTAAAATATTTTTTATTTTTCAATATAGACTTACTGAGGGATGGAAATTGTATAGGGAGCTTTTCACTGCTAGATTAATCCTGCTGTTCTGATGCTGTTACATGCTCAGAGCCTGGCACCTGCCTCTCCCTGTTATTCCAGTCCTGAATCCCCTCATGTCTCTGTCATTGCACTTCAACTCTTCTATGAAGCACTCTCTGCTATTCTAGCCCTGGGCCCCACACACAGCTCTGCACCTGTACCTCAATCCTGACCTGAAACCTCCCCTGCTATTCCTATGCTGACCCCTCCCCTGCTCGGCTAGTGCCTCTCCTTGCTATTACAATCCTGAACTTCTTGGGCCAAGAGTGCGATACGCTGAATTCTGTCAGTCGCTAATGTTTTGTAATATGAAAAAATATCTATTAGACAAGGCTCAGACCAAGCTCATTTGCCTTGTAATTTAGCCCACTTTGGAAGCCAGCCCTTTCAAGATAAAATGCTGGTACATCTGCCTATTATATCACTTAGTTCTACTGACTGTGCCAATATCTAAACTGCAACATCTTAAAGAAATATGATGTCCCCTCTCTCTCTTGCCTCTGCAGGAATAGAACCTTGGATCACAGAGGCAGCCTCACAGCACACACAGCTAAAGGGGATGGGGAGGGCTTATGGCTATTGTCTTATTTGTTTCATAAAGTACTTAGTTCACTTTTAGCCTCTGTATATAACAATAACAATCAAGACTAGGTAATGGGTCTCCCATATGGCAGCACAAAACACTAATCATCAGAACCCAAGTCCAGGGCTGGGACTTGCAGTTTATTGCATATTTTTGTTTAGACACTCTGCAAGTGTTAGTACTTATTGGAGGAAAAGGACATAAAACTGCTGTGAAGTGGGGCTAGGTTTCTAGTGGTATGAAATGGCTCCACTAGAGTTGGTCAAGATTGCTTCAAAATTCATTTCCCATTAGGATTGTGACCTCTCTCTTTACAACCAGACACAATGATTCCGCCTTGGATGAAGATAATTACATCCCACTATACACATTAGAAGGTACAACCACAACAATGCACTTTATAGGAACAGACTGAGAGAAAGGCATTTATAGGGAAAGGACAGAACACTAGATATACCTCTCCAGTGCAACTGGAATAACCCCTCACACTCTTTAAGCTTGTAGTTTAAACCTCAGGAGGGATAAAAGAAGCCAGGAGATACCTGTTGTTTTCTACAGCAGAATAATTACAACGTGTGCAAATTCAACCCTAGTTTTAGGTGGGATTAAAAGGAATGTTGCCAGTACTTATAACTAAGACCCTAGATAACTGCAGCCAGGGAAGCAATACTCCCACTTCCAGAGCCAAAAGGAATAGAAAATCACCCCAGTGATGCAACATAAAACTTTGGTCCTACAAACTGTAACCCAAAAGCATGAGTGAAGTAAGGACAAAGGGTAGCAATACTGTTGCTGGTGCAGAAAGGCTGTGGCTGCAGGCACTGTTGTGTTTTACCTTGCTCAGAGCAGATCTAAATGAAACAGACTATATCACTTGGGTACCTACCATTGCTACAACCAGTTGAACTGAACAATAGGAACAACAGTGGGAAATTAAAAGAAAACGAATAAAAATACTAGTAGAGACAAGGCCAAAGAAACTTTGTGGACCAGTCTTGTAACCTCTGTATGCTGCCATTTCCCCATATATAAAATGGGGATAATATTTACCTGTCTCACAGCGGGTTGAGAGTGACAAGGTGGGTGAAGTAATATATTTTATTGGACTAACTTCTGTTGGAGAAAGACACATGCTTTAGAGCTACACAGAGCTCTTTTTTAGGTCTTGGAAAGGTAATCAGAGCATCACAGCTAAATACAACGTGAAACAAATTGTTAAGCATAAGGAGTTAACACAAGCTGCAAGAGACCATTCAAGATGACATGGGCAATTAACATCTCTGCAGTTGTAGGAAAAAAGGTTAGTGGGTTACAGATTGTTTTAATGAGACATAAAACCAGTGTCTCTATAAAGTCCATGGCTTTTAGTGAAGTTATGAATATAAGATCCCAAGCTCTTCTTTTGAAGATGTTGTACAGGTTTCCTTTGAGGACAAGGACTAAGAAATCAGATGGAAAGTGATTGTTTTGTGAAAAGTGTTTGCCCTGGGATGATAAGGCAGAATCAGTGAAAGAATTCTACTAGTTCTCCATGTTAGGATGGTATCAGGGTCTGTGGTGGGCCAGAAATTCAGTCCCTTGGAGAATACAGATAATTCAGCTTAAATTAGGGAGTCCTTGATAAGATGATGATGTTGGGGTGTCGTCTATGTTGTCCGCATCAAAGAATCATTTCACAACAAAGATGACACTATCCACGATGATCATGTCCCCACTGACAATCATAGGAAAAAAGAATAATCTGACAGGCCACCCCCAATGGACACATAGTTGATCATTACATTGTGTTTTTTAAACTAAAGCAATCAGACTGAAACCCGTAACAAACATCACACCCATGACCATTACTTCACCACTGAGGGAAGAGCTATACAGCCCCTGAAATCCAAACACCAAATAACAATCAAACCAACAGACAAAGGGGGTGCCCTCATAGTTCTCACTCATGATTATTGTGTCAACAAAGCCAGCCCAGAAATCTGACACCACCTACTATAAAGAACTCAAAGACTACACCGCACCACAATTTACCCAGGAGTTTAAGAATATCATCAAACCCTTCCTTAAACAACTGCAAGAGAAACTCTATAACCTCACCCCCCAAGATATGCGCAGGCTCTGGGGGGGGGGGGGACAGAAATGAGGAGTTCAGGGTGCAGGAGGGGGGTGTGGGGAGGGGGGGTGAGAACTTCGGCTGGAGCGTGCAGGCTCTGAGATGGGGCTGGAAATGAGGAGTTTGGGTGTAGGAGGGTGCTCTGGGCTGGGACCGAGGGGTTCGGAGGGCGGGAGGGGGATCAGGGCTGGGGCAGGGGGTTGGGGTGCAGGCTCTGGCTAGAGGTGCGGGCTCTGGGGTGGGGCTGGGGATGAGGGGTTTGGGATGCAGGAGGGTGCTCCTGGTGCTGGGGTCGAGGGGTTTGGAGGGCAGGAGGGGGATCAGGGCTGGGGCAGGGGGTTGGGGTGTGGTGAGAGGCTCAGGGGTGCAGGCTCTGAGTGCCGCTTACCTCAAGTGGCTCCCGGAAGCAGCGGCATGTCCCTTCTCCGGCTCCTACGTTGAGGCGCGGCCAGGCGGCTCTGCACGCTGCCCTGTCTGCAGGCATCGCCCCTGCAGCTCCCATTGGAGTGCTGCAGGGGGCCATTGGAGCAGGGCTATTGGAGTGCATAGGAGCCGGAGGGGGGCCATGCTGTGGCTTCCGTGAGCCGCGTGGAGCGACCCCCTACCCTGCTGCCTGGCTGGAGTGCCGGAGCAGGGCCATGTGGCTGCTTCCGGGAGCCAAATGGTGTGGCCCCCGACCCTGCTCCCCAGCTGGCGCGCTGGAGTGGGGCAAGCCCCAGACCTTGCTCCCCAGCGGGAGCTCGCGGGCCAGGCCATAGTTTGCCCATCCCTGTGATAAAGTAATCCCTGCATAGAATCTGTAATGAATTAGTTTTGTAACACTAAATATAAAAACTCATGAATCTGAAATCCAGAGGGGTCCAAGGATAAACTGATCCCAAAATGAATTTCTGCATATAACTTTTATGTCTCCTCTGTTTCTTGCCTGTAGTCTTGCCCATTTATGTTTTTCGCTGGGATGAAGTAGATTTTTTAAGTAACAGTGACATTCTGAATTCAGATGTCCAAACTACAGGCTTCAAAGCCTATATACTCTTCCACTATCTTGGTCTCAATCTCTTTCCTCCTACTTCCTTTCCCTAGAAGTCTGCAGAAGTCATTGTCTGGGTTGGTTCTAATTCTTGCAGAGATGCAGTTTACTGGTGTCTTGTTTTATACTCTCTTGTATCATGTGCTTTGTACTTCTCTAATCCCTTTAATCCAAGAGATTTGAACTACATTCCAACTATTTACTTTAATCTCTCAACCCACTGTGATTTGCAGTGTTGTTGTAGCCGTGTTTGTCCCAGAATATGAGAGAGAGAAAGTGGGTGAGGTAATATATTGTATTGGACCAACTTCTGTTGGAGAAAGAGACAAGCTTTCGAGCTACACTGAGCTCTTCTTCAATTCTGGGAAAGGTAAGCAGAATGTCTCAGCTAAATACAAGGTGAAACAAATAAAGCATAAGCAGTTAACACATGTTGCAAAAAACCATTCAAGATTAAGTGGGCAATACATACCTCTGCAGGTATAGGACAAAAAAGGGTAAGTGGGTTACAGATGGTTGTAATGAGACATAAAACCAGTGTCTATATTGAGGCCATGTCTACACTAGCACTTATGTCAGCAAAACTTTCCTCACTCAGTGGTTTTTTTTTTTAAAACACCCTCCTGAGCTAAATAAATGTTGCTGGCATAAGCGCTCATGTGCACAGCGCTATGTCAGCGGGAGACGTTCTCCTGTCGACATAGCGAACGCCACTCATTGAGCTGGTTTTATGAAGTCGACGGGAGAACTCTCTCCCGTCGGCATAACACAGCTACACGAGCACTCGTACAGCGGCACAGCTGTATTGGTACAGCTGTGCCGCTGCAAGTTTCTAAGCGTAGACATGGCCTTAGTCCATGATTTTTAGTATCTAGCGAAGTTATGAATTTAGGTTCTCAGGTCTGCTTTTTTAAGGTATTGTGCAGGTTTCCTTTGAGGATGAGGACTGAGAGGTCAGATATGGCATGATCGTTTTGTGAAAAGCGTTTGCCCGTGGGTGATAAGTTTTTTTTTGTGGCTTATCGTTTTTTTGTGAGAGTTCATTCAAGAGCATAGTGATTGTTTGGTTTCATCCACATAGTTGTTGTTGGGACTTCTGATGCACTGGGTGAAGTACACCATGTGTTGTGATAGGCATGCGTAGAACCCATGGATTTTGAAAGGCATGTTACGGGGGGTGTTGATCATCATAGCAAAGGAAATATGTCTTCAGAGTTTTCATCATTGTGGCAGGGTCTGGTGTCGCTTTGAGTTGGTGTGTCCTGGTCTGTGGGGAGCTTGCTTCTGTTGATGAGCTTGGTGAGAGGTTGGAGGATTGTTTGGGGAAGAAGAGGAGTTTGGGGAAGATTTCTCTCAGGTTGTAGTCCTCATCAAGTATGAGTTGTAATTTTTTGATGTTACAGTGAGGGGTGGTAGGTGAAACTAAGGGTGTGCAGTCAGTGAGGGTTTCTCCCCCCCCCCCCACCCCCTGTATTGAAGCAGGTTTTCCTCAGTTATTTGGTTGGCCTGTTCCATCATGTGATCTACTTCTCTGGTGGAGTGTCCTTGTTTGGCAAAGGCGGTTTTAAGTGTGTTAAGGTGTGTATCCTAGACTTTCTCCTCAGAACATATTCTATGATGTCCAGGGCCGGCGCTATCACTAGGCGACCCTAGATGGTCGCCTAGGGTGCCAGGATTTGGGGGGCGGCAGGCGGCTTCCTCCTGCCTCCCCACTCAGCCGCTGAGCGTAGAGCCGGCAGGCAGGAGGCAGCCGCAGCGAGCCGCCCCCTGCCTCCCGGCTCCACGCTCAGCTGCTGCGAGCGGGCGGGGGGAGGGGGGGCTGAGCTAGGGGTGGCGGCGGTGTTGGCTGGGGTGGGGCAGGGCTGGTACAAAGAAGTTTCGCCTAGGGCACCAGAGCCTTCACCCCCTCCCACACCCCAACCCCAATTTTGTGAGCATTCGTGGCCCGCCATACAATTTCTATTTGCAGATGTGGTCCTCGGGCCAAAACGTTTGCCCACCCCTGCATTATCATGTTCAGAACCACTGACATCTGAGAAAAGGCTCCTTTAAATATTGTTTTTTCCTGCCTCATCAAATGCCATTTGACTGAGTGATAACTGAAGTCAAATGAACACACTCTGGTCAGACAGGAATTTTAGATTCTTCATCCCCCTTCCATTTGATAATTCAAACTCTCAGCTCAGTTCACTCACTACACTTCCCATAGAATTAAATTCCATAGGGCATTAGTGCACCAAGCAATTCTGATGTCCAACTTTGATGTCATTGGGAATCAATATTAATCTGAAACCAAGCCCACCAAGTCTGGTCAAGACACGATTTCCTCTGAAGCAATGTCATCCTGATAAAGAGAAAACACCCCCTGAATTTCCTCTGTATCCCTAAAGCCTGTCCAACTTCCCTTCCCCATGTCCTTAACCCCTCAAAGCTCCAAACAGCAGCCATTGGCTGGAAGATCAAGGAAAACAGGATGCTGTTCTGTTCTGAGGCAGCCAATGCTGCTCCTTAATCACCCATAAGGGGTGCTCAGAAGCCATTCTTCCTCCAGTTCCTATTCTGCTCGCCACCCTTTGTGGCACAGTTCCACATCTAATCACTGGGCACATTATTCATCCATGCCTCCTTCTTCCCTTTTCAAAATATCATGTTTATCTTGTGAATTTCAGTGCTCATGAAAGTAGAGACAAGTTTGCAACACCCAGACCCCTACTTGCTATACTATGCAGTGGTTCTTTGATTAATAGAAAGTAAGGGTGTTCAGAGGCGAGAGAGCATGTGTACGATTCAGGATTCCTGGGTTCTATTCCCAGCTCTCCTACAAACTTCACCGAATGACTCTAGGTAAGTCACTCTCTGCCTCAGTTCCCCCTTCTGTAAAACAGGAATATTGCTACTTAACCACCACACAGTGGTCCAGCAAGGGTTCAAGTGCATGAATTATTTGCCACTGGAAGATGCTAGAGAAGTACAAATTCTTACCACTAAATTCTCTTGGGATTTATTTCCACAGCAAGATTTGAACTCCGGCTTCAGAAAGGAAAAGCTAATGCATTAAATTTGCTGTGCTAGCCAGCCCCCTTCTACCTTGCTTTAAAAGACACCTGCAAAGTACTGTGTATTTTGATTTGCACTTCAGCTCTGGGATAGCCTTACGCAAGGTGTAAAAATGTTAACTCCTCTCCAGACCAGCTTCATATATTAAGCGTACACATGCGGGCAGGAATGACTTCCCTAGATATCCCTCTTCTATGCCTAATTCTATTTCTGCTCAGTGATATAGTGAAATTCCACCCAGAAGTATTATGAGCTCGACTGGCTTTATTTGTTTAACAGTTCCCATTTTCATTAAACTGTTGCCATTCGGCAGCCAGTAATTTTATTTGTATGATAGCTGTATTCATCTGGTGCTTACGGGTGTTAATGTCGATTTCTCTTCCCCTGGCAGAGAGGAAGGGTGTCAGCAGAGAAGACAGCAGTGGGGCAGAGGCAAGGTTTCACTCACAATGTCTATTTGCAAGTATGTAAGGAGTATAACCTTCTCTACCTGCCTGCTTTTATAAAACACCTACCAATGACTGACTGGAGAAAGAATAAATAATCCAAGGATGAATCAAAAAGATATTTTACACAGAGATTAACTGAAATGCACAACCATAAGAGCTGGAGATGAAATGCCCTCCAAGCAGGACTGACTCCTTCAGATCAGTGCTGCAACACTTCAACACTGGAAACTTATCTATAAAAGCTACCTAGGCATTTATACCACATTCAATTCTGTGGTATCCAACAGTGCCTAGAGACCTGATTAGATCATAAGGGGAAGAGTAGTCTTATGGTCTCATCCACACTAAACCCCTGATTGATGGGCCTCTGCAGAGCTGCAACAGCCAAGCACAGGAATGTAACAGGCATTTCTCATCATGTTTTCTGATGTGAACAAACTGACAAACTAGGCTGCAGCTGAAAATTAAACTGTCTACTTTCGAACCACACCTCATGGGTGGAGGCTCCAGCATTCACTTACCAAATCCAGTCATTTCACTTCCTTACATTTGCTGGCGGATCCCGCCTTTCTACGATGTCAAGGAGCCAGGAAACATGGCAACCTGGGTTTCTCAACTGGCACATAATGAAGACTTAGCACGCAGGACAGGAAATGCATGATCCACTGGATCACTGATGGGCATAACACAAAAGCCTGAATAGAACAGGAAAGCTAACAAATGGATTAAAAACGAAGAGATGTGCCTGGCCATGCGGATAGCTCAGTGGTTTGAGCATTGGCCTGCTAAACCCAGGGTTGTGAGTTCAATCCTTGAGGGGGCCATTTGGGGATCTGGGGCAAAAATTGGGGATTGGTCCTGCTTTGAGCAGGGGGTTGGACTAGATGACCTACTAAGGTCCCTTCCAACCCTGATATTCTATGATTCTATGCACCCACATGCAGATGCTCAGCCATGAACTAATGGCAGACTTGACCAGCCACCAACTCAGATGCACGCAGACACTAAGCCCCACACACAGTTGTTATTACTCCTGAACACTGCAGCAAAATGGTTTTGTGTAGCTGACCATTTTTATCCAACACACCCAATGCTATTAAACATAATCACATAAATTGCGCTACCACTCTGAATGTAGCATTAACAAGTGAAGGGAGAGCAGCAATGACCCTGAGAGGATGTTTCTCCACCAAGTCAGATCCAAGCCCATTTCCAAGATTAAAATCCTTTAAAAAAGCAGTATTTCTCCACAATCCTTTCTCCTCCTCAGTTTGGAATGTGACACGTCCCATGGTTAATGAGATGGAGGCGGCTGGGATAAGACACTAGGGCTGCCTAAATTATCTCCCCTTTCCATCGCTGCCAATTTCTAACCCCAGATACACAGAGTGGAGACCTGCTGCCATTTAAAACCATCTTTTACAAACAGGACCCGAGGTGGGAGGTTTAACTAGAACAGTTTAAAATGCATAGGAGACTGGAAAAGAAAGCAACACTTTATAAATATGCTGTGTCTTGTGGACACAGCTCAGGCCGAGGGTGTTTTAATTTTTGACGAATGGTGCTGGTCACGTCCTGTAATTTCCCTCAGTGTGAAGCGTGTCTGTTTGTGATAGATACCAGCACAGCTGCTTGGGTGTCCTTTTATCAGCAGAAAAGTATTGTCTGTTTGGAACCAACTCATCCCGAAACAGGAGCCCCCGAGGGGGAAGAGAGAGAGAAGGGGATGAGGGAGCTGTCAACTGGGAATACATCAATGCTTCTGATGTAAAGGCTCTGGCAAAGAACAGGCTTCATGCTTCAGCTGAATCCTTGCTCACCCCTCCCTAACGATTCTTTACCTGTAGCGCTAACACCTACTTATCCTCTTTCCACAAGGCCTAAAGATTTTTAAAAATTATTTAATATTTGCATCATGATAGCCCAAGGATTGTGGCCATGGGCTTGTACAAATACACAGGAACACACAGTTAGCAACCTGAACATCTTATAATCCAAGACAAACAACACAACAGAGAGGAGACAGGGAAGAGAGGTACATAATCAAGATTTACACACCTTTTGTGTTCATGCAGACTGTACATATCCCCACTTAGCTTTTATGAACTGGACAATTTCCTCCAGGCAAAACAAACCATCCAAAATATTTTGTTTTCCTGGATCTCAAAGAACATACAAATATTAATTGAGGCTCATAAAACCCTAAGATATGTGCTATAATGAAAATAGAACAAACTGACTTGTCAGTTCAGGGGCTGCAAACAAATAATAATTAAAAATCAGTTCAGTTTGAACTGAAACGGAACTTTTTCATTACAACAAAAAACCCACAAAAATTTAATGTTCAAACAAAATGTTTTGTTTGACTCAGTTTTTTGTTTCATTTTGGGTGAGGGGCTGGGTTTATTTTCTATTTTTTTAATTAGCTAAACTTCTAAACAAAACACAGTTTTGACGCAAAAAGTTGAAACGTTTCATTTCAGAATGGTCAAAATGAATAATTTCATTTCAAAAGAGTCAACATGGTTTGTTCTGACTTAGAAAAGAATCCCAATTTCTTTGTCAGACTAAACTATTCATTAAATTTGACCCAACTTCACAAATAGCTTTTGTGTGCTGAAAAAAATGCATTTTTTCAGTGAGAGTATTCATCAAAAAATTTCACCCTGCTCTAGTAATAACCCTACATTACAGATGAGGAAATAGAGGCAGGGACAGATTATGTTTCCATGGACAAATTACATAATGAGTCAGAGCCTAGAACAGAACCTCTGGATGCTGGCTCCCTGCTCTAACCAGTACATCACACTCCATCCCAGAGGTAGGAACAAAACACTGGAGTCCTAGGCCCCAATTCTTACTGTAACCATATCACACTGCCTCCCTCAAGCAAAGCAAGAATCTTGAATTAGTTATTTTTTAGAAAAGGAAAACTATAGTGATTAACTATAGCTAGGGAAGAATATACTCTTATTAAAATATGATTTTTTTCAAAACAGTGTTTAGAATAGCTATCGATATTTCACTATTGCCATAATTATGAATGGTGTCCAGGTGGAAACAGCCATGTACAGACGCTTCCTGTTTAGTCTTGGAAATGCAGCTGCCACACGAATTCACGGAAAAACTAGAACTTTCAAAAAGTTTAAAAAGAGCTATACGGTTTTAAAATATACCAAGCCACTACTGAATAAAGCAAAATTAATTATTGTTAACTTAAACAGAGACATTTTTAATAGTTAACTCATAGTATTGAAAGCCTGAGCTTTCCCACGTGTCTCATCTGGATTCCCTCAATCCTACTCTGCATCACACCATCAACATGGCAGTTTCCCATTTGATTTTACTATATTTAAGACAATTTCAAATGTGAGTGATTTTCTCTTGTCACGAACGATCAGACTTCTGTTAACACTGGGAGTTTTCCTTTACAATGGATAAAGTTTGCAAAGAAGTTTCCACACAGGTTTTGACAATGTGGTAACTACTCAGGCATCAGTGGGGACGGAGGTAACTTGGGATCGGAATTAAGTAAGGTGCTGGCCTTTGCTGTACAGCTGGTACCACTATGAAAAATACGAAGGAAACACTTCCTGTGCCATCGTGTTTAAGTTCACCATGGTACTTGTGGCTGCTTCTGTGCATGGATCAGGAGACCCTGTGCGAAAGGCAGGAACCAGGCCACATTAAGTGTCAATTTGGTGTTTTAATACAGCAAAAGCTACATTCCTACCATATATTTGGGTGAGTGGGTGCACAAAGGGTTTTTACTGGTGATTTCCTTGGCCAGGCAAGGACAGCCACGGCCAGAGGTTCTAAGCATGATGCACAGAATTATGGAGACTGAAGGTGACTGCACTGAAACCAGCCAGTCTCTGCTTTTCATCCATCTGCAGATAAAAAAAATGAAAAAAAAAACCCAAAGCCAGCCCACGCAGCACAAAGAGGACAAGCGGGTCGTTTAATTTGCAGAGAGCTATTCCATTTGTCCCACTCCACTTACTGCGGTGTTTGAACAGACATCCTGCTCCCCTTTCATGTGCGCTGCGGTGGCCATTTCTCTAGAGCTGCCCATCATTTCCTTATCAAGGAGGAAAAAATGAAGGATCACTAGAAACAGAGCTTAGCCTCGCTGAGATTTCACTCTCTCAGTAGGTTGTAAATGCCCCTATAATGTTGGCTTTTTAAATCTTGGGTTATTATTACCCACAGCTGCCATTCAGCCCGCAGAAAATAAAGCACCACAGCTTTCAGGACAACACAATGACTCTGTGCATTTGCCAGTGATTGGGAAAACAATGCTGTCGAGTTTCAGCTTTACTGGAAACCTTTATGTTGTGGGAGTCTGACTGCATGTATGCCTCTGCATGGGCAAGGGAAGGGTGTGAGTGTACCATCTGGGATTGCAGGTACGTGTGCCTCTGTGTCGCACTGAGAAACCTGTGTGAATGTACGTGGACGCTCACCTGTGAGTCTGGCTGTGCCTCTCTGTAGGATTATTGGGAGGTGTGCATATGGACCTGTGAGTCCAGCTGTGCAACCCTGAAGGTCTATTGAGGCGCCTGAGTATGAATGTTCACCCCTGTGTGAATGTGCATAACTACAAAGTATGTGCCTGTGACTGTGCAGTGTTGCCAGTTCTTATGATTTTATCCCAAGTTTCACGATATTTGATGTTATAGGGATTTTTCTCAACATTACTGCCGCACCTGGGGCTTTATTACATGAGAATCTCAGTTTTTGAAAAGAGGATTTGACCCTCAATGGCTGCAAAGAAAAAATGTGGCCCTCTAACGGGTCAAAAACAGGAATGCAAATGAGATTTTAAAATCTGGTGTTCTTGGGAGTTTTTGCAGCTGACCCATGATTTTTGAATGTTTGCCGTTGACATTGTTGCAGTTGACACACAATGTTTGCAGACATTTCCACTGCTTGCATCCGAAGAAGTGGGTATTCACCCACGAAAGCTTATGCTTCAATACCTGTTAGTCTATAAGGTGCCACAGGACCCTTTGTCGCTTCTATAGATCCAGACTAACACGGCTACTCGTCTGAGACTCTAATGTTTGCAGAGACATCACTGCTCTGTGTGTATGTGGTGTTTGTACATGCCCCCCGCCAGAGTGTGCTGTATTGCCCACCCCAACCATTAAAAAAATTATGAGTCAGCCCTCCATTCCACTAAAATCGCAAGATTTTTTAAAAATACATGTGGTATTCTTTTCATTTGCTTTCTGGTTTTTGAATCTTTGGGGATGGACTCAGGTCATATTCTCAAGATTTTCTCTGAGACTCATGTATTCACATGACTCCAGAAGTTGGGGCAATAAGAAAACTGTGAAATATTGCAAGAGTTGGCAAAGCAGAGGTGTGCCTGTCTCCCTGTGGCAGGACAAGCATGTATTCCAAGACTCTGTGTGTGTCACTCAGAATCTGAGTGTGTTTGTGAGTAACAGTGACTGAGCCTCAGTACCTGTGCATCTATGGATGTGATGTGTTAATGCTATCAGCTTTCAAGGAGGTGACCTTGAAATTTTGTAGAAATCCACTTTCCTTTCCCCCCTGAATATCAATGTGTTACAGGAAAAACTGGTTGAGCTCAGAACACCAAGTTCAGATGCAATCTTCAGTCAGTGTGAAAGTTAAAGTGATAGATGGGATGGAGCAAAGATCATGGGCACACCCATTTGACTCAGAATACACAAGGAACCAGTATCCAGCCTTCCTGGCTTTTGGCTATAGCATCCTCTCCTCCCACCTCAAGCTCTCACTGCAAACCAAGTTGCAGCGAGTTGCATCATTTAGCTGGTTGTCCTGCTCCTCCTCTTGTGGTCCAAGTTAACCCTTAAAATACCATCCTCTAGGGAAATCTATTCAGAAGCAGCAGTCAAAAAAACAACTCAGTGATGGGTCATGGCAGTGCTTTATTGCTGTGAGGACCTTCCATTCTTTCAAAAAGAGGCTGCCTCCACCGCTTATTCCAACCCCTTCTATTTCAACTGCATTGCCCCCAGAATCCTGAATTCACACTAGAGCCTCCTATACTCTTGCAAAGATGACGGCAGGAAGCTGTATGGTCCTGCCACTGGTAAAAGGACATTATCTGAAGCCAGCCACAAAGCACCACACCAAGGGAGCGTCACAATTCAGTGGATCTCTCCTCCTCTCCATGTCATATTTCTTTCTCAGTTGGGTGACTGAGGGACAATGACAGTTCCTAAACACACACATAGTGAGAACATCCACCACCAGTGCAGCTTCACTAATAGCAGAGACTGTAGTCGGTCAGGTCTCAGGCATTTCTATCACTATGTCACCTAACACTGCTTTAAGGTTAGAAGCCATGGTGGTAAAACCATCTGAGCCCTGTCTACACTTCAGCCTCTGCTGTTAGTACCTTTGGGGGGGTTGTGTGTAAATTTTTCAGTGTCTAAATGGCTTTGAGGTAAGATGACAAGACATACAGAGGTGAATCTGAACCCTGATCGGTTTTATGAAACGATAATGTAAATATCTTACGCTTCAATAATGCTTTTCATCTAAGGAACTCAAAGCACTTTCCAGACATCCAGTCAATCTCAATAGGCCAACCAAGTAAGTAATATCTACCCATCTAGATATGGGCAAACAGAGAAGTTTAATGTCTTGCTCAAGATATCTAATGAGTGTAAGGCAGAGCCACGAATCTAACAGCTAGATAACTCTTCCCTCTTGAAACACACACACAGGTTTAAACTCCTCATCCAGGTGTGAAGCCTGCTATGTTCAGTGAGAAGTGATTATTCTCACTGCTGGTTCACTGGTGCTAAAAAGGTATAAAGAAATAAAAGCCTTTACAACAGAACACTGTTCAAACAGATGCAAATAGGGAGGGGGGGATTTTGCACCTGGTTTAAGTTACCATCATTCAGACATCCCATTTGTCTATCAGTTACTAAATTATCCACAATCCATCAACAATTCAAGTCTCTCTCCAAGAGGCAGAGATTAACTAGGAATCACTATGCAGAAATGCTTCATGTCTCTCTCCAGTGAGATCAGTTCATGAGGAGTGTCCTGGGTGTTTGGGAACCAAAGAGGGTTTTGTGAGCTGTTCCTTCAGAGAGCAATGACAGACACACAAAGAGAAGGGAAAACGCTACCATCGGGAGGTGAGGTACTGTAAGGCAGGATGTAATGGCTTTCAGATTCATACCGTGGTCTCTTTTATTGAGCACGTGTGTGTGCCTGGAGAACAGGAAGCTGCATTTCAGTCCAAGCAATAATGCAAATGAGATTTTCAGGGAAAAACAATGAAGCTAGTATGTAAATATTAATTTAACAATCTACTCTACAAAGCCTCAGCTGATCTATAAATAGCTGTTTTATTAAAAGGTGATGCTCAAGGCAGCTATCCTGACTCCCGTTCCCACAATCCCGTGCCATCTTGTTTTCATTATCCCTGGAGACATTGTCTCTCACTGTATGTGGCTTGCTCCTTTTCCAGCACCTGCAGTGTAAGGAGCTCATTCCTACAATACAATACATACTCACAGAGCCCCTGGCAAGACAAAAATCCTGAAGCGCCGTGCAGACAACAGCTCACAGAGCTCAATTAAAGAGTTCAAAAACCTTCAGAGAAACAAAAATGAACACAGCCCTCTTTTGAACAGAACTAACTAGGGAACTGGCCAAGCAGATACTGACAGGCATTCAAAGAATGACTGACAAGGGCCCTGGCACTTTCTGTCCATATTTACACCACAAGGCCTGCCAACACATGATCGGGCATAAGTGCCTAGAATGTGCATACTAGGAAGCTGATGGCACCTTCAACTACTCTAGGTGAGGAGATATCAGACAGCATCACCAGACAAAGGGAGAGTCTTACTACCTGGGATAATGTTGGCAACCCAAATCCCAAGGTCCTTCATCAGTTTTTTACACCCATTATAATTATTTATTCATAATAATTATGTATTTCTCTACCACCTTTACAGGTTATAAATACCAAAATAATATCTTCCATTGTTGAAATGTAGCCATCCTTAGGGTGACACATGACAGCACACAGCAACACCACAACAGGTTAAGGCAGAAAGTAAAGAACACTGCTTTCTGGTGAAACTGTAGAGGCAATTTGGATTAGCAGAATGCAATTACCCAAACTGAAATGTGGCCAGAAACCACATTCTGAAGTTTTAGGATATTCACGTGGATTTTGTATGTATGCTCCAAAAATGTAAAGTATTTGTCTTCCTTTTGCTTCAAAGAACTCTGACAATATACCTCGTGTTCGGCCTGCAAACAGACAGGTTGAATATGAAAGAAAAGGAATGGCCTTCACTACTCACCGCCTCATTTATCTTAGACATATGTTCACTCTGAAACTCACTTATACTTAAGACACTAGCAGTTACAATTTCACTGCTGATCACAGTGCCAGAAACATCCAGCCAATACGTTCAGCCAGTGTGCACAATATGTCGGTCACATTATTATTCTATGTTTATATTGCAGTAGCATCTAGAAGCTAACCAGATCAAGGGCCCCCTTGTGCTGAACACCATACAAACATATAGAAAATGATAGTCTCTGCTCCAAAGAGCTTACAAACTAAAAAATCACAATAGTCCATTTCAGGGGAATGGAGATTTCCTACGGTACAAGTTTTGAACATGCAAAGAGCTGAATATTCTTTCATTAATTTGGATTAGAGACATTTGCATCAGTTTAAAAATTAGTGTTGAAGTAATGTACACAGCACTGTATGCAAGTTTAAGAGGGTCAGACTCCTGCAGCTTGGCTCATGGGAATCTCAAAGTCATGGTGGGATGTGGTGCAGTTTCTAGAATAGCAGCAAAAGTCGATCAATTTAGTAAGCCAGTACCTATTTGCGAATAGTCCTGCTTGTATTTTACAATATTTATGCAACAGGACACAGGAGGCTCGTCCAGCAGAATAGAAAGCAGAAGAAACATGCTGAGAAATCACAAGGATTTTTAGGGGTGGACAAGTGCTACAAATAGCAATTAGTCTATCATTTTTATGATCATAAATAAAGGGCTCAATTAAACTCACAAGTCAACATGAAGAAAACAAGTAATGGATTTGTGGTTAACTTTACTGTATTATTTAGTCTAATAAAAGCTTTTGTAAAGCTAGTAGCAATCGACTTAAGCTGCAACAAACAAGGAAAACTCAAGAGAAATGTGGTAAGAACAGTTGAGGCAACGGAACAAGCTGCCGAGAGAGGCTGCAGAATCACCTTCACTGTAGAGATCCAAAGCAGGTATCAACCCCTTTCTATCGGATGCAGGATTAGATGACCCAGAAGAAGCACTTCCAACCAAAACAACCCTAGGATAGTCCTCTCTTGTAGCTATTATAATACTGTGAAATCTTACCCTATACTGGAATTTTCATTCACTGGATCCTTAATTTTGGGGACTGTCCAGTTATAATCCAGGAGCTTTAACAAACCAGCGCCTGAAGAAAAGTTAAACTAAGTTTGCTTCTCTCTGAAGCAAGTTTCCAGCAACTAGAGCGCAGATGAAATCCAACTTCTCTCGTCCGGACAGAGTAATTCATTCTTCACGCTTGTTTAAACATGGTCACTCACCGAGCGCAGCCTGGCAGTCTCTTTGTAGGCTGTAGAGTCTGCTTCACTGCCAGGAGTTGTGCTGAGACAAGTCCATGTCACATGTCAATGGAGACAGACTGAATCCTTTGGCTCTGGGACAGAAAGATCAAACTGGCGGATGGGCTCTGTCCCTTGCTGGGTACACTGATTTTTATCAACGGGAAAAGCCAATTAAAGTTGATAAAGACACATTCTCTGCTGATTTTCCTTACTGCCCACTGCTCAGTGCTAGAATAATGGATAATACTCTGCCTGTGGGTGTATTTTTCTAAAATCTGTCAGTTCTGACAGCATTTTGGCACCTGGATAACTCAAGATTTATGTCAAGGGTCCAGGACTACACCATCTCTCAGTAGCTGATGGGTACATTTTTCAGCAGGGCTTCCCTAATTAAAGGGATAGAGATAGATGGGATCAGATTGATAGGTTTTGCAGGCAGATATTTCACGCTCAATTTGATGAAATATAAATCACTCTTGGAACTTCTCTTAAAAATGTGAGAGGAAAGAAAAAAATGTAATGAGAATACAGCAATGGGTCCAAAATACCCTGATATTGTCACTTATTTTCAAATTCCACCTTCTGTCACCCATGGCAAGGTCCTGACAACAGACGCAATGCTTACTACAAAAGCTAAAAGGAAAACAGAAACTCAGAAGACGACATTGCTGCTCTCATTGCTTGCTCTGCCATAAGAGAGACCCAGGAGGTACTGCCCGCCTTGGGAAGATCAGCACAGGCTGGGAATTCTGCATTAGTTTAGATTGCCTCACAACCATCAGTTGGCAACATCCTATGGCAGATTAGTGGACAGCTTTGAAAGGGGAGTTCTGTCTTGTCCTCAGCAGGCAGTGCGATGGCTGTAATAGATGGGGACTGGAGAGGGAATATAGTATTTGAGCACTTCATATGACTTTACATATATTAATTAATTATTTTCTCAAACCACTTTCTGGTGACATTATTCCCATTCTACAGATGGGGAAACTTATCCAAAGAGTCTAGTGGCCTGATTTTTCAAAAGTGATGAGCACCCACACGACTCACGCTGGTTTCAATGGGACTTGCAAGTACTCAGCACAGGCTTATACCAGCATCAGGCTATAAGTGATTGGTCAAGGTCACACAGTGAGTTAGTGTCAGAGCTGGTATTAGAACTCACAAGTTCCTAGCACCCAGCCCTATTTTCAGACCACACCATTGTCACAGAGGCTTGGAGAGAAACTCACAGGATAACCCTCTAGAGAAGGGGAGAAAAATAAATATCCTTTATCAAATAAAGCTGAACGATTACAATGCAGAGCAACAAAGATGTGAAAAGCACTGCTTTCCAGGCACTGAAAGGTTAAAACTATTATTTGAACAGCTGGGAAAATTAAAATGGTAAAATAATAGCTACCCTTCAAAATTCTACAGATGCAAAGACACTCTTCAATGAATAACTGATAAAGGGGAAAAAACATTTTAAAGAGAAACTGCTTCATGCATGAAGGTCAAACAAGTAACAGCTTCTGTGAAGTACCTAGATTTTCAGACTTGGCAAGCAATGCAGTAGCAGGGTTAACACAACAGCTTCTTACCTCTAAAGACCCAGGCTCAAAGCCCAAGTATGCAGATGACAGTGACCATGGGCATGTCTTACCCTACTCTACCCTTTATCCATATCACAAAATGGTTTATCCATATCACAAAATGATCAAACAGTGACCGTGTCTACCCTAGCATTATTTAAAAAAATATATTCCCCATCTCTGCACTACCACTGGCACAGCTCCATACAAGTGGCAGCAACATTGGGAGCACAGGGGTGGACAGGGCTCAGGCAATTTTACTATCCTGTTGTCTAACCTTACTCTGAGCACTAAAGCTGCTCTGGTAACAGAGTGCAATTTTTAAGAAAAATGTTATAGACAAAGCAAGCAAGGAATGGTTAGCAGACTGTTCAGGAGAGATCAAGTGTGGAACAGAGATTACAGCAGGTCAGGACCACAGTGAATCAGCAGTGCTGTGTGGAGAACCCAGGTTTGGAACAGCAGAGGGTGCTACTGATTAGGATAGAGGGACATTGGGAGAACTATATAGGGAGCTCAAAGCTCCAATAGCAAGGCGTTCTGCAGGTCAGGAATGACCTACATCAGCAGAGCTGGGGAAGCTTGTAATATTGCTTGGCTCTTGCCAGGACCATCAGACCCGTCTTTTCAGGAGCATCAAATTCTCCTCTGCCGCTCAACATTCTTTTTGTTACAAAAACGAGAAAAACATACTGTAGAAACTAACGGGTGAATTCACAGCATGGCATGTGCCAATTCATCTACACTCGACAGCATTTACCTCTCCTTCTTCCCGACCCACTTTATCTGCACAACTTCCTAAAAATACTGAACAAATTGTAAGCAGAACAGCAGCTGAACATACCTAATCAATCAAGGCCCTGATGCTTCGACAAAAACTGCCAGAATCAGAACAGAAGGCAACATCTCCCCACCCCACCCAGTCCAGACTTCAGCTCTTCTGATCATTTTGCATTGACAAATCACAAAGGAAACTGTAGTTTCATAGACTCTGTGTTAGAGAAGGAGGAGGAGTGGAAAATGTGTAGCAGCCACTTCTTTGTGTTTATATTGGGAACTTTTTAAGCAGCGGTTTTCATGAAGGATGACCTCCTCACCCCCAAAGCACCCTGTGCCTTAGCATTGCTAGAGTCCTGCTATATAATACTCCTTACATTGTGTGCGCGTGTTCATTTTCTCTCTGTGTTGGTGTCTGGTTTAACTGGGCCACTCTGGGCAAGGATTCTGCCCTTCTCTACTGGGCAGTGATCTGGTGCTCCTCCTTTGTTTGTGTGCGAGACCACCAGGGTGCAACAGTAAAGAGTGGCATTCTTCTCTCTGAATCGGTATTAAACCAAGTGCTGGAAAGGCAGTGTGATGTTGAAAGTACCAACATTCACAGGAGGCAAAAAGCAGAGACCCTGACCCCCCATGATCATTAATGATCCCCGGGCACATTTTGCAGAAGTCAGGACCACGGTGTCCTGCCAAACTGCAATTTGGATAGTTACATTCAGCCTAACTAAAATTACTCCTGCAGTGTCATCTCAGTATACTGCCCCTCGCTTCCTGTCCTAAACTGCTGTGCAGAGTTGCTGGATTACTAAACGGCCGCTCTGCTTCAACCTTCAGGTGGCTGCATCTTAGGGTACGTCTATACTCACGCGTCCTGTCGGAGGCGCTGGATCGATCTTCTGGGTTCGATTTATCGCGTCTTGTCTAAACCAGGAAGTGCTCCGCCGTCGACGCTGGTAATCCAGCTCGACGAATGGAGTAGGCGGAGTCGACGGGGGAGCCTGCGCGCTGCGTGTGGACCCCGGGTAAGTGCTTTTTCCTTCAAACTAAGATAGTTCGACTTCAGCTACGTTATTCACGTAGCTGAAGTTGCGTATCTTAGTTCGAATTGGGGGGTTAGTGTAGACCAGCCCCTAGTGGTGGGAGAAGGGTTTCCTGTACATATAGCTGCACTGCAAAACCATCAAGGAAATTCACCATCTCTACTTACCCTCCTTTACTAGGATGATAAGTTACTAATCTTTTACTTGCCCAAGGGAAACAGAATTTTGTAAAGGTGTAAAGTTGATGCATAATTATGTAAAGCACCTCGGGGACTGTTGAGGGTTGAAATGCGCGGTATAAATGGAAGAGGAGAGAAGGAGAAAAGTGTGAGGATTACACACACATCCCTCCCCCATCCTCTTTCCCAGGGGTCTCCCTTTCCCTTACCATTGTTTTGAGAGTCGCTCCTATTCCTCTCCCCTGTGCAACTTCACCTTTTAGCTTTCTGAACCCTTGTTCTGCAAGAGAGGCACAAGTAATACAGACCCATGCTCTATGTTCTTATGAGCCTCCAATACTCAGAGCCTAGAGATTTTTCTGCTCCTCTGATCAGCCATTTTGAGATGTATATTTTAAGTAAGACAGGCGCTGAATTTTGCCTTGCCCCCTAAGGAAACGGCAACCTCCTCTTTCCAAACTGCCAATTCAGTGCTACAAAGAATAGGCATCTTGATGTCAGCTCCAATTCAGATTTAAAAATGAAAGGAAAGCAAAGAAAGAACAGAGCAGAGGACAGGAGAGGAGGGAGGGAGAGGGAGCAGAGAGAGTGGAAGAAGGCAGGTGGAATACAAGGGCAGGAAGACACAGAAGGAAGGGAAGAAATTGAGCATGGACTCTTGAAAGAGATGGGTAAATCAGGAACATGAAGTGCTAAGAGACAGCAGGGGCTGAGGGGTCTCCAGCTGTCCTCAACACTCTAAATGGCAAAATTATTGGGATGGTGGTGAATGTCTGGACACTCTCCCTTTGAGAGAGCATAGTCGGTACATCCTACATTTTATAAGTGGTTTCCCCACACACAATACAGTCTGTCCATAAACCGCCCATGGCTTGAATTCTAATCTAACAGCATTTCTTAGAATGGGGGAGAAGTGTTCTAGTGCAAGCTACACAGGTCCTCCATTACTTCTGCTGCTTTAAACCCCTACTTTCATGGGTCATATCACAACCAGCATCCTTCTGTGGGGAAGACTGGAGCCCCCTTTGGAGCTCACCAATACCAGCCACCCCAGAGGGTAAAGATGTCTTCCCCACACCACCCACAGACTCTGCCAGGTCGTGAAGCAAGAGGCTGGGTTGGTCTGAGATTCAGTTACAAGTTTCTGCAAGGTGACACGTTGATACAGCAGAGCTAGTCCCATGTGTAGCCATGTCTAACTCCTCTGTGAAGGGGCATGCAACCTCTCCCATTTATTTGTGCTGCAGGATCTCTTTCTCCACTGCTTCACCATCCATTGAGTATAGCCACCTCCCCACTATCTCACTGTTCAAACTCACCAGCAAACAACAGGATGGCTCAAAGAGGGAGAGTCAAATTTATGGTGGGGAAGAGCAGGCTTCCCTTATAGAATCAGGTACAGCATCAAGCTCCAGGGCTAGGTGGCAAAAGTACATACAGTGAAGGGGCTGCACTTGCTCCACAAAGGGAACACAATTCACCTCCACCACAGAGATGGAAGCAGAATCTTGCGGGCTTTGAGAGAAGCCACAGTAGAGGACACCAGCCGAGTCAGCACAATGGATCTGCTTCCTACTGGGGATTTTTAAATTGTTTTCCTCCTTATGGAGTTAGACTTCAGCCCCATCAGCACTGACAGGCTCTGTGAAAACTTCACAGAGATGATCCACCTCATTCTGATCCACAGCTATACTAGTCCTGAGCCCCCGCACTGCTCTGCTGATTTGCCTCCATCTTCAATGACAACACTTTCCAGCCTCCCAATATATCCAGCTGTTGAATGAGGGTCTGTCAATCATGCCACACTGTGCTGAGTGGACTCGTATCCATTGGGGACTGGACCAAGATGACCAGACTCATTAACCTTGTGATCCAGATCTGAGTCAAGTCTCTCCAGGCACGGTGCACATGTATTACATCCTGCCAATTACACTGAGTACCTGCTAGTGGGTTGGGAAGTCTCTGAAGGGTATTTACTGGACACCTCTTCCCAGCTGACAGAGGCGACAGAAAGCATTCTCCATTTAAAAGAGCGAATTGACTCAGATATGTTCTTTCCTATTAACTGGTCCTTTAACTCTCTACATGAACAGGTTATGAAGTCCCCTACTCCCCCCCTCAATCACTGATCTGCCTAGGCAGTAAGCAGTGAAAACAAGCTACCAAGAAACTGACATCTGGCTGACAACTAGCCACAAATACTGCTGATCAGCAGGAAAAGGTGCTCAGGCCAGCTAGAATTAGCAGCTGCTCTGGATTCAGCTTGTCCCAAGTGCTTACATTTCCCAAGCATGAAATATCTGACTGGACAACCCACACCGGGCAAAACTAAAAGTAGCCTTAAAACCATCAGCTCTCTTTTCCTTGCAAGACTATTCAGATGGGTGCTCAGACCCAACCATACCACCTCCCATTTTGTCCTAGAAAGAAAAATGAGAGCATACGCATTGAGAGAGGTTTTGGGGGTAGGGCTGTTAACTTCTCACAAAATACAGTGTCCAGCCTTCAGAAAATCAAGGTCATTTCGCAGCACAATAGGAGGATGTCAATAACCTTGCCTTCTCTTTCCATCTCTCTACAGTTTGAAGGGCTGATAGTGCCCTCTGCATGGTCTCACTACCTTGGTTTCAGCTAGTCCTTGACTGAGAACAGACAAGTTCAGCTTGGTCTCATTTTTGTAGGTGGTCACAGGATGAGCACTAGCAGCACAGCACACAATATTGTCTTTTGTTATTTATTTATATTTTTACTGCATGGGCCCAGGCTGTAATCTTCAGGCACAGGAGACCTGATGAGACACCCACATGATCAGAGAGGCTTTACTGGGTTTTATGGTGGTTTACTGCTGCAAACATCAAGATTTGGCAATATATTAGGACACTTCACGAAAGGTGCCACGTGCAGCTTAGGATCTCTTCCCCCCCCCCGCAAACCCTTTTGGTTTGATACTGCATTATGCAAGGAGCTTAAAAGCTATCTGCTGTCTCAAGTCCCTGCTGTTGCTTCTGTGTGAACAGACAGACAGCTCATTTCTGAACAAGCTGGTGCAAAGTGTCAGGTTTACATTAAATGGCTTCTGAAGCACCTTTCCACTTCCGCAGAAAGTAGTGCCAACATGACCTAGCAAAGACACACTGGAGTTTAGGACAGGCTGGCAGGAATGAAATTGGTACAGCTTTTTTAGACATTACTCCACCATGTGCTCAACAGCAACCTTGACCTTTCTGATTTACACTGTATAGGTGAATTTAGTGCTCATGAACACGGAGACTGTCACAGAGGCCAACACCAGACACAGTGTGGCACACACAGTCAAGCTCACCACCCACTGCTCTTCCAGTGCACCTCAATCCTATCCTACAGTACCCGGTCATTCCAGTTCAAGGTTCCAACTCTGCCCTCCCGATGCATCTCACTCTTGTCCTACAGTACCCACCGCTATTCCAATCACCTAGGGTCTTCACAATTGTCATTACTTCTGTACACCATGCCCCTTTGAAAGTGCACTGTGACAGCAGTAATTCTGATCCTCCTGACCCAAAAGCCCAAGACCAATTTAGCTAAAGGAGACTCTTAGGGTACGACTACAGAGGGATAAAAGATCCACAGCACAGCAGCGGCTACCCGAGTCAGCTGACTTGGTTTGGGGGCTAAAAATTGCTGTGTAGACATTCAGGCTCAGGCTAAAGCCTGGGTTCTGGGACCCTTCACCGTCACAGGGTTCAGGCTCCAGCCTGAACCCAAAATGTCTACACTGCAATTTTTCACCCCCAGAGCCTGAGCCCCACGAGCCCAAATCAGCTGACCTGGGCCAGCCATGAGGTTTCTATGAGAAAAAACAGAGGACAGCTACCGGTCATGAGTAGGAAATACCATGAAGGAAACAAAGCAGAATTTTAAAATTAAGGAAGCAAAGAATATCAGAGGCTGTTAATATCTATTACATTTAAAGGTGCCTTTTGTTCAATTTGCTTATTTTTTCCCCAGGCTAGAGCATTTAGACCCACATTTCAGACTCCCTGAAAAGGAGATTGGAAGATTCAATGGACTGAAGGTCACTGGTGGCCTGCATGAAGTGAGTGGTTGGGGCTAAAGCCCACTTCTTAAAAGACAGGTGTACACAATAAAAATCACCAACACACCTATAACTAACTGGCCCTCTTAGTCTCTCTGCTAAGATTGCCAACAAGGATCAAATGGGCCTTGGAGAACAAACTCTCCTCTTTCCATGAGCGGAGGTCCAACTAGGTCAGGATTGAGGACCACCACATACAAAGCAGCACATAGAGGAAGATGGAATCATCAGTATGGGTGGTTTACCAGTTCTGGGGTTAGATGACGTCAGTCTACTGGGATTACCTTTGCCCAGCACTAAACTCACTCTTAAAAGGAGACGGGGATTAAATCCCTGTGAGTAAAGGATACAGTGATCATTCATCACAGTAGATGTACAGATGTTCTGCAGAGTTCCCAGATACCTGATCCCAGAGTGCCTATTCTACTGGGAAATTAGGAGTCTTCAAAAATATGAAACAACTGACCTGTGCTTGGCAGGATGGATTGAATCTGGTAAACATTATTTCTGTTACCTGACCTGGTGAAGTGGCCCAGAAGATGATCCACTCAGAAAAATAGCACACTCAGTCCTTGTGGACAGTGGTGCAGGCTGATCTGAGTGGAGTAAAATTCAGAGCCAGATGGTTGGAGGCAATGGGACCTGACAGAAAGATAACTGGGCAGAGGGCAAGCAGAGAGCTTGAAGAACAGAGGCAGAGGAGCCAAGATTTTACAGGGTATAAACTAAACATTTTAAAGATAAAACAACTGTTTTCTGGTTGCATTGTTTTTAAAATCGCTCCCCCTAATGTACCCAGGGAGCCACCAGCTAGATCATGATCTTTAACCTCTCCTCACCATACCTTATCAGGCTAATTCAGAGCAGGAGGCTGGCTGAACCTAAAGCCCGTTTACACAGGACAAACTCAGCATTCATCAGGGACAAAGACTAAACACATTGTCAAAATAATTTTTCCTGCATTTCTGGACACATGCACAGCAGAATGGTAGGCCAGTCTCTCTCTGGAAACTATTCAATACGTGTAATGCTGCAGCACCGAGTTATCTCTAAAGACTGTGCAGTAAGTATTAGAGGGGTAGCCGTGTTAGTCTAGATCTGTAGAAGCGACAAAGAGTCCTGTGGCACCTTATAGACTAACAGACGTATTGGAGCATAAGCTTTCGTGGGTCTTTGTCGCTTGTGCAGTAAGTGTTTGCCTTATATTGCAAACGTAGCAAGTTCAAATCCTAGCATGTGAGCAGTTCTGCAAATAAATTCTAGGAATACTTTGCATTTATAAAGGCCCTTTCACAAGATCTTAAAGCACTTTACAAAGGTGAGTAAGCATTAACCTCATTTTACAGATGTCAGTAGAGAGAGATTAAGTATCTGCCAAAAGGACACAGTAAATCAGTAGCAGAGTTCACTCCAAGTTCTTTAACCACTATAACATAGTGCTTCCCTCAGGTCTTCTTGTATCAGTATTTGAAGAGTGTCAAGCACTAAGGAGGCAGAGAGATTACTTATGGTGGTTTGAAAAGGTGTAGTTAGGAGTAATGGTGTGCCATTACTCACAAAATACACATGGAGTCTTAGGAAATATCTCCTAGCAAGGAGATCAGTTAGATGGCAGAACAGTCTCACAAAGGGGTGGAAGTTGCCTTTACTGGAGATACATACACTATACAAAGTTGAACAAAAACACATGAATTTTAGATTTGGTGAAAGGTGCCAATTTAACAGCCCTGGAGACAGAAGACCTCTATCCACAGGAGGAGTACAACAAAAGCAGTAGTCCAACACTTCTCCTCACATGTCCCATAGCCCTAATCCGAAAGCACCACCTCCCAGCACAGGCGGGTTCAGTGTCCCTGACCTCATTTCTTAACTGCCAGCAAAAGCTGAAGTTAATGCTTATTGCAATGGTCATGTTTGATGCAGACACTTTCCCATTGGATTAAGAGCAAACAGTCATCAGAGTAACTACTTTCAAACACTACCAACCAGGGATGGACCTGAATCGACAGGCGAAAGGGACTACATCCGATTACTAATCCTGGAGCCATTCAGACCACCTACTAAAGACATTAAAAACTAAACACAGCATTTTGGAGTGGATATAGGGAAGGAACAAACTTCATGTTGTAGGGAACAATTGGGCACTGACCTCTCAGGGTATAAACTACATGGAACCCAACAGTGATAGACGTAAGGAGCTCAGTCTATTCAGTTTAACAAAGACAGGTGAAGCGGTGACTGTAAGTACCTATGCGGGGAGCATATATTTGATAAAGGGCTATTCAGTCTAGCCGAGAAAAATATAACATGATCCAATGGCTGGAAGTTGAAGCTAGACAAATTGAGAGGGGAAATAAGGCATGCATTTTTAACAGTGAGGGTAATTAACCACTGGAACAATTTACCAAAGGTCGTGGTAGATTCTCCATTACCGACAATTGTAAAATCAAGATTGTATGTTTTTCTAAAAGATCTGCTCTAGGAATAATTTTGAGAAAGTTCTGTGACCTGTGCTACACAGGAGATGAGACTAGATGATTACAATGGTTCCTTCTGACCTTGGACTCCATGAATAGAGCTCCAGTTTCTACCACTCTGATGGAAAGCTATATCCAGGTTGCCTCATCCCTCGTAAGTCATAACCAAATTAACCTCCATTCCATGACAACAGGATACAATAGGTTGAACATTTCAGGGCTATTTTTGAACTTCTTGGGAGGTTAAAGCCATTTGGCCATTGACCTTGCGTTACTAATCTGCAGTTACCACCGATTGTAATTTTTGTGGGTCTGTTTCAGTCTATCCTGAGTCTCAAACAAATACCAATTTTCAGCTGGGAAATCAACTTCTTTCTACTCTCGGCTGCTTGGACACTTATGTCTTCCAGAATTAGTTTGGATAAAAACGCCCACACATTCAACATGCCAACATAGTGCTGTGAGACCATGAAATCATGAAAAATGCAACACTGCAGCACTACAGTGCACTACTACATTCCTTTTGGCCCTGAAGAACAAATTCCTAAATGCAATAACCCTCACCAAAGATATGCTATGTTCACTCAGGAAAACACTGCCTATTTTTGTGTGTTACATCACTAGAGAGTTATGGATTCAAACCCAGAAACATAGAATTAGGGAATCCTGTTAGGTATGATAGCTCTGAATACTCCACTGTATACTTACTGTCTAGGAATTTATCCTAAAAATGATCTAGCTTAAAGTCGCTAGGATAGAAGAGGTCCAAGCCTTTCAAAATACTGTATACAATAGGACATACCCACTTCTTGCTTCTAATGAGTAGTCAGCCAAACTTTGGTTGAAATTCTAATTTTCAACATCAGCAGAATATTTTCAGTTTTACCCACTCCAAGCCTAAGAGCGCTGATATGATAGAGAACTGAAATACACAACAACCCTCCTTCCAGCATTGGACATATTTTCAAAGACAGTCATTCCAACACCACCAACCAGGTGACTAGGGAGGAGGTTCCTACACAAGCAAATACCTGAGATCACCTCTTTCCCTGAAATAACATCCAGGACTTGTCCAGGTTCTGTTGTTACAGCCCCCACCCTTAAAAATCTCTGGTTTTGACCTAACCCCATTCAAATTAGCTAGTACTCCACAGAAGTGGGTGAATAATTAACAGGAAGTAGTTTATTTCAGCTGATTTATCTTTTTTTACGAATTGACCATGAGCAGCTTACAATTTTCTCAAATTTGTTTGCCAAATTTCCATAAACAATTTTCAGTTTGCATATTTTCATGAGCAGTTTGTTACAAGTATTCAAAATTAGTTTTGGTTGGATATACCAATTACAAGACAGCTGGTTAATTCTGACTGCACATAACTTACGTGGCCTGGTTTCTGTTCCCTGACTTAGATATGCATAATTCTTATACCTTGTCTATACTAGGGAAATTTTCCAACTGGTTTAGGTAAACTGATTTTAAAATCATTACGAGCTATAATGTAAATCCAGTTTTAAATGTTGCAACGTGGCCTTACCCATTTTTACTAAGCTGGTTTCAAGACTACCTGTAGAATATGCATATTGACATTAATTTTACCTGGGAATGGGCGAGGGATAAGAACAGCCAATAGGAAAGCCCTAGGGTAAACCGGTCCCACTTGGATCAAATGAGAATAGCAGATGTGTACAGGAGACTCTTTTGGAGACGAGAACTTGGGGGTCATCAAGTCCTCCTTCTTTCATTCAAGGTACTGGGGTGATTAACAGTGTGACAAAGTGGGAGTTTTTTGTAATACCTTTTATGAATCCTATGTATGCCTCAGCTTCCCCTGTACCTACCCAGTGGGGAATATGGGATTATGTCTGTTGTTGGGGGCAGCACGGACCAAGAGATAGGTGTATGGGTGTCATCTAGCTATCTGAGCAGTATGAACAGGTCACTAAAAAGGACTGGTATAGGCTGACTCTTATCAGTGGAAAATCTGAGAAACAATGTAAACTCCAATGATTCTACAATCAATCCTCAACTGCGGAAGCCCCAGCATGTAGGGTTGTGAACTCAGTATGGCCCTGCCTCGAGAACAAAGGACTGAGAGGTGCGAGGTGGGGAATAAATGCTGGTTGCTGGAGAAAGCTCGGAGCACTGGAGAGGGGAATGGACTAAAACTCAGGGAGATGGAGTCCATCACAGCTTGGCTGGCCCATCAGGGCCAGAATGGACTATGGTGTAACTTCTGCCTCTCTGTACAATCCTCAGGACTTCTGATTGTGTGCTAGGTGACTAATAAATTGTTACCTTGTTTTGAAAAGCTGCCTGTGTCACTGTAAATACTCACTGAGAGCACTGTGCCCTGGCAGGGCATTGTACAAGCCCCCCGCGGGAATCTGCTCTGCTGCAGGGAGCCACAGAAAGAGTCAGGGAATGCTAGTGCTGAAAGCCCAGTCTTGGCGGCCATGGACCTGCTCCTAGGTCCATCTATCCTTAGGGCCTGGCCCACTAAAGGGGTCACTTCTAAGAAACTGTGACTCCATGACACACAACTAAAGATACAACTCCATGTTGCCCTATCAGGCTAACAAGGGCTTTTGCCCAGAACATGCCACCCTGTTAGGTGTTGATCTTGAGGGGAAAGGTTAAGTGGGTCCTGCTGAGGCAGGTGACTTTACTTGGATATAAGGCCTCTTTGGAGTGTGGGGGAAAAGAGGGATATAGGGTTTGGACGGAGCAGTACCAGAGGAAGAATCTTGGTGCACAGCCAATCATGGGGAGAAGTACTGAGCTGATTTTTATGTTCGCTCATTGCTTTCTTGAATAATGCCAAACTCCAGGAAGGTGGCATATTTGGGCTTTACATAGCATGTGGACTGTGTAGCACAGATAGGGAAAGGCACTTGTTCACACGGGTTAATACATACTGATGATATGCCAGCTTGGAAACACCAGGGCTTTGTGAAGCTCTGTGATACAGAGCAAAATAAAGAACTTGTGCCTCTAGCTTTGTAACTACTGGGTGCATGCTGCAGCCATTTCCATTTTAAGTAGGCCACCATTTTACTCTGGGACATGCCTCATATATTAAGAGGGCAGTTTACGTCCTTTCAGGCAGCTCCATATTTTCACTTTTTCCACCACTGAACACTAGGGCACATGAAAAGCTTTTGTATATGGACCAAACAGACTCTTCGGAACCAGGAACCTCTGCCATAGGATTTAAACAATAACCAATTTCCAGTTCTTTACAATTAGAAGCAAAATATAGATCATTTTCACCTTTGCAAATAATAGGCTAGGAGAACGCCTGGGTACTGTTAATCTGATGCTGCTCTCCTCAGAGTTTATGACTAAATAAACAGCAGCTGCTTGCAGCTTGCGGCCTCTCCACTGATTCCCTTGTGAGGGCCATTTATTGAGTCATAAACTCTTCCGATAGCGTTATCACCACAGCGTTTGCACAAACAAAGGTTGGAAGAGAGAACGATTAAAACCTGAACTAACTTTACAGGGAAAGCAAGAGAAAACTTTACAGATCCGTTTGCATTTTAAAAAGGTACGTGGACATACGCAGACAGTAGAGTGGGAATATACCATAGGGGATGGCTGAGTGCTCCAAGCTCCAGGTATAAAATACACAGACTTCTCTGAAACTACATTTGGATTCCAGAAAGGAAGTACTGTCTATCAGCCTTCTGAGTTAGAGATATAGTGTTCCATGTGGTATACTTTGAGTATATGTAGATATCTTTTCAACGAGGCTTTAACGAGGTCCTACCTGCTTTACAGGGTTATTAAAAATCCTCTGGCACACCTCAAAGTAGGCATTCGCCTCAGCATATATGGCTGGTTTTCCTCCCTCATACTGTTGTGCAAGGTGGTGGGTAGTACAGAGGTAGAGTGAAAAGGATGAGGAAGAATTATGAACTCCTCATAACTTTATGTAGGCACCTGCTACTGACAGGAGAGAATGGTAATGTGGCAGGACCCTACTGAATGAAGCCTGTGTGTGGCCTCAGCCTTATATAAAACACAGCTTGGCCATAAGCTTCAGATGAGCCAAAGGGCAGATCAATGGGCAGCGATCAATCCAGCGGGGGGTCAATTTATCGTGTCTAGTATAGACGAGATAAATCGACCATCGATCGCTCTAGTGTTGACTCCGGTACTCCACCTCAATGAAAAACACAAGGGGAATTGATGAGAGAGCATCTCCCATCAACACACCACAGTGAAGACACTGTGGTAAGTAGATCTACATACGTCGACTTCAGCTACATTATTCACATAGCTGAAGTTGTGTAACTTAGATCGATTCTCCCCCCACCCTCATGTAGACTAGCCCAAAATGTCAGCTTGGCTGGTCCATAAGAAAAAGGTCCTGGTGACAGTAGGGTGGCAGTCTGAGGGAAGGGGCAACTACTCACAGAGAGGCAATCCTCTGCGGGCATTTGTGAGGAGAGAGAAGGGTTAAGGTGTCAGGCCCACCGGCTCACTCTTGTAGGTCACCTTTCTGCGTAGGGGCTGATGGGAGATTTGATTGTATAATGACAGGTTATGTAACAAATCAGGCAGAAAATTCTCTAACAACTAAAACTGTAGGTGAAATTCAGATGCTATATACTCTCGAGGGCACCAGGGGAAGGAGCCTTTCGAGGAGCAAATACTCATAGGGACATTTACAGAAAAGGGAAACGGAAGCAATAAAATACTGCTGAAAGCCTAGGGGGCCCGATTCAGGATGGAGCCCTGAGGTTTGATAAAATACAAAGGCTTTTGCTATTTGCTCACAAAGACACATGTCTCCCTACCTGTGCTCCAAGAAACAAATTAACCAGATTTTCATTGGCCCCTTCCTTCCTCCCTCCCTTGGTATGAGAGAAAATAGCAGCCTGGTCTTTCAATTCTAGTTGTATACAAGCTGTGGTAGCTCCTGGTGAAACCTGCAGTCAATAAACTAGAGACAATTTGAAGAGACACAATGGGAGCTGCCCCTCCCACAGCTTCACCATTATCCCAGCTTTTATTTAGGTCTAAAAGCAGTGATTTTACGCTTTCTTGTCTGAAGTTCTGCAGAGATATGAAAACAGACCCAAACTAAACAGGAGACATCACAAGAAGGCCACTGTGATAGTCAATGTGCTTCCCAGCAAGCAAGACACAGCAAGCTCAGGATGCTGGCATTCCGATAACGGAGAGTACTTAGGTGGAATAATATCCACTAGAGTCAGTACTGAGGTGTCTGAATTCATTGTTAGATAGGCTCCAGTGGAGATTTGAAACCCAGTCTCGCAAAGTGCCTCCCAAGTTCTTCTCCTTTGCAGGGAGGAGGAGACATTAGAAAAGTGCCCCACATTCACTTGCATGAACTGCTTAAGAGGAAGTAAATAAGTGAAGAATATTCTTTGGGTCAAAGCCAGTGAAGAGGGGATTTCCCCTTACATTTCCTCTGCACACACCTTCACTTCATCCCTGCCCCATCAAGCCCACAAGAGTAAAAACAGCCACCATCTTAAGAGGACCTGTCATAAATGAAGGGAAGGGGGAGAGGGTCTGATGCAGTGCTATAAAATCCTCTTACCAGTAAAGGGTTAAGAAATACAGGTAGCCCAACTGACACCTGACCTGGCTGGCATCTGACCAATAAGGGGACAAGATACTTTCAAATCTTAGGAGGGGGGAAGGCTTTGTGTGTGTGTGTGTCTTTGTCTAAGTCAGAGTGATCTTAAAAAACAGAAGGAACCTGCAAAAAATCAAGCCTCCCTTTTCTGAAGTAAGTTTAAATAGCATAGCGCATAGATTTCTGTTTAATTTCAGCTTGGTGTATTCCCTGTGTTAGAAGGGGCAAGGGGGGGCGGTTATTCATGGTTTTCTGTAACTTTAAGGTTTTGTCCAGAGGGGGAAGTATCTCTAAGTTTGGAAATATAGTGCCCTGTAAAATAGTTACTATCCTGATTTTACAAAGATAATTTTACCTTCTTTATTTTTAATAAAATCCTTCTTTTAAGAAGCTGACTGTTTTCTATGGTGTTAAAACCCAGGGGGTGGGTTTTTAGATCACTGTGTAACCAATTGGTTGGGAGATTGTTCTCAAGCTTCCCCAGGAAAGGGGGTGTACGGCTTGAGGGGGTATTTTGGGGGGGAGGGAAGTTCAAGTGATTCCTTTCCTGAATTCCTGTTAGATACTTAATGGTGGCAGCGAAAGAAGCAATTCTCAGGGTGCAGGGAATTTTGTACCTTGGGGGATTTAACCTAAGCTGGTAAAAATAAGCTTAGGGGCTCTGAATGCGGGTCCCCATGTCTTTACCCTAGAGTTTAGAGTGGGGAGGGAACCCTGACATGGTGGCAGAGCGGTGGGATATATTGAACCAGAGATTTTTTTTAAACCAAACACAGGGAGTTTAGAATTTTTTTTCTTCTCTCTGACTCTTCCCTGTAGCTGCTGAAAGCAGGGAGCGGGGAGGGGTTAAGCTGCTAGGAGCTAGAGTATCTACATATAAAAGCAGGTAGTTAACCCCTACAGGGAATACCCAAGCAAGTTTTTTTTTCTTTTCTAACTCTATCGGGTTAAGACAAATTAAAAACAAAAAGGCTAAGATGACTGCCAGTAAAGCAGCTATTAAACTTAAGATAGCCCGGCTATAAGCTGATGAGGAGAAGAAAAAACATGCAAAACTGCTACAAGTTAAACAAATAAAGATGGAGGAAAAAAAGAAAGAGAGGAAGCATGCTGAGGAGGAGAAAGAAAGAGAGAGGAAGCATGCTGAGGAGGAGAAAGACAGAGAGAGGAAGCATGCCCTGGAGATGGAGAAGACCAGGGCGAAGCAGAATCTACCGAATAACACTAATAATCCTTCCCCAACAACCCACAAATGGGAGCGACTATGTCCACCGTATGATAAATCCCGTAATACTGCGAAATATTTTCTCACCTTTGAAAGACTATGCAATCTCCATACCATTCCTGATGCTCACAAAATAACCATATTGGTAGCAAAGTTAACTGAAAGTGCTCTGGACATATTCAATGACATGCCTATTGATAAGGCTTCTGACTATAAAAAATTCAAGAATTTGGTTTTAAAACAATTTCAAGTTACACCTAAAACTTACCAAGTAAAATTTCGAACCCTTATCCGAGGGCCTGGACTAAGTAATGTAGCGTATGTAAACCAAATAAAGAAGCTGTTAAAAAAATGGGTCAAAAAAAGAAATGTTACTAGCTTTAAAAAAGTGTGTAATTTAATGGCTCAAAAACAATTCCTGAATATGTCCAAAAATAATATAAAACAGTGTTTATGGAATAAAAAAATAAACTCAACAGACAGCCTTGCTGCTTATGCTAATCAATACAAACAGTCCCAAATCAGCAAAGGGGCAAAAGAATTTGGCACACAAGGGGTGCAAAAAGCAAAAAGGAACAACCCTGGTCATAGTTTGGAAAAATACCAAAAAGAAAAACCCCAAACCACACCCCCTCACCAGGAGCAGCCCAAGGCCCCACAAGAAAAAACCCAGACCCCTTATTGCCCCACCACCCTATTCTCCAGCAACCCACCTCGCCCCACTGACCAGTCAGCTGGGCGATGTTTCAAATGTAACAATTTTACCTTCTTTATTTTTAATAAAATCCTTCTTTTAAGAAGCTGACTGTTTTCTATGGTGTTAAAACCCAGGGGGTGGGTTTTTAGATCACTGTGTAACCAATTGGTTGGGAGATTGTTCTCAAGCTTCCCCAGGAAAGGGGGTGTACGGCTTGAGGGGGTATTTTTTTGGGGGGGGGGGGGGGAGGAAAGTTAAAGTAATTCCTTTCCTGAATTCCTGTTAAATACTTAATGGTGGCAGCAAAAAAAGCAATTCTCAGAGTGCAGGGAATTTTGTACCTTGGGGGATTTAACCTAAGCTGGTAAAAATAAGCTTAGGGGCTCTGAATGCGGGTCCCCACGTCTTTACCCTAGAGTTTAGAGTGGGGAGGGAACCCTGACAGGACCCAAAGGGTTTTCCACGACCTGGCACAGGTAGCAGTATATTTATGGCACAGAGATAGAGTCCAGGAGCCAAGGGGCCTCTCCTTCCCTTGTCTCATGATTTTCAACAGGTGAATAGCATTCCCCCCTTCCCCTTGTCTACAATGCCTCTTTGGGGACGCTCTTTTCCAGAGTTGGCCTTGTACCAAGCACCCCTTGCATCGCAGAGTACGCTGCTGAGATTGGTCACTGACCCTGGTAGCTCAGTCAACAATGCCAAACTCACAGTCCTGGAGCCTCGATTGCTCTTTCATTCTCCTCCCTTCATCATTCTGCTGCCTCATTAGGAGTCCCAGCTCTTGGCCTGCAGACAAACGGATGCCCTCTCCCCTTTGTTCCTTAATAAAAGAGCAGGTTTGCAGAAGTCCAGTGTCATCCTGGTCACTCTTTCAGAACTCACTGGAACCCCAGCAAAGGGCTAGTGCCGAGACAAGCCGAGGAACCAGGAGGGGAAGGAAATGCCTCAAATATATTTTCAAACTAAAGAGGGTGGAATTAAACAAGGAAAAAAACACAAGAAAGAAGAGAATTCTTCTATCTATTTGTTAATGGGGTTGGGGAACTCAGGGCACATGCAACATTTCTGGCTCAGGGAGATTTTCAGAGAGAATAGGGGATTTTTCAAAGGACAGGCTCTGACCAATACAGGCTCTGGAAGGGGTGGAAGAACAGTAGCCATCTATTGGGAGCTGCAATTTTCACTTCTATCATAGTTCAGCGTCCTCCCATCCTGTGTCTAGTTTAAACCAGGGGTTCTCACAATACGTTTTTTGGTGGCCTCAGAGTTCAGCCACCACTCTTGCTGTTGGCTGCTATGACAATTTTTCTTGAAATACTTAATTAACTTTAGGAAACACAAATAAATATGCAGATATACATGTCCAATCATTACAATTTATTTATGGAGGGGTGTTGTTTTTTTTTGCAGACTCAATAATAAAAATAATGTACAGTTCTCTATTCTTTACTGGATCTAAACAGAATAGAAACACAAATAAGGTGCTTTGCACATTCTAGTCTTTTGTTGTTTTGTTTTTGGTTGCTTTTTTTTTTTTAAAGACTTGCTAGCTAGTAAGTCTGCTGCTTCGAAAAGTAATATCTGCATGTTTGCTAATATCACTTTTCATAGCAGAATTAGCAGCTAGTTAGGAGGCTGTGATCAGTGATATTAACAACCGTACAAATATCAATTTTCACAGCAGGCTTACTCAGTCCCGGCTTGAGCCCTGGATGGGGAAGTGGGTAGGGGGACCATAGGCGCTAGTGGCAATAAGGGGGGGGGGGGGGAAGAGGTGAGCCCAGGTCAGAGCCCGCCCCCTCACCGTCAGAGCCCGGGGCCGGAGGAGGCTGCAGGGGGCCAGGGACAATGCAGGGGATGGGGGGAGTCCATAGCCAGCACCTGCCGCTGCATGGCTGGGGTCCAGGGCCGGAGTCCAAAGTCCCACGACTGGAACCTGCTGCCCCAGGGTTGATGCCCGAAGCCCAAGCCTCACCACCCCCAGGAAGGTGGGGAACTCACTGGCTGCCAGCTCCTCCAGCGTTTGTGGCTCCAGAGTGGGGGAGGGCCCAACCCCTTCTGGTGGCCCTGAGGGACAGGCACTGCTTTGCCTCCTGCCACTGCCCAGGAGGCTGTGGCCATTGTGGCCACATTTCAGAAACGCTGGTTTAAACTATGTCCTGGGCACCTTTCTGCCACCACCGGGGGAGCTCTCAGAGCACTACAGGATTCATTAAGTAACACATGATGAGCATTACAAGATCTTTGGTGAAGGAAGTGCACTATTGAGGGCAAAGCATTTGAATGCAAATGAACTGAAGTCACCTGTATACAATGGCTAGTGGGAGGCCAACACCCATCCGTCTAGAAATCAAACTCAGTTTAAAAACATCACAAAGTTGTCTTCCCTCTTCCCCACCCTTCTCCAAGGTGAATCTACAAACGTACAGGAGAGCTTGAGACAGCGGGGCATTCGGTATAAGATGTAAATGTAAGAAAAAAGTCTTTTTTTTTTGGTTAATCTTGTAATAGCCTTTTGTGAAAAATAGCCAGCAGCCTGTGACTGAGGCAATGCACACATCTTGGGGTTCAGAGGACACCATACACACCAGTGGGGTTAACTACCATGGCCAGAGTTAAACCTGGGGTAAGCCAGAGAACTCACTGAAGCTATAAGAGCTTACATCAGGGCTCCATTTGGTCCAGTGTTTTCAGAACCTTTTAATTCATAGATTATAAAGCCAGAAGGCACTGTTGTTGTTATCTCGTTTGACCTCTTGTATAACACAGGCAACAGGACTTCCCTGAATTAATTCCTGTTTGAACTAGAGCATATCCCCTGGAAAAACATCCAATCTTGGTTTTAAAATATCCAGTGATGGAGAATTCACCACAAATGCTAACCTCAGAGCTCACAGTTACCCTGGCAGTAGCCTCTCTTCCCTCCCAGCACATACCGAGATTTCCTGCCATCTTGCCATCACCTGCAGCACATTAATGTAATATGTGCTTCAATCCCCTGCCAGCACCTCTTTCCAGCAGATTTCCACAACACCAAGGGAAACTTTCTAGCAAGGTTCACTGTATACAGAAGTCTCTGGGAACTAAAATTGCCCAGGTATTTGGTTTATAAAGAAAACACACAACTAAAAAACCTCAACCACCTCCAAGCTAACAGGACCTTTCACTGCCCTCTGCTGTTACCAGTCATTCAGCTTCCAATTTACTCTTTAATAATGTCAGGCTGGGGCTCAGGACTGGCAGCCTCCCAGCTTCTTTCTCAGGCGAGTTGGAGCTGCAGCTTGTGAATATGCTGAAGTTTAATGCAATCTGTCTTCTTTGGTAATTACATTCCATCTGCACTGGGCGCAATAAAGATGTATTGGTAAATGCATTTGCTAAAGATATACTCTGCTGAAAAGGCTACACGCCTGATTTACAGGAGGCAAGGAGGAAGCATTGCCTAGCAGAGACTGGCAAGAGATGTTCTCTGCTCTGCACACAGCAACAGGGGGCAGAGATTGTGCAGCAGCAGCATAGGCTCTGCTTTATTTTAGAGCTGAGGAAGAAAAAGAAACCACGTTTTGGGAGCTGGTGACTTTAAAGATACCAGAGAAAAGCCCTTTCCCTGGCAGCTTTAACCTTGCTGATTTGCAGACATATAAAGACCTTCTTTATAAACAGGAAGGAAAAAAATTCCACTAGGACTTGCAACAACATTTGGTCTAATATATCCTGACAATTTTCCCATCTCCTTCTGTCGGGGCTTCTTCTGGGAGCCGGCTGGCAGCTTGTTTCATGTTATACTTAAATCAGGCAAACAGCTTCCCCTCACAATACTAATGCAAAGGAGAGAGGCTCCCTTCACAACAGTCTCAGACTCTCCCTTTCACACAGATGACCCCATGAGAAGTATCTCAGTCTCATATTCCCTACAAAGCTCTGCTTTTTCCCTGAAGTCCACCCCACCATAAACTCCGACACTCTTCAAGAAATTGCTTAGTCAGAGCAGATGGCCCTGTACCTCGAAGGACACGTTCCTCTTCTCTTACACACTAGAAATCCCACATCTTATATTCACTAGCATCTCAAAGACTATTTTTGCCAGTTGAAAGCCCTGGAAAGTGTAAATTTCCAGTGGAAGTGTCTGTGAATTGTGCATCTTTTCCACTCCTTTTCTTTTATTCAAATACAAATGGCCTAATTCTTTCAAGATGCTGAACAGTCAAAATTGATGGATGTTAATGGTAGTTGTATGCGCGCTGCACCTCTGAAAATCAGATCATAAGGGGTGCGGGTTTCCTATGCTGGGCCAGCAATTTTGGGATACCCATAATCCCTTAGAGCAGGGGTGGCCAACCTGAGCCTGAGAAGGAGCCAGAATTTACCAATGTACATTGTCAAAGAGCCATAGTAATACACCAGCAGCCGCCCATCAGCTCCCGCCCGCTCCCAGCACCTCCAGCCCACTGAGAATCCCGTCGATCAGCCACTCCCCCTCCCTCCCTCCCCGCACCTCCTGATCAGCTGTTTCGTGGTGTGCAGGAGTTTGGGGGGGAGGGAGGAGGAGTGAGGGCTTGGCAGGCTCAGGGGAGGGGGCTGGAAGGGGTGGAGTGGGGGCAGGGCCTGTGGCAGAGCCAGCGGTCGAGCAGTGAGCACCCCCGGCACATTGGAAAGTTGGCGCCTGTAGCTCCAGCCCCGGAGTCGGTGCCTATACAAGGAGCTGCATATTAATTTCTGAAGAGCCACATGTGGCTCTGGAGTAGGGTGACCAGACAGCAAATGTGAAAAATCGGGACAGGGGGTGGTGGGGGTTATAGGAGCCTATATAAGAAAAAGACCCAAAAAATCGGGACTGTCCCTATAAAATCGGGACATCTGGTCACCCTACTCTGGAGCCACAGGTTGGCCACCCCCACCTTAGAGGAAACACCTTGGTCTAATTTACCAATCTAGGGAAACTAATGGCAAGCAACAACAATAGGAGGCAAGCCCCCCAATTATGGGGTGCAATACTAGGAGATAGAGAGCACTTAGAGCTCTGGTCATTCAAAAATATTGCTGGTGTTGGGATTATTGCTTTGCCACCTTAAATGAGAAGGGTGCAGCTTGCATGGTCCATAGGAAAAGTTGAGATTTGGGGAACATGACAAGACGCATGAGAAGCTTAGCAGAAACCCAACAGTGGTTGGCACGACTGTCTCAAGATGCTAACTCAGAGCATCAGCACCTGCTGCAATTGGGGGGTTCAGCAGCCTGTGGGGAGGTCCTGGGAAGAGATTGAAGCCTGTGAGCATTCTGACCTTGCCATCAGAGCCACAGCAATCTGAGAGAAACCTTCCCATAAGGAAAACACCATGCACAGAGGACAGCAAAGCCAGCTGGATGCAGTGGGGAAGTAACTGTTACCTTCTGTGCTGCACTAACACAGCGCTGGTACTCCTTGGCCAGCTCCGAGCACTTGAGCACTTCATGCTTGTTTTCTTGGTAGCACTTCAGAATCTCAGACTGCAGCCCTGCGCATAGAGGCTCAGTGTTCCTCCCCCTGTAGGGAAAATGAGAACAGGAGGATCTGTGACAAGGGTAATGTTCACCTACTTACTTCAACTCTACTAGTTCCCATATATATGCCAACCCCTGCACTGGAGCCACGAGAAAAATCTTCAAAAAATAAGTTATCCAGTAGGAATAGCAACCATCAAAGGAGTGATACCATTCACAGTGCCTTTCAGCTGAGGAGTTCAAAGCACTTCGCAAATACAAGCCTCAATCTCCCATGATCTTAGGAAGGGTTATTCCTATTCAGCAAGTGGGGAAAGAGACAGAGATTACATGATTTGCCCAAATCACACACAAAAATCTTTGGCAGAGCTGGAGGTAAATCCCAGGAATCCGGGCTGAATCACAAGACTCTCCAAAACAACGAGAAGTCTACCCTAAGAGTCGGAGGAGCAACCATGACTTGTTGAATAAGCCACCTCATTCTCCATTTTACGTCACAGCTATTAAAGCATGTCAAAACAAAACAAAAAAGAGCCGGTTTGGGTATGTGACTGCAGCTCAAGTAGACATGCATGAGCTAGCTTTAATCTAGCTGGAGCAATAAAGTTGTGGCAGCGCAGGTTTCAACGTGGACTAGTCACACACGTAATTTACCCAGGGTTCTGGACAGGCTTATACAGTCTGCATTGCAGTCAATGCTGCCATGGCTTCACTGCTTCAGCACACTAGCTAGTTAGATTAAAGCTAGCTCAGATATAGCTACTCAGGCTGCAATCAGACCCCATGATTGTCATGTACACTTACGGGAGGTGTCTGAAGAGCATCTATAACTTGTTGAATAAACCACCTCAATCTCCAATTTAAGTCACAGCTATTTAAGCACTTAAAAAAACCAGCAGGTCTGGGGTCATCATGACCATTCTAGTAGCTAGCAAAAGTAGGGAGTAAGAGTGTGACTAAATATGTTTTTTTATTTTTTAAGTAGTCCATTTAATATTCATCTATAAGTGACATTTACTGCTATCCAGGGATAATGTGGGATTTTCCTCATATACTATAAGATATGCATGTACATACAACACACAAGCAGCAACAGTACAAATAATGGTGAAGGTGAAACAACACCAGCAATGATGGTACTTACGTACTAAGCAAAGTGCCATCATTTACACAGGCAGGCATACACAAACTGCAGGATTTGCACCACGCTTTAGAACTTGTGTGCATATGTTAAGGAGGGAGTGCACACAGGAAAAAATTCTCAGATGTAATCTACTACACCTTAAATCCCCACTTTTCCTGTACTGCTACATTTGTAGGTCTGTCTCTGAACATTGAGCCCAGCTCTTCTTTCCACAGCACTTGATCCTACAGGCAAGTTGTAATCCTGTGCTATGACATCACATTCATTTCCCGAGCAACAAAAACTGTGTCATCAATGCATCCTTATGACTTCAGTGCACAATCAGGGAGGCGCTGAGATGAGTTTCTGGATGTTGCACCTGCTGCATATTCGAGTTATTATTTGAGTTATGTTTCCTTCTACTGGGCAAAAAAACTAAAAATCCTGTGCTTCTTGGCTCCTTTGTGACTGTAGTGAGGATGGGGGGGAAGGGCATGAACTTCCAGCCCTCACATTTTTTAGGTTGGGGATGCATGCGGGGGGTGGGGAGAATGATGAGGGCAAAATATTCTGTTATCTCAGTCAAGATCTGGATACTTCTCTGAGAAAACTGTACTAGGACACTGTCCAAGTAGTACACCTTCAGCCTTGATCACACCACCAAGTCTCAAGGGCAAAACTCTAGCATTTATCAGGAACAACATGCCCCACATACCAGCCACAGCATGAAAAGTAACAGTAACATTGCTGTGCTTGGATTAGACACAATCAAATAATTTAGATCCTTCTTCCCCCCCCGCCCCCCCCCCCAATGGTACAGTCTTTAAAAGGAAGGTAATTCCTAACGTAGGATCCCTGGACTATGTTAATTATTTTGTGTGTCATATTAAACAAAAAAAATCTTTTAAAAGCCTTCCAAAAGTTTGAAATGGAAAAGAATTTGCAGGGAACTTCAGAAACTCATAAGGTTGGCATTTTGCTCTGTCACTGCGATTTTAATATCATTCTAATCAACTCAGTGAGTCCTTCGAAACAATACCAGATAGTGCTAGGTCAGGCAATACCACCAAATCCCTCAATTCATTGGGAAAGTTAAGACTTTTTAAATTAGGTTTTTAACTAAGCATGTTAAAAAAACCGAAAGTGTATTTTGTAACTTCATCCAACAGGAGGGAATGGGGAAGAAAGATACAACATGTTATGAAATCATTCATCTATATTCACCTGAATTTAACAGTGCGATATAAGCTTCTCAGATGGACGGATACATTTTATAGCGTGTTTGGGTTAGAATGGAGGGCCATTAAGCCCTTATTTGCTGGTTCCTCACCTGCTATGGTGCCTGCCTTCACTGACTAAGATCAATGACAAGTTAGGACACACTTGGGGGCTCATGGCACCCTCTTGCCCAGACTGTGCCGGGGGTGCAGGCAGCACTGCACAGGGTTAAAAACAAAACCAAATTATAGAAAGCAGCTGGTGAGGTGCCTGCCACTGCCTCTCCCCTGCAAGAGGTGAGAGATCGACCCATGTAAAGTGACAGAGGTTGCTTGGGAGGCAGCTGCATTAGCTGCATTACCAGAGTATCTGCCACGGCTTCACAGAACAGCCCAAAGAGCGGAGAGTTTACACAGCAACTGAATTCCAGTTAGCCAGAGTCATCACAAACACCTTTATCCCTGCTTCAATACATGAATATTTTTTTCAAAATGAAAGCCAAGATCTCATCTACACACAAGTTGCGCCAATTTAACTAAACAGGTTTAGATCGATAAACTAGAGGAATAAAACACAAAGACAGTTAAGTCGATTATTGATTTAAGACATTCCTAAATCGATTTAAGAAAGTGTCTGCACAAGTGAATTGCACTGATGTAACTAAGACTGTTTTGTAACCTTACTTAGGTAAATCAGTAGAACTTGTATTTAGACAAGGCCGCTGCTTTCACTCAAAAAAGGAGTCTCATAGTTGTAAAGAAAACCTTAAAAATTTGAAGGAGTGTAACCAATGCAGTAAAGTCTGCCTGAGTTTGTAAATAGCCTAAAACAATAGCTCTGAAAGGGGTGGACTGTCCCATCTATTAGGTGCCCAAAAACAATTTAGATGCCAGGTCTGTTAACTATCTCAATACTGCTCAAAGAATGTCACGGAAGGAGCAGGAAGATCAAAGATCTGCATGATCTACTGCAAGTGAAAGTTGATTTTGGTGCTATAAGCAGGTAGCATCTGAGAGGTTCCATCATTTTTCCCATCAGCCCTCAATCTGACCTGTGGAGCTAAGAAACTAGAGGGGAAGAGCCTAGCCCAGGGGTCCGTGTAAACCCCATCAAAGGGGAGGCTATCCTGGAGAGCCCAGTGGGACACCTAAGCCCGTGCCTGCCTGGCTCCACCATGCTCCCGCAAGAAAGCGGGTGCCTGAACTGCTCTGGTGGTGAACGTAGGGCTAAGCAGTTTCTTTCCTAGTTCTGGTGGCTGCTGCTCCTCCCTCTGTTTGAGGCTAGAGCAGCCTCAGGCAGACATCACTGTGTTGCTTCCTTTTGGATCACGTTTTTAATTGTTGTTTTAAAACCTGGGAACTGTGTTTGTGACATCACCACATGACAGAGAGCTATGGCCCCAAGCGTCCGTTGTGCCTATGCCTTCATCCGTCCCTGCTCACGGGTGTTTCTGAACCCCCGAGAACGAGCCAAGCCTGAGGAGCCTAGTGGAATCCAGCAGAATGTCATACTTCAGACACTTCCATAATCTCCTGAGAGTGATATCCTATTTTGGCCTCTGAAATAGCTCCCCTCCCTTCCCCCCACATCCCCCCGGCCCAGTTAGCTACAGCCAGTAGGCTCAGACTTTTCTGAGGAAGGTGGCATTCTAGCCTCCCCACTGGGCTGCTGTTGGTAAGACAGGGTGCTCCACAAAAAGGGGTTTGGTGCAGTGACACATCTGGGGCTTTCTTTGGAAAGGTTCAAGGCTCATTCTGTTTTTAAAAAGAAAAAAGAAATGTATTCTTTTTAAAAAAAGACACTGCTGGCTCCAGAGAAGGCTAGGCTCTTAGTCCTTGTTTAACACATTGAGTTATAATTCCCACCGGTGTTACTGAAACGGATAGGTGGGACTCATCTACAGGGGCTGAGAGAAAGGACAGGAGGCAGGGTTGCAAGGTTAGGGGCTTGAACAATGCCCCAGGAAGAAAAATGAAGCATAGCAATATGAAAGGCTAAGTCCATAATCTATCCCCCCGTCTGCGTATCGAGCAAGGTGTAAGTCAACAGGTGGAAAGAGGAACAGCTGAGACTATAAATAAAATAACTCATTAGTTTTGCCTCTCTCATCAAACTGGGGGAAAACAAACCTTTGCTTCTCTGCTGTCCAATGGGAAGGAAGGCTGTGTACACATGAAATCCAGGATTTCAGATCCTCCTCTCCCCCTCCCACTGAGTAAGCTAAATCAGGTCTTTGTCTGGAAAAGAAGGGAGAGGTTTTCTTAAATGAAACAAAGGGCATCTTTCTCTCTGCCATCCCTTGAGGTAAGCATGGAGCCAGAGAGATCTTGCTGCATTTCGACGCGCTGAGAGTTACCAATTCCTATCTCTTTCCGTGTATTCCCTTTATTTAATAAATGAAATCTCATCAACTTATCCTTCTTCTATTATCACTGCTGACATCAATCTGATAATATTGGCTTGGCGTGGAATCGTGCTATTATATGTCCTCCTGATATTTAATTTAAGAGAAACGTCTGCAGTGGGGTGAATATGTGAAGCAAGCTTTTTATTACTGGCAGCAGTAAGGACGCTGGGAGTGAATTAGACATTCATCTTAGTCAGGACCAATCTAGTGGCTCAGAAGAGGATTTCTCTTTAACCCTCTCTTGGCTGTTCAGCAGTGGCAGGTAACTGCTGCTTCAGCCAACAGCTGCATTCATCTGTCTTGGCAAATTCATCTCTGTGTGAATATAAACCCCCAATGAAGACGTGCAGAGTGCGTGGGAGGTTAAAGCAAGGTTCCTAAAGAATTTCCACCATAAATTCTGGGCTAGTAAAAAAGTGCTTGTCAGAATGTTTGTCAATTAATCAAACAGTAACACTTCCCCCTCCCCGACACGCACACAGAGACAGCCAGCTATTACAGGGATAGATTAAGGCAAGATCCTTGGGATCTGGGCCCCAGGGGCAGATGCAGGAACAAGGCAGAGCAACAGGCCACAGAGAAGTACCCCGCTGATTGCTGGCAGCAGGCTGCCTTCTTTAGGAGGCGGATCATGGACTCAGGATTGGGAGGTAGAGGGGAGGAGAGCCTTCTGCATCTGGGAGGAAGACACTAAGGCTATGTCTACACTACACAGCTTTTACAGCCGTGCTGCTAAAAAGCGTGCAGTGTAGCTGCTGTTTGTCAGCAGGAGAGATCTCTTCTGCCGATACCCCACGAGCGGCAGCAGCTCTGTCAGCAAGAGAGCGCTCCTGTTGACAAAGCACCTTTCACACCGGTGCTTTTCATTGGTAAAACTTTTGTCGTGGGGGGGGGGGAGGGAGGGTTTAAAACCCCTGAACGACCAAAGTTTTGCCAACGAAGTTCCAGTGTAGACAAAGCCTAAGTATCTGCATGGTAACTGAAGGTTTAACTAAAAGAAGAGTCCATCCTGGGGTAGCTCAAGGGTGGCTGTTGCACAAAACTTTGGTAGAGGTAAGTGCCATTTAATCTTAAACTTACCCTGGGGTTAGTTGCACTGAGAAAACAGGGCTGTAAATGCTGCAGTAACAGAGAATGACAGGAGGATATTCTGTTCTAAAGATTAATGGAAAACATGCTAATTCCTCCTAGTCAGTCAGAGACAGGAGACCAGTCCATTCCCACATAAGCCTCTGTCTTTCCACCACATAGAGTTGGTACTTAACTTTCCTCAAGTTCATGAGCTTTCAGATGCAGGATTCTGGTTCAGGCCATGTTCTCCACCCTTCTGGGACAGAGTTCCCAACTCTGGAAGTCAGTTTATTTGCCCAACCGCCTCAAACAAATCCCTAACCCCTACCAGTATTTGCCACTATTTTGTCCTACAACTAAAAATACACCAGCAAAGTACATATCTAGCCCTATCATTTTAGGACATAGCAGCCCCATAGGCCAGTGCAGGAGAGCAATTTCCTGGTGGTTACTATACACCAGGCAAACTAGTTGATTGTTACAGAGGTCCCAGATGTAGTCAAAAGATGCTGTAACAGGCTGCTCTTTTACACTCTGGTGAACTGTATTCAGACTGAACTGTATACTGCAGTTACAAAGGAGTTTGTGGGGGAAGTGGGGTGGAATCTAAACGTAGACATTTTCATGCATCTACTCAAGAAAAGCCCAGGCTGAGATATCAGGTGGTGTGGCAGGTCAGGAATGAGGTGCATTGACAGAGCTGTACAAGGGCCCAGGGCATAGATAGCGCGGGGTGTTGCAGGACAGGATTGACATACAACCCCAGCTCAGAGTGTGACTCCTAGCTTGCGTAGACATACTCGCGCTAGCTCTCACCGAGCTGGTGTTCTACAAACAGTCACGTAAAAACTGAGGTAGTATGGCAGTGGTGAGCAGTGGCACAGGCTAGCTGTGCAAAGTACAAAGCAGCCTGAACTCTGTGGACACATGCTTGGCACAGCTAGTCCATGCCACTACTCATTGCTGCCTGTGCTACCTTGGCTACACTACTATTTTTAGGACGCTATCTTGAAGGGAGCAAGTGCTAGTATGTCTACAGCAGCTGGGAATCACATGGTGGGATGTTTTTGCATCACAAGGCATGCTGTGGATATTTTACAGTGAGTATGTTGGTTCAATGGTCAGGTACTGTGGTATGTTGTGGTATGATATTGCACATATACAAAAACCTATAAGTGGCTAGCTGAGCTGGAAAACTGCATTCTCCCTTTGGTGGTATTTGGTTGTCACCTACAGTTTCTCTTTAACATGTCAGGAAAATAACTCTGGAGGAATACACTGAATAGGACAAAAAGGTTTCTTCTTTTCTGATTATCGCATCCTCATCATTTACAGCCAAAAATTAAACACAACTGAAGCATTTCATTCATAAACAACAAACTCACCACCACAGAGAAAATAGCTGTGGAAACTATCTGGGAAGCTGTCAGCTGGTGATCAAGGAGGAGGACTACAGGACGCTGCCATATCAGAAACCCAGCACCATGACCTCACTACTTCCTTTGGAATTCCCTGCCCCAGCAGGTCAGTTCAATAACATAGCTAGAATTAAAAAGGGGATAGTCATTTGGTGACGGATTTAGCAGGAATATTGAGTGGATGATCTAGGAGATCTCTTTCATCTCCGACTTCCATGATCTAATAATATTCTATTACAAATACTAAGATGACGTACCTAAATTGCATGTTTCAGGAGCATAACCTCTATGGTCAGGAAGAAAACACTCCTGCCCTTCCTCAAGTATTTAAGAACACTGTTCAACTGATCTGGTTTCACCTTTCTCCAAAGCATCAGGATTGGACACTGCTGTGGATTAGTTACCACGCTGGGCAGAACTAAAGCCCAATCTGCTATGACAAATACTATGTTATGTCAAGTAAGAGGACAATGTGGACCAAAATAGAGAGAACCAGCCCTGGGACTTCTCATAAAGATAGCGTCATTAGCCTCAGTGTTCTGGATAAATTCCAGCTCAGATAACTAAATTCTGCCTCCTGGAATTCCCTCTTCTGTTTCCATTGGATACAGTATGCTGCTTTACCTCCTGTCAGCATAAACAGTTGTGCTCTGCAACTGAACAGCTGCTGCATTCCACTCCAGAGATAGCTGCATTTCAGTGGTGGGTGAAACGATTGCTATATTCTAGTGGCATGGTAGTGCCACTATTGTTAAGGTTGCATTGTGCCACCTGTTTAAAGGTGGACCTTTCCAAGTTCTCTAAAAGCAACACGCTTAGTTGGTTTCTTTGAAATTTAGTGTGTCTCAGGAACATGCAGGATAGTGTTAGTGACCAAAATTTGGAGTTATTTGAGCCAGAGGTTCCAGACATATAAGACCGCATAAATAGCCATTTAAAAAAAACAACCTGCAGGTGAGGTTTTGTTTTTTGGTATTTTGCACAGAGCTAGAAATCAAACTATTGATGTGATGCAGGTCAAAATGGTCTCAATCTGTCAGTTTTTACCTAAGTTAGTGTATGGTACCCACCAGAGGTGCTGACTTTTAATGTGCCGTGGGGTACTCTACCCTGCCCCCCCCCCCGGCTCTGCCTCAGGCCCCGCCCCCACTCCACCTCTTCCCCCAAACCCCCACTCCCACCACGCCTCTTCTCGCCCCCTCACCTGAGCCCTCCTGGCCCTCAATCCTCCCTCCAGCACCTCTTGCCTGCTGCAGAACAGCTGATCTGCAGCAGGCAGGAGGTGCTGGGAGGGAGGGGGAGAGACTGATCCGCGGGGCTGACAGCAGACGGGAGGTGCTAGGGGATAGGAGCTGGCTGCCAGTGGGTGCGCTGAACCCACCATTTTTTCCCCATGGGTATTGCAGCCTTGGAACACCCATGGCGTCGGCGCCTATGGTACCCACTAAATGTTTGGGGAAATCCAACTTGAAGAAAATGTACACTTCTTACATTACACATGCACCAGAACAGAGAAACAGCTAGAGGGGTTTCCATGCCCACCATTTTATATGGAAACTCGACTCTTGTAAGTTCCTCTCTAAAATCTGCCGTTTGCAGTGTTGTTGTAGACATGTTGCTCCCAGGAGATTAGAGAGACAAGGTGGGTGAGGTAATATATTTTATTGATGAAAGAGACAAGCTGTGTAGCTCGAAAGCTTGTCTCTATATTACCTCACTCACCTTGTCTCTCTAAAATCTGAACAGTTATTCAAAGTGCTTTGAAATTTGGTGTGCCTCATGGGGGCCAAGGATACCATTAGTGATCCAACGGATTTCTGAGTTATAGGCCTCCCAAATACCGCTTTCCTTCTGCTACCTTGTACTATTAAACTCGGGTATGTCTACACTGCAATCAGACATCCACGGCAGGCCTGTGCCAGCTGACTCGGGCTCGCGTGTCTGTTTAATTGTAGTGTAGACGTTCTGGCTCGGGCTACAGCCCAAGCTCTGGGACCTCCCACCACGTACGGTCCTATAGCCCAGGCTACAGATTGAGCCCAGACATCTACACTGCAATTAAACAGCCCCACAGCTCAAGTCAGCTGGCATAGGGCAGCCGTGGGTTTTTAACTGCAGTGCAGACATACTGCCAGAGGTACTCATGACTACATGAATTACAGACCTCTTGATAACTATGAACTCACCTCTCAATTAACATATCTAAGGATAACTTAATCACAAGCCTCCACCTAAGACAAAAGGAGTTTTGGACTTAGGGAATGTCTCCACAGCAAAAAAAGACTAGCAATAGAGAGTCAACTGACTCGGGCTAGGAGGCTCAACTGCAGAGGTAAAAATAGCAGTATAGGCGCTTAGGCAGGAGCCCAGACTCCAAGACCCTTCCCTCTTGTCGGGTTTCAAGCCAGGCTCCAGTCCAAGCTCGAATGTCTACACTGCTATTTTTAATACCCAATAATAATACATACCCCCTATACTAAAGAGCTTTAACGACATTAAACTTCACAAACACCCCTTTGAGGCAGGTAGTCTCCCTATTTCACAAATGATGAACCTTGCTGCTTCAGTTTAACTGACTTGCCCGAAGTCACAAAGTCTGAGTTCAAGGCCAGAAAAGATCATTTAGTCTGACCCCCTGTATATCACAGGCCAACACCACCACCCAGCACCCACATACTAAGCCCAGCAACTGAAATGAGACCAGAGTATTACAGCCCACAGGATACTAAACTACTATGTGCCACAGGCAGAGAACAGACGAGACTGAGGTGCACCAATGTCCAAGGCCCCTGCAATTGCAGGGAACTGACTGAGAACTATACAGATAATCCCAGCAAGTGACCCATACCCCATACTGCAGAGGAAGGCGAAAAACCTCCCAGGTCATTGTCAGTCTGGCCTGGGGGGAAATTCCTTCCTGACCCCACATAAGGCAATCAGTTAGACCCTGAGCATGTGAGCAAGAATCAACCAACTCAACACATGAGAGACAGAATGCTTGGTGCCACCTCAGAACCCTGGCCCACGCCATCCAGTGTCCCATCACCAGCCACGGCCATCTCTGATGCTTCAGTCGAAGGAGACCAAGAAAACCCAGAGTACATTGCCGGAGGGCGGGGGTGGGGGGCTGACCCTTTCTGACTCCTGCAGGTGATCAGCTGAAGCCCTGAAACATGAGCTTTTGGGAACATAAAACACAAACCAGATGGGACAAAACTGGGACCAGAACTGACGGTTCCTGACTCCCATACTGTACACCATGCTACTTCCTGTGCTCTAACTTGTTTTCTTAACCTCACTAAACATAAGCAGTCATTCTCCATTTCATTGATGAGTGCCCCTAGAAGGCTTCAATTTGTATCTCAGGCTGTTTTGCTAGACAAAGTCACAGTAACTTCAATGACTGACCGATATAATCTCTACAAGTGTGGATACTTATGTTATCTGTTGAATGCCGGTACTCTCAAAACTGCACAAAAAGGAGGATGACATGGCCCCATCTCATTGAGCCTCCACATTAAGTAACTATTCATCTCTACTGGCATTTTGCATGGCAGATGGCAAGTTGTGTGGTATAATAGAAAATACTTTTTCACAGGCAATTCAAATGTATATTTGGACATAGATTCTTTACTAGTGATGAATGTAGGATATTGACTTTGGAGGAACTCTGCCAGTTTTGAAGCGGAAAGGAAAGTTACAGCCTGTTCTTTTCCTTGCCAGGAGATATTGAAGTTAACAGAAGTTGATCTCATGCCTGCAAACACCAAACACCATTTCATCCAAAGATGCCAAGCTACTAAGGTTGACAAGCAAAGATGAAGAGTCTAAAGTTAGCAGTAAAATGGCCTTTGGAAGCGAAACAGGAATGAGTCAGAACCTTGTTTCTGGAAGGAGCTCTCTGAATCAGAAAAGGAGGATGGCTGAGCTCCCACAAGGCAGAAAAGCAATATAGCAAGCAGTAACAAAACTTAGCCCTACAGGTGACCCAAACAGGGATTTTAAAAAAAAATAAGATAAACAACAACACTTAAGAACAGTTAAGACCTCAGATCAGGAATGGAATATGTGCAGCTCACTGAATGAATGAATTACTTGCTCTAAGAACACTAAATGTTGAGATGGTCAGTGTTACAGCATTTAGGGGGTAACTGCCTACTGAGAAAATGCCAAATCTATACAGATTTGAAAATTCCAAAAGCAACCCTTACTTATTGTACCTGCAAGACCCGAGGTCTGCAAGAGAGGAGTTTCTGATGTTCTCACAAAGCTAGAGATGTTTTCCTCGTAATGATACCCCCTCCATCATACTTTTAAACTGCAGCCCTTCTGGATGAAAGGTGCTAAGTATTTTAACAGCTTCCTACAGTATTTACTTCACCCACCACCAAAATGCAGGCATTTCTGGGGTGGACATGACCACTAACAGCCACACTAGATACATTATATACACTACATACAAAAGTGTATCCGACTGAAGCTGCAGGTGAAATTTACAGAGACAGAATTAAGTAATCCAAATTAGAATTCAGGTGAGACACTGGAACTAAACACTTCAGCTTAAAGACCCCCTGGCACTTTCTGCAATCTAAGCTTCAGGATGACATATCATGCGTAAGGTGATGCCTTCAGCCCCACAGCACATTATAGTTACGCTATGTTGTGTTATTCATTCACTACTGACTTCACCACCATTCATTCACCCATCCTTTTAGACACTGGAAATGTTGCTGTTGCAGGAGAAACACAAAGCCTTGAACTCAGGTCTTGGCAAACAACACAATCTCAACAAAGTATTTAAAGAACACAAGAAATTCCAATAGAAAACAACTTAAGTGAACATGGTTTTCAATTTATAGGAATCCATGCGCTTTCAAACCGGCACCAAAAGCCTCTCATGCAAGTTAACGTGACCAGCACCAACCTCAGGGTGACTGCCTTCAGCTATTAATGATAATCAGAGTCAGTTCCAGTCGATGACAGCTTACTGCTGAAAAACTTTCTCCAAGGAAGAATTATCCCTATGGACCACTCTGGAGTCAGTAAGGAGGTCTCCCAAGTGCTACATTTTTACCAAATTAGACATGGGCCTGGAGAGTTTGGCAGAAAAGCAGGGTGTGCACCTGTCTCATCATGCAGGAAAGAGACCTCCAGGGGTCAACCGCAGGACACAGGGAAGAAGCAGAAGGTGAGGATGAGAAGGGTGAACCAAACTCCAGCAGGCCTAGGCATACTGAAATTAGGCTGAGGGTCTACTGATTGTGAGGTTTCATGTTAATGGGACTCTCTGCGAAAAGCTACTGGTTGCACTATGGTTTACATGAAAATCTATTTTAGCTGAAGAACTTTGATCATCCATAAAGTGCTCATTGCAGTAGGATACTATAAAAGGATCTCTCAGCCTCTACAAGGAAAGGAAAGGTGCAGCCAACACCACCATACAGCTTGGATACTGATCGTTGGGGAGACAGCTCATCACGTTGGAGGCTTGTATAGCTATGTCATGACTATCATCGCCTCGGGAGGAGGAGATTCAGGGCATATATTGGAATATAGAACCTCTGACCTTCAGAACATCAGTATCTCTCTCCTCAATACCTCTCAAATATTCTCCAATATCACGTCCCCTTGTTATCTATCACCCCATGAGGAGAATTTAACATTCAATAATAAATGGAAGCATCTCACATACAGAGCATATAATTCAGAAGCATGAATACAATTACTGTTCAAAATAGCAACACTGCCCTTGAAATCAGTTGTTAGTGAATTAATGACCAGATTGTTAGGAGTGTTGCCTCAGCTTTGCCTTGGGCTTCTAATTAGCAAACAAGACATTAATTCACTGGTTACAAGTGGTTTCTGAGGCATTATTGCTTCTGACATCTTTAATTCACCACTTTTTTTTAAAAGGATTCTCCAGATGACCTGAGCCTCAAATCAACCCCGGGCCATTACCATCCCCAGCACACAGAAAGGCAGCTGCAAGCATCCAGTGCTGGCCAACCTGAGGTCACTAATCAATACGCAGGGCATATTCCCTGGGAGAGGGAGGAGAAGGCCTAAAAAGTCACTAGTATGGAGTCACGGAGGAAAACTACATCCAGGTGAGTCTCAAACATCCTGAACCTGTAAAGTTCTACCTTCAGCCACGTTGCTTTTCCCACTGCACAATCCCCAAACCAATCATGTCACTGGTCTGGTTCCATGTTCACTTTTATTCTTGATGATGAAGTCTGTGTCTTGCAGTAAATTTGAGCTGTCAGCCAGCTTTGTTTAACATGTTTTAGACTATGTTAACCATGGTTTTGTTTTAAGGGGGTACATATTATTGCTGCTGAAAGTGATCAGAATCAGCTCTGTCAATGCACTTTATACTATTCACCTATTTTAGGGGTTTATGCTGCCACTCATCACCATAGTATGAGTGCCTTCCGTGTGAAATCAATAGCAACAGTAAAATCCCTAGTGAACTCCACAGAATCGGTCATTTCTTCCCCTGCTAGTCCAGTCCCAACCCCCCACCCCAACCCCACCCCACAGCTACACCATTAGACCTTGATTTTGACCTACAGCAACTGCTGCACTTGTGAGGAGAGACCATCATTTTCGCACTGGTTTTGCAATAGTGACAAACCTGTACAGTTTTCACACACTCGTTTTCACTCATCATCCCAAATAATGCAAGAAAGTAAGAGGCAATATTCTAAATAGAGAACTGGGATATCATTAAATGAACTGGGCCACGGGAGGGATATGCTTTTGTTTAGACACAAGCATCTTAGCAATCCCTAAGAATTGCAGAGAGCACACTTTATCCAAACTCTCATGTCTTCTATCTGGTAACATTTCACTGTGGCAGTAACTATTTAAGGCTTTCAGAACCACTCCCAGGAAAAGTACAGTGAGCCAACTGGAACATTTATGTAGTTCCATCACAGCCAGTGCAGCCATCATTATAATACCTCACCCTCCCAGGACAGAAAGGACCACGAGAACGGAAAACTTACCAATGGTCTGAGTACAAGACCCTGAAATCAATGTATAGCTAGAAACAGTTTAACAATGGTCCTCCTGAAACAGTACTGAACATGGTTGTGTGCTAGTGTAAATGGGGCAAACTACCTTCAACTCCATTTAAGAAAGGATAATTAACTCTTGTTTCTACAAAGACTTGCTCACACTTTCTAAAATGGCATTAAAGCCAGTACTGTCCCATCTACTCTAGCACTTGCACCATTTTACATATCACTTCGGGGGAACATATTCCTCAAGGCCAGTTTCAGCAATACTTCAATTTCCCAACTCAGACCAGATTTGGAGGCACAAGGGGTCAGTGCAGTGCAGGCCAGGCTGTGATGGAATCCCTTTATATGAAATGCATGTGGAACGGAATCACTGAAGGCAAGGCTGGGAGCAACCAGCATGGATAGCATTAGAAGGAGGAGGAAGAGCCAGACCCTTTTTCTGAGGGGTAACAGTCTTGCTCTTACCTCAACATGAAGTGAGGATGAGCTCCAAGGGGTAGCTCGTGTTGTATCCCTGAAAGTTACTATCTCCCTATTGCCTAGGCCCCTAATTTCAACCATGTATGAATCTAATAATAGGAGATACCCCACAGTCATTTTGCTTGAAGCCCGTGATGTCCCTGCCCCTTCCTCTTGTGCTTCAGTATTGTCCACTTAATGTCTGCTTCAGAATTCTACCCCTGTGTGCAGTCCCCTCAGAGTAGAAATATATGGGGCTAGTTAAAAATTGTCTCATATCAGACTTTAAGATTTCATGAGCCAACAAAGTAGCACCATGCATGATCCTTCAAACCTTCCCAAACTCTAAAGAAACCAGTCAAATAGCTGGTAGTTCCTCGGGGATTTGTTCACAATTGCCACTTTCAGTGAAGGTTTTGCTGCTATAAAGTCTGTTATGAAATTTAATAAGACCCTCATTTTCAGGGGATTGAACTACAGAATAATTTTCTGTTCCAAGCTCACAGTCTGTCCAGAAGCTTTTTACCCCATGCCTGTGCCAAGTCTGTGCAGTTCTCTTTTCCATACAAAGCCCAGGAGGATACTTACCACTTGTCAGTTTCTCTAACATAATCACCTTAAATACTCATGTCCATTAAGTTTAAAGATCCTAGAATCATTAAATGAACTCTTAGATATGAGGTCCCATGTGGAGTAAATCTTGATGGCAGACTTTCCATTGGAAAGTTGCCTTGGTTTCAAAGCTGATCTCTATCAGGATGACAAGATAGGAGCATTCTTTAAATTCTCCTCAACTGTGCATGGCATATTCAGTCCTCTCAGCATAGCGAGCTAAGCAATAGGGCTCTTGGTAAGCAGCTTCAGAGAGAGTTCAACAGACCATAAGACGATCTCAGAGGGAAATTATTCAGCTCTACAACAATTTTATCTCTTAACAACTTCCTAATCCCCCTACCCCATTCTGCAGCTTTACCTTTTAAAGAATGCCATATGCCCACACCCAACCATGCTGATCCTTGCTTCCAAATTTAAAAAAATAATAACAAAAATAAGATAAGGTCAAACTCAACAAAAGAAAATAAATGAAATTAAAAAACCAGCACTTTGAGAATAAATCTTGAGTGCCTGAACTAAGCCGTAACCTCTTCACTGATTTTTTTCCCCCCTTAACAGATTCAGGGGCTGTAATAACATTTAATCCTCAGAAGCTAATCTAAATGTAACACTCAAAAGAAGACAAAGACAACGCAAAAGAAAAAAATTTGGCCACTGCCTTTTGGGACTCCTGCTTTATCCCAGGAGCGAGCGCATTAATAGAGCTTGGAATGAAATGCCATTTTATTCTCTGTAGCAGGGAGGGGATTAACAAGTTGTCTTCTCTAAACCCAGTCTGAGTCATGGCTCTATGAGCACTGAGAAAAGGATGTGAAGCAAAGTGAAGGGTGGAGAGCACTGGTCTTTTATGTACATACTGCTTCTTTTGTGGGTGATTACTGATGTGCAGAGTTTGCTAAACATGGAAGGAGGGAGGAAAAGTTCCGAGTCCCCAGACTTTAATTCCACTGGTTAACAAAGGGCAAAATAATAATGCAGAAATTATAATAAAATCAGACAATGTGTCCATGGCAGTGCTCCAAGTCACCATAGCATGCAAACAACAAGGGCATGTTACTGAAGGTGCTGAAAGAAGTGCCCATTTTCTAAGGTCTGTTCAGTGGCTTCCCAGTTGCTAGGAGGTTCTTCTTGGAAGAGAGACGCAAGCTGGATAGAACCCAGGACAGGACAGTGAGCAGTATGCAGGAAGGATGGCTATGCAATTTCTTGAGATACTGCACAGGAAGGTGGAGTCTAGGTTCAGGTAATGTGGTTAGGAACAAAGACTGTCACACAAGATCAGACCACTAGTCCATAACGCACAGTAACCTGCCTTCAGCAGTGGCCAATACTTGGTGCTTCTCTTGCTGACTCACTAGTGGCCTAGGGCAAAGCACTTAATTTCTCTATTTACCCTCCTGGAAGATGGGGATAATAAGGCTTACCCACTTGCCTCACAGGCACATTGTAAAGACTCGTTAGTTAAGATCTGTACAGCACTCTGAATACATGAAGAACCATATAAATACGAAGAGAAAAAACCAGTAGTGCACTTGGCCACTTGTGCAAAGCTGCAGTTGTTTAAAAGGGCTGGAGAGTGAAGGTAAGGGATACTCAGATGCCTGTAAATGCCACAGAAGCAGTCTCTGTGATTTGTGCTTCTTTGAGCTTTGCTGCAGTATGGTCTCTGCAAAATAGAATTTACTCACTGTAGGGGAAATCCCATTTTCATTCCCCACCCCTCAATACACTAAAATATACATTCAAATGTGGTACTTGATAAAAGGTGACAAAATGCAGGACAGCTGAGTCTGATTGTGTGCGCGCACACGCAAGGTAGAGAAGGTAAGTCCAGTAATCCACCATGACTGATGGGATTGGTGTGTTATGGGCTGAGAGAGATATTATGGAATGGAGACAGAGCATCTTGCAGAGGGAAGAACCGCCCCACTTCCCATTTCTTCTTGTTACACAGGAGCAGTGGTAGTCAAGTGTACTGTGCATGGGGCTGGGAATTGGCAGACCTGAGTTTCATCCCTAGCAGAATCTGTGTGACCTTGTTTGTGTCTGAGTTTCTCTATCTGTATAATGGGGATAATCAAATCTATTCACCTTGGTAAACTACTTTCAGATTTACAGATGGTCTAGTGCTTCAAGACTAAACAGCATGACTAGTCTGCTCCTTCAGTTGGTTTGTTGCTCACTGAGTTTGGATGGGGGTGGCAAATTCCGCATTCTTCAGTACTCAACAAACAATGCCTGATAAAGGGACCTTGTAGCATAAACAAATGTTTGGTCCTACCCAGTAAGTTCAGAATATGGATACATATACCCACAAAGGAACTTTCTCTCATTCCATCCACGACATAGCTCTGTTCTAGTTTTAGGACTGTAAGCAACTTGGGCAGGAATTGTGTGTTCATATATGTTTGTATAACACTTAATAAAATGAGGCCCCAATCCTAAATGGGGCCTTTGAGCACTACTGCAACACACTCACACATTCACGCACTAAGATGGTGAGCTGGCAGGGAGAAGCAAGGTGATTAACATGTGGCACCATCAACCCATAGATGGCATATTCCAACACAGAGCCCAGGATGTAGGGTAAGGGTGGGCAAACTATGGCCCACCAGCCGAATCTAGCCCCTCAGGGCTTTGGATCCGGCCCACGGGATTGCCACGCTCCCATTGGCCAGGAACAGGGAACTGCAGCCAATGGGAGCTTCAGGGGAAGTACCTGCAGGCAAGGGCAGCGCGTGGAGCCCTCTGCCCTGCCCTACCCCAGGGGCCGCAGGGATGTGGTGCTGGTCACTTCCAGGAGCAGCACAGCAGGGGGCCAGGGCCGGCAGGGAGCCTGTCTTCACCCTGCTATCACTCCAGGTAAGCAGTGCCAGGCCAGAGCCTGCACCCCAAACCTCTTCTGCACCCCAATCCCTCCTGCACCCCAACCCCCTGCCCTGAGCCCCCTCGTACATCCGCACCCCAACCCCTTGCCCTGAGCCCCCTCCTGCACACTGCACTCCCTCCCACACCCCAACCCCAGCCCCACATTCATGGCCCTGCATGCAATTTCCCCACCCAGATGTGGCCCTCGGGCCAAAAAGTTTGCCCACCCCTGAAGTAGGGCAAGATTGCTTGTGATTCTCTATAGAGTTTCTCAAATGCAGCTACATGTGGCCATCAGGGGCTTTCCTTGCAGCCACAAAGGAGAGATCGTGGGGGCGGGGGGGTGGGGGTGGGCTGCTGCCATCTAAGTGAACCCAAAGAAAGTCTTTCTATTTATAGTGGTCAAAGTCCATTTACTCTTCCAACAGAAAACATTACAAGAAAGGGCAAGTAGGAAATCTCAGACTGGCTGCTCTTAGGGGCACAAAGAAAAGGGGAAGGGACCTCTAAGACCCTAGAACATTCTTGCTAAATCTCAGGAAATCATTAACTTTTGTACTGATCTCAACTGTTTACCATTTCGAGGAATGGCTGCATTACCAGACGGTAACATATGCTGCAGGTCTTCATCTTGCAAGGAACAGGGGAGGTCAAATAAACCTCAAGGGAATCCAACTGAAGGCTGTCCTAAAAACAGGTTTGACACATAGCCTATAACAACAAATACAGGATATAACCTAGGGTCTTAATCTCCTCTAGGAATTCATTATTTATGTTATATATTATATCCCTGTTACATGTATTCTCACCAACTGGCCACACAATTCTGGAAGCACACTCAGATAAAATATCTTCTCTCTGCTCCAAGTGGGCTAAAGAAAAGACTGTCAGATCTTGATTACCATATCTACAATTTTTAAAAATTTATTTAAAATTTATTTGAATTCAATTTAAATTTTACGAAGGAAAGTTCTCTGAAAATGTCTGGGATGTATCAGCGCCTTGTGTTTGTAAGTACACTGCATGTGAACTTTTGCAGCAACCAAACTGTCTAAGCACCAGTGCGGAATTATAACAAGTTATGTGATGTTTTGGCAGTCAGTCATAATTTTTAAAAAAGACAATAGAATATGCTGTGCACCCCACTTACATACACCTGTACAATCTATTTATGTAGTTAAATATCATGCAGTCTGGACCCTATCCAACTGAACTGCATATGTTGTTACCCCAGTTTATTGCATGTTTGCCAACTGTTTGTTGTACCAAACAGAGGTACAAATGCTGCTCTTAGCAGTATAATTGCTCTGGACTCATGAATAGTAAAGAATTCTCAAACTTATATTTTTTCTTAGACAGCTGTTAGTACACATGGAACAATGAGTTGGAAAATGCTACTGGCACACAAAATGGAGGAATTTAGACATGAAATGCACTACAGTGGCAAAAAGAATAGACACAATATTAAGAGACTCCTCGCCAAGATAAAAACCATATTTCAGAAAATACATTTCATCTGTGTCACTATAAACACAGATGATAATTAAAACAGATTTTAGTGTTATTTAGGGGTCTCCATTTTTGCTATTTACTTTTTACATTTCTCTTGCCTGGACAATGAAAAAAAAAAAAGTTTCACTTTCCTGCTCTTATGCACTACCCCAGCAATGTCTGGGTTGCAAACACTGTGGCGGACAGTTTAAATGTAAACCAAAAATACTTTTATTGCTATTCTAAAAACCTTGAAAACATTCTAATCCAATATGTGTTTTCTAGAACCCATCCTCATCTCCTTCTATTTTTATTTTCAAATAAATTCTACACTTTGACCCTAAACTTTCTCCCTTAAAGTTAGCACAAAGAGAGTTTACAACCGTTCAGATCTCTACATACTTAATCTGAGGTAACATCACACTTTATTTATGTAAATATCCATGGGCTATTCGCACACAGAGTATTATAAATACAAACAAAACTGTTGAAAAGAACCAAAATGACTTCTTACTTTATGTGGTTCTCTGCACCAGTGGCTGCCTCATGGAATTGCTCTGATGTCAGCTTGTAGATTTCAGTATTCTGAAACAAAGCAAATATTGCTCATCACTCAAGATCGTGGGATTTTTTTTTTTTGTATCCTACCCTCTGATGTAATTGTCTTCTATAATAAACAACATTCATTTCTCACCCAGCAGGCACCATATTCTGCTACAAAACAACTTAGGCTCCACCAATATAAAATATGAATATGAAAGAACATATGCACTTCTCAACAGATCACATCAAGGCAACAAACTTGAGGCACACTGCTGAAGACATCTCACGTGGAGAGGGGTAGGCCTTCCTCCGAACTTTTTCTCCTGTGATTGCAACTCTGGCCCTCCACATCAAGAAACTGCAAGTATTGTTCAGTGGTTAGAAAAGAGAATAGGGCAAGTCACCATCTATGTGTCCCAGTTTCCCTTCTGTAAAGTAGGGATAACACCTGCCTATTCCACAGAAGTCTTGAGACTTTTAGCTAATGGAAAGGTTTATGAAGTGCTCAGTTGAAAGGTATTTATTTAAGTGTCATTTCTATACATATCTGCTTTTATGTAACACACACAAACCACAGGAAGGAATTTGTTTTCACAAATTCTGGCTTCATACTCGCTCTTAGACCTGACAAATCAAGGATCAGTAATCAATCCAAAATAAGTTTTGCCAGCGAGCGGTCATGAATGTCTTTGTTTGCTTATTTGTTACATAATAGTCAAACTTCTATGCCGCAAAATCCTTTTTACTTCTTTCAATAACAAAAGTTCAAATTTTAATGGAGCCTTTTTCTGTGCCCTGTAAACAGATCCGATGACTTCCAGCTCCCTGCTGTTGCTTATTCACATATGAACCTACAAAATCTGTGCGCCAATTAATTAAATTTGCCATTAAAAATGAAATAATGTGAAAACATAGGGTATGAGTGTTATTCTCCATGAGTTTCATAACTCTCACTGTTTCTCCAATTACTTCCCAAGAAATTTTCATATTTCATACCATCTGATTTCTCAAAGGGTCTGGATTTGTGAGATCAAAAAGAGAGAAAGGAAGGTAGGAAAATTAAGCATTTTTCCGGTGATAGGAAGTAATGCCATCAGACACCATTAGCCAGCAGCAATTTGCAGTGAAACAGCAGCAGGAGAGGAAAACAGGAACAAATATGTTGTATGTGGGGCCCAGCATGAAGTTGGCATTTAACCCACCTAAGGAAGGAAAAAGCAGCAAACAGAGTTGTTTGCTGGTAGGACTGTAGAATTAAAGCACTTGTGCAAGGGCCTTTGTGTGGTTTATGAGCGAGGGAGAGTTCAGGCCAATGATTTTATTGTGACAGAGGTAGTAGAAATACTGATGATGCCACTACTGCATCAAGTTCCTGCCCGAGCCCCTAGGCAACATCAGGTGGGATCCTCAAGCACAGACAGAAGTACTGAGGCATGGAACCAGTAAGACATCACTCCGGCTCTGAACTTGGCTGGGAGGCAGGCAAGTGAGAACTCAGATGGGGAGGGGCACCTCAACCTCAGTGATCAGGAGGGAGGGAAAGACAACAATCCTGCCAGACCACCTGCCAGACAGCCTGGCAAGTCTGATGTGGGTGTCATGTGGGAGTATAATGTGAGATGGGGGTGTAGGAAGCACAGAAAGGAATCTAAAATGCCAAATTTAAAAGGGGAGGCAGGAAATCTAAGCACAGATTCTATAAACCCCCTTCCCAAAAATCTAGATACCTCTCTGGTTTGCTTTTGGGTTACGCCTCTGTTTTTCATTTTGGGAAGACTGCTTCCAGTGTTATGAATCAATATTGTTAAGTGCTTCCAAAAGAAGGAAAAGTTCCAGATTGGCCATTCAAACCCGGGCTTGCTCAGCAACTAGAAATGTTAAAAAGATTTCCCCATCCCTTTGGGCCTCTTCCTCTTTGGGGGTTGCTCATTCACTTCTGTCCTATCCTGAGACAGATGGGGGAGCAGAACAAGGTGGTTGCTCATTCACTTCTGTCCTTGCTTCAGATTTATGAACCATACAAATGTAGGGCTGGAACGGATCCTGAGAAGTCATCTAGTTCAGCCCCCTGCACTGAAGTAGGATCAAGCAAACCATCCCTGACAGATATTTTTCAACCTGTTATTAAAAATCTACAATGATGGGGATTCCACAACCTCCCTGGGAAGCCTATTCCAGAGCTTAACTACCCTTATAGTTGGAAAATTTCCCCTAATATCTAACTTAAATCTCCCTTGCTGAAGATTAAATCCATTACTTCTTGTCCTACCTTCAGTGCACATGGAGAACAATTGGTCACCATCGTCTTTATAACAGTCCTTAACATAACTGAAGATTTATCAGGTTTCCCCCTCACGCTTCTTTTCTCAAGAGTGAATATGATCAGATTTATGACCCTTCTTCATAGGTCAGATATTCTAAACCTTTGATCATTTTTGTTGTTCTCCCTCTGGACTCTCTCCAATTTGTCCACATTTTCTTAAAGTGTGGCATCCAAAACTGGACCCAGTACTCCAGCTGAGGCCTCACCAGTGCTGAGTAGAACAGGGCAACTAGTGTAGGAGTGTTGTATGTAATATATCCAGAATGATATTAGCCATTTTTGCAACTGCATCACATTGTTAACTCATTCACTGATCCACTATTACCCCCAGAGCCTTTTCAGGAGTACTACTGCCTAGTCAGTTAGTCCCCATTTTGTAGCTAATTCTTTTCTTCCTCGGTGTAGTACTTTGCACTTGTCTTGATTGAATTTCAATTTGTTGATTTCAGACCAGTTCTCCAAATCATTTAATAAGAACAAATTCCACCCAACTGCCTCAATCTGAGCACTGAGCAGGGGTGGTTCTACAGTTTGGGGGCTTTTCCCCTAGTGAGAGTAGTTTTGAGAGTTCCTCACATTCAATCTACATCTGCAAAATTTTCTGCCTCGTCATAGTTTGAATCCTCCCAGTGTGATCCTGTGCACCACCACACAGTGACAGAACATTCCAGTGGCTAATATTAACCCAAGACTTTCTAACCGTCCTGAAAGCTCACAACAGGTAGCCAAGTGAAAATGCAGAACCACCTTACCCACATTACGACAACATCAGGTCACCCATAACCACAGGTACTGTTGGTGTCTGAAGCTGGGTTTGGCTGTGACATTGCTCAGCCCTAAGAGAGGCTATTGGCCATATATTGCGTAAAGAACCCTACATTAGGAAAGGAGATTCAGCTGCAAGCCTGTGTAAAAAATATGTTCAGAAAACATCCCACACTCACCGTGTTGCCAACTCTCATGATTCTCATGATAATGGTTTTCTTAAATGTTTTCCCAGCTCCTGGAGACAAGTGGCTACATGAGAATTTGAGCTGCCATTAAAAAAAAACATATTCTAAATGTCCAGCCCTTACGGTGCAGAAAAACTTTGATAATGTGCCCCACATGAAGCCAAAAGGCTTAAAGGAAAAGAATCTGAAATGTATCATTTTTATCTAAAGCTCATGAGTTTTGGGGGCCTGACTCATGATTTTTGATGTTTGGGGGTTGGCAATTTTGGGATTCTGTCTTTAGAGTGTGAACAAGCTGCACCGATGCAGTGCACATTCAAAGGGTTTACCTCTTCTGGTAAGTAATGGGTTGATGGTGAGAATATGAAAATATAGCCTCAGATCTCTCTCTTACACACACACACACACACACACACACACACACACACACACACACCCTCTTGAAATAAAAACTTGCTCCAGTATGTTTTCATACTTTTCTGTGCTGTCTGGTTTCTTCCAAGAGAGAATAAAGAAAACTCAACATATAGCAAGAAAAGCACTTCTTGGTTTATTTCAGAAACAGCTGAAGTGTCATGAGAAAAACCCTGCCAGCTCAGTTTTGCCCTTGCATTGAAGTCCATTACATACCACCTCAGTAGAATGTGCAGTGTTCACTATGATATGCGAAACACTTGACAAGAACGTGAGTGAAGTGAGAAAAACCTGAAACTAATCAGATTTTAGGTGAAATGCTGTGCTAACCTTAAGCAGCAGCAGCAGCAAAAAGCTCTAACACCAGAACACAGATTTATCCATCGGGTTAAGAACTGGGTCAGTGGATCAGAGGCTCTTTGGATATAAAAAGACAACAGATACCAAAGCTATCTTGAGGTATTTTGACACCTTGGTGTATAGAATCTTGTCAGTGGTCATAGTGCTTAAAGATACAAAAGAGGATTAATGTCTGTTGAAATGTTGTCAGCCTAGATGAATGCTAGCGATACTTCTGATGAAACAGAGCAGGCCATTGGAGGCCTTGACAAATGCTGCAGAGGACAGCTGCGGGATTAGATGGTGAAATCTGCCTAACACCTGACAGATGCAGCACTTATCTTGCCTCCCACCCCCCAATCACCATTACTCTGTCTGTGTGCACTCTGCAGCATTCAACAAACTTTTTAATATGTGGCCCTAAAGAAGCTGACAGGAACAGGTGTCTCCCGTGTCCGCTAAAAGGGAGGAATATGCTCTAGTCCACAGGAGGATAAATACCAAATGAAAGATGAGGAGAAGGGGCAAGACAAGGGAGACTATCACCTCTGCCACAAGTATCTACAAAAGATTTTAAACCTCTGCTTCCCAATGCCACTGAAGTCAGAGATTAAGACTCACATAACACTCATGAGAACGTGCATGTCTGCTGCCTTCGGTCATTTGTGCACAGAGCTCATGAAGCAGCTGCTACAGATGTTTAGAGCAGCGGTTCTCAAACTGGGGTCCATTGACCACAGGGGGCCTTAGAGAGGGTTCGCACATCTGCTGGGTGGCCCACTAAGGTGAGTCAGGGGATCGGGGGGGTGCTCCCTCCCCGAACACCCTGTATGGAGCCAGCCTGAGCTGCCTGGCGTCACCACTCTCCCCCTGTATGTTCCTTTGCACCCCCTGGTGGTGCAGAGAAATGTTCAAGGGGGGGCAGCAACACGCAGCAGAGTTTGGGGAGGGACGCCAGAGGTTTTCAAACTAGAGATGTGGAAGAATGTTTGGGGGAAGGGAAGACAATGCCATGGGGCTTAGGGAGGGAGTGCCAGAGGTTTTCAAACAAGGGGGGGGCACAGAGGAACATTCAGGTGGGTGAGCGGTGACACCAGGTGGCTCAGGGCAGCCCTGTGGGGTGGTTTCGGGGAGCGAGCGCCACCTCTACTCCCGACTAACCTCATTTGGCCACCCAGCCTGTCTGGGTTGGAGATGGTGCAACCAAAAATTGCAGCCTCATTGCAGAAGAGAGATCTTTCCTTGCCATCAGAAGGGGTTGCCTCACAGCCATTCACTCCATGAGCAGGCACAGCTAGCCAAAGAGACACACCACTGCTCTGCCCTGCTACATTAGAACTTCAGGGAGCAGGGTCAAATAGAAGGCAGAAATCTGGGGGTGCACGTGACCCCATGCAACACACACACACCCCACGTTGCCTCTGCATCACACAAGAATAGATAGACTCTGCAGTCAGAAGCAGGAACATCCATCTGACTAATATCTGTAAGTACTCATACTTTTTTTCTTAAAGCATTACTAACCGTACATATTTATATGAAGTACACACTGACTTTTGTCAATCAGTTTCTCAGTGGGGGGGGGGGGGTCAGTGATTAATACTGCATTTGAAAAAGGGGTCCATCAACAAAGAAAAGTTTTAGAACTTCTGGTTTAGAGAGTGCTCAGAAGGCTACTGCTCCCATGGGAGCAACAGAGACAGGTCAACCAAAACCTTCAGCTAGCGCAGACTGCAGCAGCCATATTTGCTCAGCAACATCTCCTATAGGGAGCACATTGGACTTGTATCCCAGAGACTATAATAGCCTCATTTTTCATATTCAGGTGTAACTCAGGTTGTTGGTTCTCAACTATAAGAAGTCCCGCATACACTGGAACCTGGTGATTTGAGAGTTTTCCCCCACCCATAAATCCTAAAGCTGCAAGCAGATAGTCCCTTGAATTGGTCTTTTTCAGTGGACAACCCTTTGGAATTGCTTCCCACATACACTTGTGCTTTGGTCTGAAAGGACACATTGCAAAGGCTGGTTACTTCAAGTCTCGGGTGTTGCAGAACTCCTGTTCCTTATTTGCTGACATTGGTCCAGCAAATACACACAGCTGATGTTTTCCACTGTTGCTACGTGTAAATGTACGTGAAGGATAATCAACAGGTACTCTTTGCAAATGGAAAAATGAACATATAAAGCATGCTACATATGGCTCCTGGGAGTAATGGATTAAACGGAAGTAAATTCTCATAAAAGATGCCCTTCATTTCTCCTAAGCTTAGCATGGGGAAAATACAGGGAATAATGGGGGAAGTGCGGTTACTATCCAAAGGCAGCTTCTAAATGAAGCTCTGGTATTTGCTGTTCAAGCATGGGCTCATCCACTCCTACTGGAGCCTGCAGTGAAGTCAGAGTGCTGAATCTGTGACACCGAATTCATTCCCTTGGCAACAGGCTGTGAGATCATAAATGCTAGATTAGGATTCACTGCAGAATCAAGGAGAAGAGCTACATCTGCAATACTAGCAAAGGGGAAATTAAACTAGTCAGTGGTGGTAGGAGCATATTTCTGTTTGAATAAATCTGCTGCAACTCTACCCATGGGTGAAAGCAGGATAATACTTAACAGCTATAGAAAGCTTTTCATATCCGAAGTGCTTTACAAATATCAGCTCTCACAATGCCCCCTGTGAGGGAGATGACTGACTAGCCCCATTTTGCAGGTGATGAAAATGAGACACTGAGTGGTTACGCGACTTACCACAGAAGGGCACGCATCAGAAACAAGACTAGATCTCAGGACTTCCTAGTTCCCAGTCCTGTACTCAGGCTATTGTATCAGATTAAGAACACATTTACAGTCTGACACTGGGCTTCAATAATGCTGGGGTCACATTCAGGAACCAGGGTGCCTTCGGCAAGAGGGCTCCAGAGAGGAGACACTAGTTAAAAGCTTTATTTGTAAATACATATCCTGTTTTGTGCACAGGGCCAAGTGTCTCAATATGTGCCCCTCAAAAGTCCAAATTCAGCAACTCTTCCTTTAGAAAGCCATTATGTCTCATTGAAAATATGAACAAAAGTCTGAGTTTAAAAAACTTCTACTGATATAAAAAAACCCCTACATTCTATTTCTCCCCCCCCCCCCCCTTTCATGGAAACAGGTCTTCTAGTTCTTTAGAGGTCAGTGTCCCAGCAGCTCAATCCTCACATGTAGTTATAAGACCAATAGCTTCCGGCTGGAAAGACAAGCAGTAGACAAATAAAAACTCAAAGAATGAATAACCTTCGCAATAATAAAGGGAATCAAAACGCAGAAAATAGATCATGTTACGTAGAAGCAGGACTGAGTTAAAGCAGACAGCTTGCAAAGTTTGCTGCGAAACATCAGTGGTGCTTTAAATACAGAAAAGCAAAATCAGCTTCATGGAGAAAGGCCATAAAATGCCAGCAGGCAACAAAGACTCTCTGACAAGGACAGCATCAGGCAATGTTTGAGCCCCAGAATCACATTTAAAATGCCTTGGAAGAATATCCTCACACTCTCTTTCAGTTTAAAGTCTAATATAGGAGTCAGAAGTCCTAGGTGAGGAATTCACAGTAAATGTCGTAATCAATTATACCTGACAACTGCAGGTAAACAGGCCTCACCAGCATTGATTAAGCATCAAGGTTTTTCAGCATCTGCTTTACAGAACTCCTCAACCTGTTTGTACTGCACAGATAAAGCAGCACCCAAAAAGCTTCAGGGCATGACAGTTCCTGCTCAATGCCTCTGCCTGGGTAGCATGGCAGCACTGCCAGCCACATAGCAACACATGGATACATACAATCAACAGATCAGGGTTACAAAAGCAGAAAGGTCTCAGTACAGATTTCTTCTTACAACTCTAACAAACACACAGTAACTATATTAAGACTGGGATAAGGACCAAGTGGCTTGTGAGGGGGGCAGAGGTACTAGTCAGCATAACCAAAAGCTTCAATCAAGATAGTGACCAACACTTCATCAATAAACCTAACAGTCTTCAGGTAACTGCAGTATATTAAAAGGGGGATATTATTAAATACATTCCACTGCCAACCTCCTCTGCATTAGAGGGGTATTTGATTTGTTTAAAAGACTAACAACAGTCCAAAGGCTAGTGTTTGCAGAAGCCTCCATCACGGGTTTCTGAACACCAAAGCCTTCTCCTCCCACCAAGACTGCTATGGCTAAAAGTCTGGGGTTTCTCACCAAGAATGCCCCTGCCACACTAAATCTTATTTAGGAACTGCAGGAGGCTGGCCTAGTAAGCAACCTTTGCCCCTCCATACAAGAGACCTGGATTACATTCTCAATCCTAAACTTTTGCACAACAGGTAGTCAAATAATTCAGCTGACTGGGTTCCAAGAGGCATCCAGTGCCCAGAATGGAGGGGGGCGGGCGGCTTATGGACAGGAGATACATGCAGAAAGGAAGGAGCACAGAAGAAGGTGGGTCATGTCAGTGCACCAACATGGACACAGAAAACCCCATGGAAAAAATAAAATTATCTGGGGGGGGGGGGGGAAGGGGGGGGGGAAACAGTCTGGCCTACAAATTTTCCTTTTTTTCTCCTTCAGGTTTTTCCCCTCCAACTGCAAATTACTCTGCATGCAGTTCCCAGCAAATCAAGCTTTGCAAAATAACCCTGACATGTGCAGGGCTGAGAACCAGCCAACAAGCAATGATGAGCTGTCCCCAAAATGATTAAGGAAAATGCACAGCATCTCTCAGGTTACATATGAAGCCTGTTGTACTTTCGCCTCAGCGCATGGGCGACGCTGTAAGCGCTGTTCCCAAAACCTCTGATATTCAAAAGCTCATTTGGTTGACAGGGAGCCTGTGGATTTGTGGACAGATTGTCACACAAACTGTCAGGTTTTTAGAAAGACGTTCAGACCTCTCTCTGCCTGCGTTAGAGCACATCAAAGGCACAGAAGATGAACCATACACACAGATCTGACTGAGTGGTGGGTGTATATGTTCAGAGCACTGTACTAGTTGGGGGGAGGGGCAGGGAGATTTATAATGTGAATAATCAAGGGCAGAAAGTTCCAGAAACTTGACAGTTTTTGGCAGCAATTCTCATCTTTGCACTTATATATTTATGAGACATTTCCACACTAAGAGCGAACTTGGGAGAGAAAAAAAATTATACAAGCAGCAATTTAATTTGCCACCACATTTTTTCCTCCCTCCCCTATTTCTGAACATATTTGTATTTTGAATCTGTGCTCACTCATATCCAGAGCCTGGAGCTGCAGAGAAGGAGTGGTCTAGTGGTTACACCAAGGAAAAGGAAGTTATTTACTATGTTGTAACTGGAGTTGGAAATGCATGGTTGCTACGTGCATTCCACTGTGGATACACATGCGCTCCATGGGCCCGGGACGGGAGAATTCTTGCAATCAGTGTCCGTTGATCCAAACCTGCAGCCCTGCTCTCCTCGTGCTGTATACTGAGGTTGTACAGGGTGGTTCAGACTGACCATCTACTTCAGTTCCTTCTCTACTGTGAATCCAGTCATAAACCAAAGCAGATGGGAAGGAGGTATGTAGTGGAATACACACAGGGACCATGCCTCTCGGAGAATTCCGGTTACAAGGTATGTAGCTTTCCCTTCTTCTCTGAGTGTATTCCACTGTGGGCGACTGAAAAGCAGTGCTCAAAAAGGAGCAGGATAGGAGGATGCATGTGGTAGAGCTGCTTGTAGAACAACTGCCCCAAAGGATGCACCAGCAGAGGACCAAGGCATAATGTCTTGTGAACATGCAGATGGAACTTCACATAGCTGCCCTGAAAAGGTCAAGGAGTACCACCTGTTGAAGTGATGCCACTGAGACCCATTGTGCCCTTGTAGATTGAGCCCTTACTTTGTGTGGGGCAGGGAATTGTGCCAACTGGTCGAGCTGGATACTACCAGAGCTCCATAGACTTTCTGGGAGTATACAGCTTAACCTAGAATAGATTCTGCTACAGCAACAAACGGTCTAGGTAACTTTCTGATCAGTTTTGTTCTCTGCACACAAAATGTCAATGCTCATTGAATGTTGAAGGAATGAAGTCTCCTCTCCATGCCTGAGATGTGGAGCTTCAGGGGAAAAAAAGACAGAAAAGTGAATTGACTTGTTTATGTGAAAGTCTGAAATTATTTTAGGAGTGAATTATTGGTATAGTTGTGAGACTTTGTCCTTATGCAATATTGTTTGTAGTGGATCATACACCTATCCTCCTGGCCAATGTGTTGGCAAGGAGGAATGCAACCGTCATTGAACAGGTGACACATAGAATATGTATCAAGTATAAGAGGGGTAGCCATGTTAGTCTGGATCTGTAAAAGCGGCAAAGAGTCCTGTGGCACCTTATAGACTAACAGACATATTGGAGCATAAGCTTTCGTGGGTGAATGAGGAGGTCAAGTTGGAGGAGGAAGTGAGACAGGCAACAGGTTTGCCTGGTGGCGTGGCAACCAGGACCTCTTTTTGACTCCAGAGTCGTTTAGCCAGTTCCAGCTCTGGTGTCCCTGAAGCTGGCGATGAGAGCTCCGGTAAGTTCTCATTTTGCTTTAATAATGCACGGTTACATGAGTTAGGGGTGTCCTTTATTTTGTTATGTGGTGCACGTGGAAGAAGGGATGAAATTAACATCAGGTGCTGTTTGCATCTGCTTCGCATTCCCCTATGCAGCTACACAGTGGGGGCCCCATGGAGAAGTTTGTTAATGCACACACATCTCCTGGGAATCCTCCAGAGATCTCTAGGAAACTTTCCTGCAGATACTCTGCAATCCTCGGCCAAAGGCTCCTTGGCAGAGCTGCGTTGTTTCTTCCCCCGTTGTAGAAAACTTTGCCGTACCAATCGGCAACTACTACTGGAGGAACCAAAGCAGCACAAAGGCAAGCAGCATATAGACCTGGTCTGAAGTCACATGCTTGCAGGAGATGCATCCTTGCATCTTCAGTTACCCTCAGTAGTGAGATACCAACTTTGATCACCCCATCTGTGGAAAACGGTGCCAGTATTCAGATTAGCATACCTAGATGTTTATACTGATCCCCTTCTAAACCCACCCAAACCCTTTGCACCTGGTCTTGCACCCCCCTTCTCCTCCTGCCGAACTCATCGTGTTTAGTGCTCTGGCTGTGCTGAGTGCTTGCCACGGGAAAGTGAGAAAGGTGTTTGTAACTTTTATGATTCAAGACTGTGAGAGCACACACAATATTGAGTCTGCGTATTGTTTCTTTTGCTTCTGCAGTTGTGCCCTTGAGGGCCAGCTCCCCACCAGCAGAACACCTCCATCAGATAAAGTAGTGAACGAGGAGGAGTAAGGAGGACATATTTCACAAAGTGCTGCAATCATCAGATCAGGCCGATAGCGAGCATGGAGAGACACAATCAAAATACTAGAAATGAATAGCCAGCAGATGATACAGGGCCAGAAGCGGATAATAAAATTCATCTAGGACCAGAGATGCTGAGGTCTCTGATTGCACTGCAGGGGGAAACACATGCGTGCTCGATTCCCCCTGTAGCCCGTACAGAACTGCCTTCCTTGCTCTGCCAAAACTTCTGACACACATTCCTCTCATGTTCCTGGCCCGTCACAGTAACCCTTGTACTTCACCACAGGGACGTTTTCCATAATGACAGCTGGACTTACACACAGCTGTGAGATCCTCACTTCAGAGAGTGCTGCTCACTGTCATGTTCCTTATAAGAAATGTTAATCTGTTTATTGCTGTTTAATAAAAATTTAGTCTTACAAATACAGTGATTCTTTATTTGTGACCTACACAGGGTGGTTGCCACAGAAATTCATACACAGTGGCAACTGGCACATTTGCAGACTAAATTAACGCTCAGTCAGGAATCATTACAGGAGTCATTCAATGTGGCAAGTAAACAATGCCTGGCGCAATTCATTACAGAAAGACATTACTGGGACGCATTGTCAAAATGCTGCTTCAAAGCCTCCCAAATTTGAATAGCCCCCTGTTGAGCCCCTCTGATAGCACTGGTGTCTGGCTGCTCAAAATCAGCTGCCAGGCAATCCACCTCTACCCTCCACCCCTGGGGAAACTTTTCCTCCTTGGCTTCATAAATGTTATGCAGAGCACAGCAGGCTGCTATGACCACAGCAATATTTTCCTCATTGAGGTATAACCTGCCAAAAAAGCAATGCCAGCGCCCCTTTAATCTGCCAAACACACATTCTACAATCATTCTGCACCTGCTAAGCCTGTTGTTGAAGCACTCCTTGCTGCTGTCAAGGTTTCTGGTGTATAGCTTTATGAGCCATAGGAATAAGAGGTAGGGGCTGGGTCTCCCAGGATCACTATGGGCATTTCCATAGTCCCTATTGGAATCTTCTGGTCTGGAAAGAAAGTCCCTGCATGCAGGTTTATATACAGGCCAGTGTTCCTGAAGATGTGTGCGTCATGCACCTTCCCTGACCACCCTGTGTCGATGTCAGTGAAATGACACTGGTGATCCACCAGCACCTGCAATACCATAGAGACGTAGCCCTTTATGTTCATGTACTCCATCACAAGATGGTCTGGGACTAAAATTACGACATGCGTGCCATCTATCGCCCCCGCCACAGTTTAATGAATGCCACTACTGCAAAGCCATCCACTATTTCCTGCACATTGCCCAGAGTCACAGTCCTTCATAGCAGGAGGCGATTAATAACCCTGCACACTTGCATCACCACAACCCCTATGGTGGGCTTCCCAACTCCAAGATGATTCGCGACTGACCGGTAGCAGTTTGGAGTTGCCAGCTTCCACACGGCGATCGCCACACACTTTTCCATCATTAAGGCAGTTCTCATTTTGGTGTCTTTGTGACACAGGGCAGAGCGAGCTCCACACAGAGTTCAAGGAAGGTGGCTTTGTGCATATGAAAGTTCTGAAGCCACTGCTCATCATCCCACACCTGCATCACAATCCGATCCCACCACTCGGTGTTTGTTCCCTGAGCCCAATAGCAACGATCCACTGTGTGCAGCTACTCCGTGAATGCAAACATCGATCTTGAATTGTTTCTTTCCATGGCACACAGCAGGACAGGCACCATGGATTCTTGTGCAGATTCACAGCTCATGAAATACTGCAGGATCAGCCGTGTTGTGTTGATAGTACTCATCATAAGAATGGTGAGCAGTGCAGGATCCAGGCTGTCAGGCAGAAATGGTGGGCACAAAGTTTACAGGGGCAGTTGAAAAACGGTGCAAAATGCAATCAGAAGCCCTTGGAATTATGGAATGGAGAAAACTGCATCATGGGGAAGTGATCCCACCCCCCATGATGCACCACTATCTATAGTGGGAGAAGGTGGTGGTTTGCCCAGTGAGATAGCTACCCATGGTCTACCGCTTTGTCGGTGCTAGAGCACCAACTGTGGACGCGCTCCGCCGACACAAAGAGCGTTGTGTGAACATGCACAAGCGATGTAATTACAGCAGTTTATGATCATTGACATAGTTTAAGTCAACTTAACTCTGTAGTGTAGACATGGCCTAAGGTTGCTCCTATAAATTCTTTAGTCTGTGTCGGAATTAGCATAGATTTCTCCATGTTCACAAAGACTCCTAGGGATGACAGATGCTGAAGCAGGGATGAGGTTGATATGAGGTCTTCCTGGTGTGTCCTGCCAAAGAAAAGCCAATCATCTAATCCAGTAAGAAGGGTGACGACGCTTTGACTGAACTGCTCTGCTACTACTGGAAACACTTTGGTGGTGAAGACACTGGGTGCAGTTGCTAGGCCAAATGGGAGCACCTTGCATTGACAGTAGTTGGGATTCATCATAAACCAGTTATTCTGTGCTCAAGGATAACTAGTGTTTTCTTTTTTGGTTTTTAAATACTGTGTTTCAAAATGGGCTAAGATTCTTCCAGTGATAAGTAAATAAATAAATAAATGGTGGTTATTCTGGGGGAGAGAGTCCTGCTGGCCTGCAGGGAAAGAGCAGGTAAAGCACGTGGAGGGAAGAGAGATGGTAAGAAGGAGGAGAAAGAAATCAAAGAATATTTTTTAAACCATTTCCTTTTCCAGTTTGACAGCCACATTCTCTCTGCTTTTAAGTATATTCTTCTTCTCCTTCATGTAATTTTTGGAGCTTTCCTGATTCCTCTGAAGAGAATGAAACATCGAGGAGGCTTCTTTGTTGCTGGCAAAGTGCTTGAACATTATAAATACATGAGCCAATCAGAGCGGAGGGATAACAGCCAATGAGATTAGAAATAGATGCATATTCACAGTAGAGTTACTGAGACGTAACCATGATTATGCAAATCAGACAGCCACAGCAGAGTGCAGGGAACTGCATAACTGAGAAGGAAATCTACATCCCTGCACTCTGGCTGAGACATTTCCATCTGACTAGATTATTATTACAATCCTCATATATGACATCAGATGTGGCTTTGAACGCTGTTAGGTCACCACAACCTAAATATTACGGTCTCATTGCAGGACCAACTAGGAGCAAGGGTTTCCTTCCTCACAGCCCACAATAAATAGTTTATTATTTATTTTTCTAAACAATATTTAAACCAGGAAATGACTTTTCATCTCAACAGCAAAGTTTCCAGGGCATCCTGGGAGCACAAATGGATGAAATAGGAACACATGTACTTACCACAGTAAAAACAATACATTTAATGTAAACACATCCACATTCAGAATTCAATCTCTACATACCAAAAGGTCTCCTCTTCCCACAGCAAAGGGTATTTCATACAAAGAAAGAACTTGGTCCAGCAGCTAAATTAGGAAGCACCACATGTAAACCTCCTAAAGCAATTATAGATACTTATACTTAAATTACAGCTGGGACTTCATGGTTGTAGCTAACAAAAGATACAGAAAGGAAAAGTTTTCTTTTTTTAAATGACTTTAGTACAAGTTAAAGATGTGTCCTTATTTGACAACTGCACTGGTGGGCAGAGCCCACCAAAACAATGAAATCCCTCCTTCACCTCAGCTGAGTTGGGGGCCCTAGAGTCCAGAAATCAACAAATCATGGGGAACAAAAAAAGAAAAAAACAGGAATGCAGTTGCAGGTAAAAAATATTTTTGTGTACAGTTGTAGAAACCTCCCATCATGCATACTGAGACTCCTGGAAAATGAAATCCTTGATCCAGAGAACAAATGGATAAACCAAAATGCAAACATCTCCATCCTGCCCTTCGTGCCTGGTCTCTGACCCGGAGAGGCAACCTCTGTATCCATGGTCAGGTCACTTCTTCCCCATCTTCTGAGATTGTCAATTGGGATACACATTTTTTGGCAACATGAACACTTACATTCTAACAAGACCAAGACTCACCGTTTCACCGTGACCCAAACCATTGCATAGACAGCAAATGGTGGCCGCAGCTAAACCAAGCTGTAATTGAATGAATGACCTAGAGGTGAAAGGCTCCATATCCTAGTCTCACTACTAAGTACTGCCCACTCATCACATGAAAGGCAATTTTGTTGTGCACACACAACTGTATTTGGAAAATTGAGATCCCAGTAGATTGACTCCAGAGAGCTGTTGAAAGCTCCCCAAGACATTTACATGTCCAGTTGGGCACAGAGCATAACATTTTTAACATGTCCAAATGAAAAATGCACATACTGAAAGAGAAAAAGAAAGGACTCAGAATTTCCTATGTAGCCACTCTGACATGAGACATTTCCACCCTTTTTAAAAAAAACGAAAACACAAGCCTGCTCAAAATTTGTTACATGCCCCAGGACCATCAGGCAATTTCTTTGTATTGCTTGATGCATCACAATACACCTTCTGGAACAATCAAGAAGGGAGAAAACTATGAGTTGCCGATAGACCAAGACCTGCAAGCCTATGGCAACCCATCTTCCGTAACTAGAGGGCACAAAATTGTAGATGTAGAATCTCAGCTTTTATTAAGAAAAAAAAGTAAGTTTCTAACCCTTTTTCCTCATGAAGACACTTAAAAATAGAACAGCTAGGGGGAAAGCTTGTCATTCCCTAAAGATCACCAGTTATTCACAGTCCCCTCAGACTACCCAGGGCTAGACTTTGGGTTCCAGGAAAAAAAAACAAAACACCACACACACACCACACACAGCTGTAGGGTGGCAGACAAAGAAGGAAGAGGTACAATAGAAAAAAGGCTGCTCATTCCCGCCTCTTATTATTTACGCTTTTTCCTTCTTTTTTCTTTTCTCTGTCTCCTCACTCCTCCCTTCTTGGCTCTCACCTTCACATTGCCCTTTCTTAAACATACTGCACAAATTCATTGTCAAACCGGTCTCCCCTCTTACACCTCTGATTCTTTTCCACCTCCAAAAGCCTGCCACAATCCAGTCCTCCCCTATGTTGCTGGCCCTCCATCTGGTGCTGTAAGTGCACTGCACTACCTTCTACAGCAGTTCCCATGATCTCAGACTTCACTGGGTCTTACTATGAAAGGGTGATAGGTTGGCTTACGGAGGGGTGGGGGGCATGAGGAGGCAAGTCCTCATTCAGAATCTTCCTGGAGGCCAAAGTGGCAATATAATTGAACAACAGACCTGAGCGTAGTCTCTGAGGTGTATAGGCTTCACACCTCAGCCTCTTGTGAATTTCACCACCTCAAGTGGCTAATGGCCTGTCTGCTGGGGAGTACAAAAACCAAGATAAAACACTGTTTTCTGTGAATTTTACAAGGCCATTCCCAATGTTTAGGGAAAAGCAGTTACTATTTTTATAAATAAATAGGGAGACTTCGATTAATTAATGCTGAGTGTGGCAAGATCATAACTGGCAACTCAGTTAATTTTGGGCGATAGAGAGGGGTTAAGGGAGAGAGTCAGACTGCAGTCATTTTTGGGGGGTAGGAGGCATCTTGCAAAAAAAAAAAGTGCTAAAGACGAGTCCCGGCGACAGAGGATTGTGTGACAGGTGAAACAAATACCATTTGCTGGCGTCCAAGAGCTCATAACAGGCCCTAAGGTATACGTATATTTAAGGAGGACATTAAAGCACATTATTTACAAGTTGTTCTGTCTCTTGGGTATGTGTATTATATGCCCAAGAAATTGGAATAGCTCCGTTATTCATACATTTCTTTAAAATGCCTGGCTGATGGGGAAAGCCTTCAAAGAAGTGGCCCTGGGCTGTCATGAAGCATATATTTAAACACCCACAGAAAACTATTCCTATTAGAAACACACACATACTGTGACTACATCTCACGAGGGGTAAGTGCACAATAAGTTCAGTATCTGGACTGTTTCTAATTTAGTGGGGATCTGAGATACTTCATGCAGCTAGACCATGTTATGGACTAATCAGTGTCCGCATAATTTCTTCCTCAAAAAACAAGACAAGCACAGAACAGAATTTTAAAATAAAGTTTGTGCTTAAAAAAGTTCAAGGCTTAAACCCAAGCAAGTAAAATAATTGTTGTTTAAAAAAATATCCACAGAACTGAGGCCTTCTTTGCCACATTTCAGCCAGGAGCATTTTCTCCACAGCCAGGTTAAGAGCTCCTGCAAGAGGTGAGAGGAGAACAATACTTGTACCATAAAGGTGAATACAAGTAAGGAGAGGTACTGAACTGTGAGCCAGAATTTCTGTGTTCTATCACTAACTCTATCACAAACTCACTGTGACCTTAGGCAAGTCACTTTTCAAGCTCCTCTGTGAATTGAACATACTGTAATACTATTGACTCACCTCACGGAGACGTTGAGAGGCTAAAATTCTTCATTGTTTGTAAACCATGGGATCTTGGGATCCCTGGAAAGAAGACACTAGTGAAAGACAATTATTGATAAATTAACTGTAAGGATCATGAATGTAATCAGTAAGGCTTTATTCTCTCCTATTCCAAGTCAATCTTTGAGACAATTTGGCCATTATGTCCCTGCTTCTGCAAGAAACTTCATACAAGTTGATTCTGCGCAGGTGCAGGGCTCTGCCTACATGGAACAACTTGCAGGATTGAGGCCTAAAACTGGGATAGTCAAAGAGAAGCGTAATAGAGTTAGGTGCCCAAATCCCCTCTAAGTGCCTGAGGCTCCTTTGAATATCTCATCCTAAATTACAGAACACATTTCAGTCAGCACATTTTTTTCCTATCAACTCATGAAGTCATTGTTTTCCCTTTCTCACTCTCCAGATTAATAATGTAACCTGCAGCTAACTGTAACTATCTACAAAAACTAACTACATACAGCCTGGCTAAACAATTATTTGGGTGCAAGAGGTAGGATTGCTATTTATTGCACTGGGACAGTGTACATGGTACTGTATAGACTTACTTTGGTATGGCTGTACAGCACCAAGAAAAATACTGCCTGTAAGTACAAGAAGGGCATAGCCACTTAGGAAAAATAAGGAGTCCAAAGGCTTAGAATAAGGAAATAATGGGATGAAATAAAGGGAAATAAAGGAAAAAACGACTAGATATTAAAAAGAAGTGTCAACAGTGAGCTTTATTAAACAGTGGAACAAGCGGATAAGTGGACTGGACTGAACAAAGCACTCATCTTCTGTAGGAAACAATTGTATGCTAACAAAGAAAGATGAGATTACATCCTACATCATTTCTACCTGTAAAAAGTCTTCATGTACTTCCACTGATGGGACCAGATACCAGATTATTATCTATATTCAGCTGCTAAATTCAGTGTTAAGGCACCAAGTTCAAAAGCACACATTGCCACATTTATTTCATAAGCAAGTCTAAAGATGGATTATTCCAAGATGAAGCAACCCATAAGCATCATTCTTTTCCTGTACAAAGGAACCTTAAACACACCAGAAAAACAAAATAATCATGAGGCCCAGGCAGATCCCCGTTCAGCGCACAGGCTGCAAATGCATCTCTAAACTAATCATGAAGACTGAAAAGGAAGCAGACACTTAGTTGCTGTTTGCATAGAAGCTGCTTCTAAACTGATGTCAGGCACCATACATCAGTCAACACAGTACTTAAGGTGAACATACACACTGAAGCGAAGGCAGGCAGGCGGTGCTGACATCTAACGCATTTTATTTACCCTAATATAAATGTTTTTTGAGTTCATCAAATTACCACTCAGTTTCTCTGGTCTTTGAAAGCAGGTGCACTGAGGTATATTAAACTACTAAACTTTACAGGCTTTTAGTGAAACAGCCATTAATGGGTGAATCAAGCATAGAACACTGAAAGCCAGCTTGTAAGTCTAGCCAATAGAAATGCACAGTCGCATTTCACAGAAAAGACAGCCACTGGATGGAAAAACACCAATAAAAGCACTTCCAGCTGAACATTTCTAGACACTGCCAAGACAGATGCAGGCCAATGGAGGGATGTGGGAGGCAGGTAACTGGAGAAGAAAACAGGGAAAGTAATTTTTTCAGAAAGATGGCATATGAAGTACATAGTTGTACAAAAAAGTTGGACGGAAGGCAGCATAGGAGGGAGAGGTCAGAACTTGTTTCAGATGGTTACTCCACAAAGTTCAGAAGGTTCTCTCCCCTCTATAACATTGGGTCTGCCATTAAGAAAAGTAGTTTAACTTAACTCATAAAAAGGTACAATGACTTCCCTTTGCTAAATCCCCAAAGGTTTGAAGGATGGCTATGCTGTGGCTTTAAGAACTTCTCGTGTGACATCAGTGAAGCAAGCATGACAAGAGACTCTTGGAATCACCCCTGCCTGACGAGGCATGTTCATGCAGGCTCTCTAGACAGACAAAATAACTGGGGAAACGGTCTGGAGGAACAGAGAGAACCTTATCAACCTATTACAGGAAGCTACACTGGGGGATTATTTTTCTTCTGTTCACGGATCAAACCATCCACTTGATGAATTTGGCATTCTATTGTGTTGCTCCATTGGCTTGATAGACAAACCTCTCGCAGTACTTCTCTGTACTTTAGAAAACTATTATCAATCTACAATGTTTTTGATTTCAGAATTGTAATTCGGGTGGTGGGAAGTTCAATAGAATAAGAAATGCACAAAAATTATTTTACTGAAGTCAAATCAAGAATGTTCAGATTCTTAAAACAAGATCAGAAGAAATCAACCTAATAATGGGAAAGGAGGAGTTACTTCAGAAAGGAGAATGATTTCTTACAGCACAGAATTTGGTTTTATACCAGCCTCTCTTATTTTAAGTGTCCTGAAGCACTTGACAGAGTGATAAGTTAGGTACTAGTAGTATAGTGACTAGAGGCAAGTAGAGCAGCCATTACACATACAGCAATAGCTCACATGCAGCCTGAAGACATTACACCTATTTTACTGAGAAAAGAAATGGCGTCCATGACACCTGCCAAGAGATATCAACTCATCTAGCAAAGGGCAATGAATATTTAACTCCCATCTAGATGGGGTTAACATCCCATCCCAAGGACAGCACCTCAGCATAGTCCTTGGTTCAATACTAGGTATAAGCACTTTACGTTTCATGGATAGAGAAACTCCACATGGACTCCCCCAGCTATTTTTGGTCTGTCTTAGCCCAGGGCTACACTGGGGGAGGCGGGGTCGATCTACGATACGCAGCTTCAGCTACGTGAATAACGTAGCTGAAGTCGGCGTATCGTAATCGCCTTACCTGGCCGTGATGACGGCGGCGAGTCGATCGCTGCCGCTCCCCCGTCGACTCCGCTTCCGCCTTTCGATGAGGTGGATTTCCGGAGCCGACGGGGAGCGCTTTCGGGGATCGATTAATCGTGTCTAAACGAGACGCGAAAAATCGATCCCCGATAGATCAATTGCTACCCGCCGACCCGGATAGTAAATTGTTTCAGTTTTCCCTTTATCAGATATCAGCTGGCAGTATTATTTGTTAGGTGGCATCAATCAGTTTGCTCAAAACTGTAGAGCACATAGAGGACAAAAAGGGATTGCACTGACAGTGGACCAGATGAAGAGACAGTCTAAATTAATTTTTGTTTTAATAATTATTTTAGATTTCTCTCTTCAGAGGGTTAATGCTGAAAGACTTAAGGAAGGTGTGTATTGTAAGGAGGAATTTGAATGAAGAGGGAGTGAATTTTGACATGCCAGAAATGGGAGACTGTTCTAAGGAGAAGGGGTAAGAAGAATCAATATCAATAAAAATAACCAAAAACAACTTAGCAATTCCATAGTGTTTTACATGCCCTAAATGCTTTACAAACATGAATTAATGTTAAGTGCAAGGAAGGAAGGAGATTAATTTAACCAAATCAAACAAAGTGAATGCCATACACAAAATTATGAGATCCATGAAACTAAACAGAGGAAAAGGCACATTAGATCTTTTATTTAATGGATCTCTTTCCTACCTACATAAATATGCAGTAGCTGCAACTACCTCTCTGGTACTCAATGCTTTGAAAAAACTAGGAACAGGGATTGTCACAAATTAATGTATCTACTGCTCAACACTGTCCATAGCTACATACTAGAAGTTACTGTAGGTGTCAGTGCTTAAGAAATCAAAATAGAGAAAACCTCAGTCTACAGCAGGGAGCTCTGCTTATTCATCCACTGAGATTACCCTGAGCCTTTCTGTGCTATTTCACACGACGCAACAAGCTACCCATTTTTTGCTTTATTGTAGTATTGGCTTTAACTCCTCCATGTCAGGTTAAATGGAGAAACAGAGGGAGAACAGCAGAAGGAATCAAGCAACCAAATGTCTACATTTCCCCTGGTAAATAACGCTATATTCAACAAACCCCATCAGCATCTGAAGGGTTTAAAAGGCGGCTGAATTGGCTTTTCATTCCACTTCAGAAGGGATGCATCTGCCATTTGCAGTGGCGAGCATGCACACTTCACACCTCCATATAAAACACATGCAATTCTCATCCACTTCTGAACAGAGTATATGCTCATTTTTAGCCCAAACTTACCCCTTCCTGGCATTTATTGGTAACTCAAACATTAAAACTCTTCCCCAAGCATAATTATTTCTATGATTCTCTCTGAAGGACTTCTCTTTCCAGTCCCTCGTTCCCCTTATCCAGAAAAATGCTACACTAAAAACCCTCCTGATTGGAGGAGACCTATTTCAAGACTTATCTTCTAGCACGACGTTGCAGGAATTACACAGGACCCAATACAAAATGGCTCAGAGCAGCACTGCATCCTTATGCAGGATACTAGAATCTGCTATCCTCCTACACAGAAAATGTATTCTTATTCCATGAGTTATAAAAGTTGACAGTGATTACGCATTCTAACTTTGGTCTCAGAATTCCTAACAGAGGTTGTGCTCTCTTTCATGTTAAACACCAGCTACTACTGAAAGAGACCAGAGAGACGAAGGTTCTTAATATCTGCTAAAAAAACCAAACCAAACCAGTCACTCACCTTCTCGTAATTGTGGTTCTTCAAGATGTGTTGCTCATATCCAATTAGGTGTGCGCGCACCGCGTGCACAGTTCACTGGTAGGTTTTTCCCCTAGCAGCACCCATCGGGTCGGCTCTGGAGCCCCCTGCAGTCGTGCCTTCATGGCGCCGCATATAGGGCCCAGCCGACCCGCCGTCTCTCCAGTTCCTTCTTGCCGGATACTCCAACAAAGGGGAAGGCAGGTGGGTTTGGAATGGACATGAGCAACACATCTCGAAGAATAGTTACAAGAAGATGAGTAACCATTTTTTCTTCGAGTGCTTGTTCATATCAATTCCAATTGGGTGACTCCCAAGCCTTATCTGGTGGGTGGGGCGGAGTTTATGGAATCGCTGATTGAAGCACAGCCCTGCCAAACACTGCATCATCCCTAGCGTGCTGGGTGATGGCGTAATGTGAAGTGAAAGTGTGGACCGAAGACCACATAGCCACTCTGCATATCTCCTGGATTGGTACCTGGGCCAGGAAGGCTGCTGAAGATGCCTGAGCTCTGGGGGAGTGTGCAGTCAGAGCGGGGGGGCAGGGACCTTAGCGAGATCATAACAAACCCAGGCACAGGATGTGATCCATGACAATATCCTTTCTGTAGACACAGGGAGGCCTTTCATCCTGTCAATCACAGCAAACAAACAGCTGGTTTGATTTATGAAACAGCTTAGTTCGTTCAATATAAAAAGACAATGCACGCCGCATATCCAGGGAATGGAGCCTCTGCTCGTGGCTACTGGAATTGGGGTTTCGGGAAAAAGACTGGAAGGAATAGGTCTTGACTGGCATGGAAACTCAAGACCTCCTTCGTGAGGAACACCGGGTGGGGTTGCAGTTGCACCTTGTCTTTGTAGAAAATGGTATATGGAGGGTCGGATGTGAGAGCCTTGAGCTCGAACACCCTTCTGGCTGATGGTAAATACCAGAGGTGCCAACGACAGACCAAACGGTAGTATTGTGAATTGGTAGTGGGAACTCCCAACTGTAAACATTAAGCAGCACCTGTGGGGCGGGATTATGGAAATGTGGAAGTAAACATCCTTCAAGTCAAGAGCAGCATACCTATCTCCTGGATCCAGGGATGGGATGATAGTGGCCAAAGAGACTATTCAAAACTTTAGTTTCTTCATGAACCTGTTGAGATTGCACAGGTCCAAGATGGGTCTGAGGCCCCTTTTACTTTCGGTATTAAGAAATACCGGGAGTAAAACCCCTTTCCCCTGAGCGCCGGCAAAACCTCCTCCACACCCCGCCGATAGGAGGGTTTCTACCTCCTGGACAAGAAGTTGTTGCTCGTAAGAGGGGTCCCTGAAGAGGGACGGGGAAGGGGCATGAGGGCAAGGAAAATTGGAGAGAATATCCCATCTCTACCATGCAGACGACTCAACGGTCTGAGGTGATTTGGGACCACAGTAGGTAGAAATAGGATAGACGTTTTAAAAACGGGAAAGAAAGATCCAGTTGAGAGGTTGGTATAACGCCCTCGGGCGCATCCTCAAAATGTCTGCTTATTGTGTGGTGGCTGCCTGGACGATCCAGACCCCCCAGTTATTCGGGGACTGGCAATGGCAGTTCTGGTTTCTGGGACACCTACAGTTCTGGTCCTGCCTAAACTGCCCCTGGTATGGTCATATTCTGGGTTGAGGCCTAAATTGTCTACACTGGGTGGCAGGGGTGTGCAGACCCAGCGATCTTAGAGTGGCTTGGGAGTCTTTCAGAGTCTGTTTTCTCCGATAATAATGTGGCCCACTCAAATGGTAGGCCCTGAATTGTCTGTTGGACCTCCCCAGGGAGGCCGAGGCCTGCAGCCATGAGCAACGGCACATTGTGATGCCTGAAGATATCGTCTGTGTTGCAGACTCCTCTGAGTCTAATGCCACTTGCAGCAATGTCCTGGTGACCATCTTGCCCTCGTCCATGAGAGCTGAGAATTCTGTCTTAGAATCCGGTGGGACAAGGTCCGAGAATTTGGACATTGCGTCCCAAGTCTTGAAGTTATATTGGCTAAGGATCGCCTACTGGTTTGCAATCCGAAGTTGGAGCCCACCGGTGGAGTGTATCTTCCTCCCGAAGAGGTCCAGCTTCTTTGCGTCCTTAGTTCGAGGGGTAGGTCCTTATTGCCCTTGCCTTTCCCTTGCATTAACAGCTGCCATTACCAACGACTCTGGCGGGGGATGGGTACACAAGTATTCATAGCCCCTGAAGGGAACAAAGTACTTTCTCTCGACGCCCTTAGCTGTACGAGCCAGAAAGGATGATGTTTGCCACAGGGTTTTTCTGTTCTCCTGAATGGCCTTTATGAGGGGAAGGGCCACCCTGGTGAATTCTGCTGGGGATAATATGTCTACCATTGGGTCTGACACCTCAGTGATCTCCTCCATTTGTACCCAGAGGTTCTGAGCGACCCGCCTCAGACGTTCACGGTGAGCTCTGCTGTCGGCAACAGGGGGCTCCCGAGGATGTCCCTGCCACCGCCTCATCTGGAGATGATGAGGAGGAGCCTGGAATATGGGAAGGGCCCTCCTGCCCATCCAGTTAATCAAAACGCTGCGGCTACGTCCCCAGTCGGAGTCCGCTTCAGTCCCGTCCCCGGTCACAGCAGCAGCCACAGTACCGTCCGTGGTACTAAGTGTAGCCACAGTGCTGGGTACGATGCTGGGTCTGTCATTGGTGCTGGGTGTGGTACCAATTGTGGCGCTGGCAGTGGTAGCGGTGGCTGATGCCCGGGAAAAATCCCTGGCCCTAGATGCAGTTGGACATGACGGAAAAGGAGAGTACCAAGGCGGACCCCTGGGACTGGTGATACGCCCACGGGGTCCAGAACAGCCACTGGGTCGGCACCTGAGCTGGTACCTGCCATTGTGGTGGCCACAGTACTGGGGGAAAGTTTTGGGTCATCCCCGCTCACTGGGAGTGCCAGGGGCTACGATGTCAGCTTCTCTGGGACACACGAGTCAGTGTCGGATGAGTCTGCGCGCAGGGACCATGGCGGCGCTGTGCCTGTCGGTACTGGGGCAATTTAGATCATTGCCAAGTCATAGCTGGCTTGCCCCTGGACTTCACCGGTGGCCTCTGAGTCGCTGGGGGACTCGGGACTGGTGCCATGACACCATGGTCGGGGGAGTGTGGGCCTGTCAATGTTATCAGGTCCTGTGCCACCTCATAAGTCTCGGGTGTGAAAGGGTTCTCCACCTGGGTCTCCTCCGGTGACACTGTACTCAACGGTCCCTCCCATGGGCCCGGAGTCAATGGTGCCAGCCATTGAGCTGGAGGGGAGGTAATGTCTTGCACCGGTCTCCCTCCCTTGGGTTCACGTTCCCATGCGCGGGAAGGGGAGCGCCCTCTATCAGTCTTCCTGTGCTTCTTCTTTGGGACGGGAGACCGTGAGCAGTGCCAAGACTGATCTTGTGCCACGCTCAACGTCAGGAAATGCTGGTAGTCTCTGACCCCAGAGTCCTTCCTCGGCATCTCCCGGACCAAAGCCGGTACAGCATCCATGGGGCTCGACTCAGACTGAGGGGTGGAGAGCTGCTTCCATTAGCAGCAACTTTAGTCTGTGATCTCTCTCCTTCTTCGTGCAGGGGCAAAAGGGCTTGAGGGTACCCCACAGGAAGGAATTCCCAAGTGTGCCTTCCTGGGTTCTCAAAGAGTTTTTTTCACTTGGGTGGTGGCAGCATCTTCCCATCCAAGATCAGAGAAAAGCTGTAACCTTGGGAGTTTGATACAAGCCTGGAGTGGCCAGTATTAATTCTTAGAATCCATGCGGGCCCCCACCTTCTGTACTCAAAGTGCCAGAGTGGGGAATCAGCCTTGACACCCTATCTTAAAGGCACAGCAAGAGAGGGTTCAGAGACAGGCAACAAAAATCAGAGGCCTGGAAAAACTTTCATAGGAGGAGAGGTTGAAAAGGTAGGGATTGTTTATTTTAGTGGAGAGATATGTAAGAGGGGATTTGACAGAAGTATAAAAAGATAATGAATGGCACAGAGAAGGTAAATTGGGCACTCTTGTTAACCCTATTATATAATACAAGAACAAGGGGCCAGTCAATGAAGTTAAAAGGAAACATTTAAAGCAGATAAAAGGAAACGTTGCAGAATGCATGGTTAACCTGTGGAACCCTGTCAGGGTTCCCTCCCCACTCTAAACTCTAGGGTAAAGACGTGGGGACCCGCATTCAGAGCCCCTAAGCTTATTTTTACCAGCTTAGGTTAAATCCCCCAAGGTACAAAATTCCCTGCACCCTGAGAAAGGCTTCTTTCGCTGCCACCATCAAGTATCTAACAGGAATCCAGGAAAGGAATCACTTGAACTTTCCTCCCCCCCAAAATACCCCCTCAAGCCGTACACCCCCTTTCCTGGGGAAACTTGAGAACAATCTCCCAACCAATTGGTTACACAGTGATCTAAAAACCCACCCCCTGGGTTTTAACACCATAGAAAACAGTCAGCTTTTTAAAAGAAGGATTTTATTAAAAATAAAGAAGGTAAAATCATCTCTGTAAAATCAGGATGGTAACTATTTTACAGGGCACTATATTTCCAAACTCAGAGAGATTTCCCCCTCTGGACAAAACGTTAAAGTTACAGAAAACCATGAATAACGCCCCCCCCCCCCCTTGCCCCTTCTAACACAGGGAATACACCAAGCCAAAATTAAACAGAAATCTATTCGCTATGCTATCTAAACTTACTTCAGAAAAGGGAGGTTTGATTTTCTGCAGGTTCCTTCTGTTTTCCAAGATCACTCTGACTCAGACAAAGACACACACTAAAACCTTCCCCCCTCCCAAAGTTTGAAAGTATCTTGTCCCCTTATTGGTCAGATGCCAGCCAGGTCAGGTCTCAGTCTGGCTACCTGCATTTCTTAACCCTTTACTGGAAAGAGGATTTTATAGCACTGCATCAGACCCTCTCCCCCTTCCCTTCATATTTATGACAAACCCACTGACACAATACATCATTGAGGCCAAGAACTCAGGAGGATTCAAAAAATGAAGTACACGTTTATATGAATAATGGGAATATCCACAGGCTCATTTGATGGTATAAAATTTTTTTAAGGGATATAAACCCTCATAGACTTTAAGGTCAGAAGGGACCATTATGATCATCTAGTCTGACCTCCTGCACAATGCAGGCCACAGAATCTCACCCACCCACTCCTGGAATAATCCTCTCACCTATGTCTCAGCTACTGAAGTCCTCAAATCATGGTTTAAAGACTTCAAGATGCAGAGAATCCTCCGGTAAGTGACCCATGCCCCATGCTGCAGAGGAAGGCAGAAAACCCCAGGGCCTCTGCCAATCTACCCTGGAGGAAAATTCCTTCCCGACCCCAAATATGGCGATCAGCTGAACCCCGAGCATGTGGGCAAGACTCACCAGCCAGACACCCAGGAAAAAGTTCTCTGTAGTAACTTCTAACATCCCATCATTGACCATTGGTCCTATTTACCACTGATGGCAATTAATTGACCTTTAACTAAGATCATGTTATCCCATCAAACCATCCCCTCCATAAACGTATCTAGCTTAATCTTGAAGCCAGATAGGTCTTTTGCCCCCACTGCTTCCCTTGGAAGGCTGTTCCAGAACTTCACTCCTCTGATGGTTAGAAACCTTTGTCTAATTTCAAGTCTAAACTTCCTGATGGCCAGTTTATATCCATTTGTTCTTGTGTCCACATTGGTACTGAGCTGAAATAATTCCTCTCCCTCCCTGGTATTTATCCCTCTGATATATTTAAAGAGAGCAATCATATCTCCCCTCAGCCTTCTTTTGGTATGCTTCAGGGCATATGTCAACCTCTAACTGACAGCAGTTAGGAAGACACTTCCCCTGTGGGCAAGTTATTCCATAATTATGCACAACATAGGGTAGTATTTTTTGGGGGGGGAGAGAGGGGTAAACTTCTCCTGTTGAAACATTTGAAATTGGCCACTGGACCAGATAAAGCGCTGGTCTGACCCCGATGGCAATTCTGCCATTCCTATGAAAAACGCTTCTCCGGCGTGGTGTGATTATCCTGATGTCCTATGAAGTGAATGGTTGGTTACTTAGTGGGAAAACTTCAGATGGAGAACTAGGTCTGTTCCTGTAGCCAGCCAAGGGGTTAAAAACATCCCTCGAAAATAGACCAGTACAAAAGTCTGCTGTTTTTGCATTCTGTTACCACACGCAAGTGGGGACCGAGCCAAACCCATGCTTCAGATAAGCAAAGTACAGGCAGGGAATTCCTGACAGCTTGTTCTTTCCAAGTATGATTTTGGGTTCTTTAGCTCTACATTGAATCATCACCTCCCCTTCGCCCCCAACTAGCCACCCCCAAACAATCTAGCTTTGGCAATCCAAATGTCCTTCCATGACATTCTGAAACATTGGAAAAGGAAAACAACAGCTGTTCAGATGCTTCCCCCAACTCGACTCCCACCAAATCTCTTTAAAAAAAGAAAAGAAAAAAAGTTCAATTGGAAGATTCTAAAACAGTGACTATAGAAGCAGTCAAGGTCTGTGTGTATTCAGCAAGTGAAAGTGGAATTATATAAAAGCAACAGCTAATAAAAAAGATTGTTCTGTGCTGTGTTTTCCATCTTTCCAACCATTATAAGAATAAAATTATCCACAGAGAAGATCGAAAACCTTTTTCAAAACTAATACAATTAAGCTTTATTACACTATTTCAAGTACATTTCTCTCATCTCCCGACCCAGCTCCCACACCCTCTGCTCCAATCTAGACTAACGGTTGGAGACTTCCTTCTGTTTTTTTTCCAGTAAAATGTTCATGCTTAAGGGTCAAAGCTATATACTGTTTTGAGCTAGGAAACAAAGTCTGCCCTTATTACCTACTCACTATTGTGCAAGGAAGAAGGAAAATATCTATGCATCAGTGATTTGAATGGGCTAAAGGTTTTCCGTCTGATCTCAAACCAAGTGAAACTCCTGTAGCCAAAGCATCAGTCACCTTGTATTTAAAAGGTTAGTCCTATACAGGAGGACTGCAAAGGGAACCACAGAATATAAAAAGGCTAACTGGGAGGGCAAGGCAGGGCTGGACACAACTTCTCTCCAGCCCACAAGTCTGTAAAAAGGACACACACACACACATAAATACTCCTAGCAGTTTCCACTTTGGGAAACCAAATCTGGAGGCGAAAAATATGAGAGAGACACAGCATGAGGCTAAGAAATTTCAAAATTCCCTTTACATATGAACATATGGATGACTGTGATAGTTAGAGTGACAGCAGGTGGATTGTTTGTGCAGTAGAATCTCAATCTCCATTATCCATAAACTGAATTAAAACCTGAATTTATTGCAGCATTAAGTGGTAGTTTTAGTAGTTTATTTTTTAAATTAATTATACAGATAAAAGTGTTGCTACAATGTGCAACATGAAATTGCTCTTGGATATGTTTCATCATTAATGGTATTAAAAGTACAGTACAGAACAAGCATGCACTAGCAGAGGGAGGGAAAAGGAAACTAGATATGCTAATAGGGTCTTCCCATTTTACAATGTAATTTTCCAGTGAAAATGGGCCACTATCACACTGCATGTTGGTAGTAAAGCAGATGCACAAATTCCACTGTCTCTTTGGGATCCACCTTCTCCCTTGCTGCATTTTTCTCAGGCATGCAACATCATTAGAAGTCAGACCTGTGAAACCTCTCTGTCACAAGGTCTAATTGCTTTCAATTGTAGAATATTATTCTTTACGTTTATTAAAAAATAAATACTACTACTAACATTATTTCATTTTGTCAGGAAGAGAAAAACACTTTAGTTCATAAGGAACAGTGTGGCTGCTCCAATTTTTATTACATCAATTTTTAAAAACTCATCATGGTAAACAATTAAACAGAAGCAAATCCCACGTTTAGAGGAGAGATTCAAATCCCTAAATGGATTTTCAAAGGTCATTTCAGGCTTAAAAGATGCCTGACAGTGTCTCTTTAAATCACATTCATTTCAAAGGCTTATCCAGCACAAGACAGACAGTGCATTGCAGCAACACACTTTGATCTGTTGGGCTCCTCTGAGAAAAATTAATAATACAAAACTTTAATTCATATGTATAGCAAGATTTGAGATTATTTTTATTTTTTTGGCCATAGATTTTTAACAAAAGGAATAAAACCAAGGCAACTTTGCTTTCAACTAAAGAGAAAAATAAAAACCTGAATTATTATAAACTAGTTTTTAAAAAAATCATCCAATTAAAAAACAATTATCTTTCAAATGTGAGTTGTTTAAAGGTTCTGTTTGTGGAGCTGTTTGATTTAACTGCATCAGGTGGATGTGGGGGATAAATAATGGGGACTGACAGTTCCAGGTTTCAGCACAATGCTTCTTGTTTCTCTTCTCTGCTGATCCACTCGGATCCATGTCTGATCCCATTAGCATTCAGCCACTGCAAATGAAAGACAACATAGCCTTACCTTCCTCTCAATACGGGCCAACTGCTCCTTACAGAAGGCGTCTCGCCGTTTCAACTCCGCCTCCTTGCACTGTAGCTCCCGTGCCTAGGAGGAAGCACAAACAGCCTATCAACAGAACAGGATGGTGAAGAGGAGAGCTATCGGGACAAGAACAGCAGGACAAGATGAGGACTGAAAGGAGTCCAGAAACCCCACATCACCCAGGACTGGTGTAGAGAGGCTCATATCAGGTCTCTCCAAATAGAATTCAGTCAGACCTTCACTACATTAAACATACACTTGCTTAACTCAGGATTGCTCTCAAAGTTCTAAAGGGCTGTCACCATCACACTTTCGTTCTCTACCCGACATGTATTCCTTCTCCCTATTAAAAGAATGGCAATATAAATCATCTAAGATGCATAATCATAGAAGTGACCCATATGGCCAATGTAGGACTTTTCCCCTGCCTTTTCCAGAGTTCCATCTAGTCTAGAGCCAAATCTCTCAAATAAAAGGACTTCCACCACTTCCCTTAGGTGTCTATTCCACAAGGTGCTTTAAAATACAAAACAAAAACCCACCTTCAAGCTCCTACCACTTAGGGTTTAAGAGAAAAGTCATACTAGAGTCAACTCATTCTTAAGATCTTGAGAGTAACCTTGAATAGTCAAACCATATTATACAGTAATATTAATACCACACACACTTAATTGCCCATGCATTTGCTTTTATACTTACTTAGTGCTTAAATAAGGTGGCAAGGCAGCCCCCAGTTTCTTTCCATCCCCATTGTCTAGTCTTCCCCCCGCCCCTGCTCACTGAGTATACATGGCCCCCAACTTTTGTTTTAGGTCTTACCTGACACCCTTTTTTAAAAAATAGGATTTTTTGCTTCCTTGTAATAAAGCACAAGGTTACAGTGTGTTTGACCCTTCAAACAGCAAGTCAGGCATCCGAACACAAGCTTAAAGTATAACTTAGTCATCAGCCAGAAAAAACAGGACAAGAAAAATATTATAGGAATGTAGCTTCCCCATTCAGAAAACAGTTTTGTACAGTTAGGAGTTCACTGCACTCTCGCCCCTACGTTGGAGTGGTATTGAGATAACAAGGCATTGATGGAATTGAACTGATATTTCTTATTAACAGCTTAAAATAAAAATCAGCAACATTAAAATTGCAGTGGAGGAGGGGAGGAGGATGGAACTTGTGCCCCCAAAAGTCTGCATGACCTAACTTATCACCAGGTAGTGGACCTTTCAAAGGCAAAAATTATTAGACCGTTTCATACGAATGCAAACGCTGCTAATACATACACAGATCCCAGCAGCATCGTTCTTAACTTTTAATGATACCCGATGCAATTGTAGAGGATGCTGGTCCGATATGATTAAGCAGCCTGGACAGGAATGTCCCCTGTGGGCTCAGACCTGTCATTTTACAGCCAGCAGTCATTGTTAACGAGCAAAATTACATCTGAAAGCGAGTTGCTGCGTGTTTCCTTCCCTTTGCTCTCCTGATAACAGATACACTGTGGTATAACGAGAGGATCTTTTAAGTTAGGGAAGGATGGGGGATTGATAAAGATGCTGGTAAAGAAGCAAGGAGGAGGCTTTTTTGTTACATGCATCATCTTTACAGGGATGGTAATGGTTAACTTCTTTGAAGTGGTAACCAGATTTGAAGCTTTCTGGTTCCCACACTTGGCTTGCCCTGCATTCAGGACCAGAATAAGGCACACACACTATAGGCCCATGCCTAAAGCCCCAGCTCCCCGAGTCATGTGGTTAAAGAAGAATTTCAGCTTCTTCCATATTTGAAAAAAGCTTCTATCCCTCATGGTTGCAAAGAAAAGCTTAAACGTGACTCAGGCGTAATCAAATCCCCGAGTCTGCAGACGGCCTGGAAAAGACAATTAACTTTTGTAACTGTTGGTCTTCGAGATGTGCTGTGCTGCTCATGTCCATTCCATTGTAGTTGTGTGTGCTCGCCACATGCACTGGTGCTGGAAGTTTTTCCCTCAGTGATCCACAGAGGACTGGCTCTGGCGCCCTCTGGAGTGGTGCGCATGTGAGCTAGTACAGGGGGCACCGCTAGCTCCCCCCTCCCTCAGTTCCTTCTTGCTGGAACTCCGACAGAGGGGAAGGAGAGTGGGTCATGGAATAGACATGAGCAACACATCTCCAAGAACAGGTACGAAAGATAACCATCTTTTCTTCTTCAAGTACTTGCTCATGTCCATTCCATTGTAGGTGACTCCCAAGCAGTACCATTAGAGGCATTAGTTGCATGGACATGTCAATTGCAACACAGCTCTGCCAAATCCAGCATCATCTCTGGCTTGTTGGGTGATGGCGTAATGCGTTGTGAACATGGGTACTGAAGACCACGTTGAGGCCCTGCAGATGTCCTGAATAGGGACATGTGCCTGGAAGGCAGCCGAAAACGCCTGAGCCCTAGTTGAGTAAGCCTTCACTATCGGTGGAGGCACAGCCTGCGCCAACACTTAACAATTACGGATGCAGGTGGTGATCCAACTCGAAATTCTCTGAGAGGACACCAGAAGTCCCTTTGTTCTGTACGTACTTGCGATAAAGAGCTGGATCGATCTGCAAAAGAGCTTGGTGCGCTCCAGGTAGAAAGCAAGGGCGCACCTGACAGCTAGGGTGTGCAGCCACCTCTCCTCATTGGTTATGTGAGGCTTTGGACGGAACACTGGGAAAATATTCTGGTTGACATGGAAGTGCAACACCACCTTTGGCAGGAAGGCAGGATGGGGCTTTGTCCTTGTAGAATACCGTGTATGAGGGCTCCGAAGTGAGGGCTTTAATCTTGGTGACACGTCTCACCGAGGTTACCAGTTTGTCAGGTAAGTTGCTCTGGTGGAGGGCTTTCTACTCTCCAAGAGAACCTGCCTGTCCTGGCCCCACGCCGCTTTGGCGCCATGTCCCTGTGGCCGCTGGGGGAAAGAGGGGGCAGAGGGCTCCGTGCACTGCCCTCGCCTGCAGGTACCTCCCCCAAAGCTCCCATTGGTCACGGTTCCCTGTTCCCAGCCAATGGGAGCTGCAGGGGGCAGTGCCTGCAGGCGAGGGCAGCATATGCTGCCCTCTGCCCCCCCCCCCTTTCAGGGGCCACAGGGACGTGGTACTGGCCACTTCCCGGAGCGGCGCGGGGCCAGGGCAGGCAGGGAGTCTGCCTTAGCCCCACAGCACTATCGGGGTGGCAGTCCCACGGGCTGGATCTGGCCGCAGGCCGTAGTTTGCCCACCCCTGCTCTAAACACTTCAAGCAACTTCTATGGGGGAGATTACTGGCATAGGATTTTTGCAACAGTCACAAGGTTTGAAGCCCGGGGCATGGCCTGTCCCTAGGCTGAGTCCCATACAGGACTAACTAACTATTTCTAACTTAATACGAGGGGAACTATACAAACTTTAAACAACTAATTCACTACTAGACACAGTAGAGAAGAAAACTTGCTGGAGCAAAGAGACATTCCAGCACCATCAATGGTGGTAAGAAAGAACTGAGGGAGGAGGGGAACAGGCAGTGCCCCTTATACCAGCACACACATGTGCCACTCCAGAGGTCACCAGAGCTGGTCCCTACGGATACCACTGAGGGAAAAACTTATGGTACCAGTGCAATGTGGCAAGCACACACACCTACAATGGAATGGACATGAGTAAGCACTCGAAGAACAACAATAGTTTTGAGCATGGTGACCTTCCCCATGCATCTCAGAAGGGTGTTAATAGCAAGGAACCACTGCTCTGGGGGCCTCACCAACACTACCCCAACCGAGAAGACTGTCTGTGTGTTTTAAAACCAGAGGAAAAAAGTGCAGTAGGTGCAGCAACCTACTCAAGTAGATACTACAGCTGCTGGATAAGTACTGGGAGGACTCCTCCTACAATGGGTCTATCCTAAGCCAATCAGAATACATTAGTCAATTATGGTCCATTGAGCTATTGTTATTCTCCTGCACCAGCATCCAATTTCTATCAAATAAAATAACTTATCAAACATCAACCCTGAGAGGAAGGGTGCTAGAACTGCAAAGTCTTATACAGGAATGAGCCTGTTTACAAGATAAACAATTTAAAACAATCACTATCTCTGCTTCTCTTCAGCAGTTCATGAAGTAGCAGGAAACCATTATCCCGTGGGCAACATTCCAATCCAGTGGCATGAAAATATAGCGTAAGGAATACTGCAGGATTGGGAGGGTGTTGACAAGACGGGGCATACCTATCCCTCCAAAGTACTATGTACTCCCCATTATCACAGTACCTGTGTACCTCACAATCTTTAATATATCTGTCCTCAACATCCTGTGAGGTAGGGCAGTGCTAGTATCCTAATTTCACAAATGGGGCACTGAGGCACAAAGAGACTAAGTGACCTGCCAATGGTCACACAGGAAGTCTGTGCCAAGCAGGGAATTGAAGCCAGGTCTCCTGAATCCCATGCTAGGGCCCTAGTGATCGGACCATTCTTCCTCCCAATACCTCTTTTCCAATGAACTTCTTTGATCAGTCTCTCCACTATCACCATTATCCAGTTGAACTACAGACCAGAGGTTCTACTGAAAAAGTTTTACTTGTAACTCAGACAGGTTTTCAATGACTTGCTCATTTTAAATAACTCCACTGAAGAGCCTTGAGAAAGTCTATTTAGAGACAGATCTGCTTGAAAGTTGCTTTCTGTTTTCCTCTACCCCCAGCTGTTATGACTAGGAACTTTAGTACACTTTATCATAATGTTTGAAGTAAGTATGGTACAGTCAGAGCATGTGTCATTTGAAATATTCACTACACCAAACATTACAAAACTGGGTTAGGCAACTAGGGACATTTTGCCTGAATGCAGGATATTTATTAAGAGCGCCTCTTGTCCTGCTGCTTATTCCCCACCTGAAGTCAGAAGCCTGTGATGTCCCAAACAGAGCTGGCTGCTGTGGAGATGATTATAAATTTCACAGAGGATTGCGACTGCAGGTGGCAAACAAAGCAGCAGAAACACTTTTCACGTAAAAAGTTTTTCACTAACAAAGGGATGGAGGAAGAAAGAAATATGTAACGTCACACTGGTTTCTAAATAGGATGCTGCTGATCCATTTTGTGTCCATGTTTAAGAGGCTGAGTTGGGCTTGGGCATGTTGTGTAAGGAGTGATTGCGTTCCAAAGGAACATTTGAGAGTAGAATACTGACTTCTCAACAACCAATTCACACTTCCCTTCTCAAACGAGTGATGTATGAGCGTATCTAAAGGGAAGTGGAAACCATTTAGGGGAGATGGAATGTCTAACTAAAGGGGCACACTAGGCAAGGAGATTGAGGAGGCAGGTAGGGTGATCAAACAGGAAGTGTGAAAAATCGGGACATGGGGTGGGGAGGGTAATAGGAGCTTATATAAGAAAAAGACCCAAAAATCGGGATTGTCCCTATAAAATCGGGACATCTGGTCACCCTAGAGGCAGGGCAGAATGCACAACAGAGAGGACAGCACAGTGCAAATGGCCTCTTCCCTCCTATGCAAGGAGGAGGGCATAGGATGCCTGAGCATTGTCTGTAACTGAGTTGGGAACTAAGGGCTTGTCTGCATGCAGCATTACTGCAAGGTAAGATAAGGTGTGAATCTACAGAGCATTAGCTTGCTGCAGTGCACTTTGTCATACTCCCATTTCAAAATGGAAATACGACAAAGCACACTACAGAACTTGTAGAGCACTGTGTGTCCACACAGCTAGTTAGTGTGTGGCAAGCCAGGGTGTGACTGCACATTAGCTTGTTGTGCACTAACTCGCTGTGTAGATAAGCCCTCATGCTCTGTACTCTCTGCTGCACCAGGGTTAGCGCCTTCTAATTCCAAGACTCAACTCTTTTAACCATACATCAAACAGACGTTGGTGAAGTTTATTCAGTGATAGGGAGAGAGTATGGAAGGGCCTTCTGAGGTTCCTCCTAATTTCTCTCCTTTCACCTTCCTCCCACCCTATACGCAAGGCGGCTCTGGGTAGAAAGAACCTTCTTTTCAGCCAAGGAAGTCTGGACTTATCTCCCCAAAAACCACTGCTCTTGGGGTCAGCCATAAGGAGCTGTTGCAGAGCAACATATGGCCCTCCTTCCATGCACCTCTCACTTCACCATGTCAGATGTTATGAATAACTACGAGGGCACCTGTGTTGGTTACTAAACTGGTTGGTTATTAATCATTGAGGAGTTGAGTGCACTGCTCCCACAGGCACAGAGCAAGAAACAAGCTCGGTACCCAATCTGAGAACTCCAGTGCTATGCCTGCGTCATATGGCAACGTAGTACTGGAGTTCTGAGGATTTTGCAATCAATCAGTCTTCCCGTGCAAGGCTCATGGCAGGTATCATCCCAACTGTGTTAATTTATGTTTTATGCCCTTTAATCAAAATACTGTTCTCAGTTTTACATTTTAGTTATCTCTTCTCAGCTTGTGCAAAGGTCAGGCTTCCAGTAAACATCTGTGAGACATGCACATGCAAACCAGAGAGAACATTTACAAGTAAAAAGAAGTTTATTGGCAGGGACAGATTAAGGTAGGCTATACAGGATTCTGGAATGAGGCACAGTAATAGTGCACAGCTCACAATTGTCACCAGGCTGCCTCACTTGAACAAGACTATCCAGGACCCCAAAATGTGGAAAAGAAAAGTTCATCTTAGGGAAACTGGTTGTCGCTATGCGAAGGGAGGTTTGACATAAGAGTAAAGGTCCATAGCACAGCCCATGGGAGTTCGTCCCAGAGGCAATTCATAGAATCTGGTAACTGATACTTCTGAAATTCATTTTATCCATGAACAACACTCAACTGGGCACATATCATCTACAAACTTTTACTCCTGGAGGAATTCTGCACCACTGCGCAGAGAATGTATGTCCCCTGCAGATTTCGTTGCTTCCCCACAGAAAAATGACTTTCTGACAGGGAAGCCACAAGAACGGTCATGCGACCCTCCCCAGCAGTATGTTTCAGATGCCCAGGGCAGTCGGTGGAGAGGTAAATCACTGTGGGGCAAGGGGCGGGACTGGGGAAGACCCGGCTGGTGGTTCCTACCCTGTGCCGGGCTCAGCTGCTAGCCCCAACTGGGCTGGGGAGGACGGGACTTCCTCTTCCCCTGCACGAAATCCAGGGCTGTGTAAGACCCACTCTAAGATTTTTCCCCCAGCTGTAGGAAACTCTGTAAACTCCTTCCCACCCTGTGCTTCCTGCACACATCACTCCTCAGCTACAGGGGGAGGAATCACTGTACAGAGAGCTGCTCCCGCATCTACCCAACCCCCATGCATCCAGACCCTCTCATACCCAGACCATCACGCTGAGCTTCATCCCGCCTGCAACCAAAATCCCAACCTACCGAGCCCCAACCACCTGCACCTTGATCCCCCCCACCCCCACTGAACACCACTTCCCAGCATCTGGGCCCCCCACACCTAGACCTCCTCTCCCCCCACTGAGCCCCAACCATCTTCACCTGGATCCCCTGCAGACTCCCATTACCATTGCACCGAGAACCCCCACAACAAACCCCTGTGCATCCAGATCACCCCCACACCCAAATTGCCCCACACAGAACCCTCTCAACCCACACCTGGATCCCCCCACACTAAGCCCCTCCACACTTGGATTTTGCTTTACTGAGCCTGCCTGCCTGCCTGCACCTGGTACAGAGGGGTCACTGTACCCCTGGTACAGAGGGGTTCCTTACACTGTGTCAGGGTTGGGTGCAGCTTCACTGCTGCGTCCGTGTCCTTAGGGGGGGCAGGGTGATCTCCCACCTCTGTGCAGCCAGTGGCCTGTGCTCCCCAATCCCAATACAGGAGCCTCCACATTTGACAAATAAAATGTGCAGAGTTTTGCAGAATTTTAAAATATTGTGCATAGAATTTTTACTTTTTTGGCACAGAATACCCTCAGGAGTAACAAACTAACAGTGTTTTGCAGGGTCAGAGGCATGGGCACCTCCTTACACCCCACCCCACTAGAAAAAAAAAATCTAACCTCTCTTACAAATGCCTTTTTTCTATTTTAAATTATTTTAATTTTGGAGGGGGAAAAATCAGCTTCCCCAAAGGAATCCAGTAGCATAGATAAGATGTCTCATCTGGGGCACCTCAGTCTAACAATTGCAGACACTTGTTGCTCGTGCCTGCCCACGTGTCTTCTTCAGTCACTCGAGCAGACAGGATATTGAAGAGAACCCTGTTCAGGACCCCAGGACCTGGTGTGCTACTGATCAAGATTGAAGTGCACCAGCAAAATAGTGTGTTCTAGAACTGAAATAGCTGGAGTGCTGCTGGTCAAGACTAACGGGCAATGGCGGAGCTGAAAGGCGCAAGACAAGACTGAAATAGTAAGGGATGCTGTAAATCAAGACTGAGATCTGTGTATAGAGGGGCATACAAGATTGAAATAACAAAGGGTTATTTAAATGAAGATTAAGCTGCATTGGCAGAAATCTAGCCAATCAACAGTGGTTGGTACAGTTCTCAAATTCTATGTTAGGCAGCTCAGCCCTGCAAAATCACCCTGGAGTTCTTTGTCCCCGAAGTATATTACTAGTAGAGCCCTGCACGGATACAAAATTTATATCAGCATCCAATCCGCAAAAATGGTCTGCGGATATAAAGCGGATATCCGTGGAGTTGCAGGGCTCTAGTTACAGGTTCTCTAGAGTCCAGCCCTACTATCACATCCACTGAAATCAAAGGACGTTTTTAACCACCAACTAGTGGGTTCAGACTTAGGCCCTAATGAGCAACATTGGAGAAACCTTCGTTTCCTCCCTGCCTCTGCTACCCACTTAGCCCCACATACACATACCCATCACCCTATCAAGTGTGGTCTCAGCAGCTGTAAGCTACACAAAAGGAACCAGTGAAAATCTTTAGGGAGGAAATAATATGCAATTTTCTAGCTGAACACCTTTTAAAATGTAATGACAAAATAAAATCCTGCATCTGTGCTCGGCAATAACAATCTGTATGCATGCGGTAACAATATGACAACTTGGAATAAGCAAGATGCAGACAAAAAGAGAGCTTACCCAGGCATCCAAATCCGCAAGCTTGGGGGAAAAAAAAAAAAAAAAAAGAGAGAGAGAAAAAGGGGAAGGAAAGAGGGGAAAAAAAGATATCAGTGATTTATGGAGGCTGCCTACTGCTGCACAATACAGCTCTTAATACGATGAGTTCAGAAAAGTTCTTTAAAAATGGCAAGCATTTTAACAGTGCACCTATGTCCCCTGTTAGCGACTGTGCTGTAACTAGAGGCTGTTAAATGGGGTTAGGCTTGGTAGTTAAAGAAAAATAAAACAACAACCCAACCCCCACCCACCCACCATGCACACTCGCTCTCGCTCTGCAATGAATGCTGCACAGTGCTCCCTATTGAGCAGATGATAGGCAAAGACAGATGTGACGCAGCCAGAGTCATACAAGGCACTGCACAACATTAGAGATACTGGTATCAGTATCACACAGCAAGGGGTGTGGTAGTGTCAGGTGCACTGCGAGGGACAAGGCCAAAAGCCCTGCTGCTTCCAAACTCCCCAAGAGGAGCAGGTACAGTATCTCCTGCACAAGAGCAGTTTTATATACTCAAGGTGACCGAGCTAGCAAGTCATCTTCATTCATGTAGTTGCACTGGATACTTTACAGTTGACAGCTCCGTCAATGAAAATTTGATCAGTCAATGACCAGATTTTCAGCCATGCCCCCTTTCATAGGCAGACCAATATTCCTACAGTATATAGTCTGAACCTCTCTGCCAAATCCAAGCTGTCTTGTTTTCCTCCCTCATCTTTTGCTTGCAAGGTCACTGTTTAGGGACTCCACAGTGAAGATGCACAGATCACAAGGATTTCAGTATCTCCTGTCTCTCACTTTATTATTATTATTTTTGACTTAAGCAATAACCCGGCAGCAGCAAAGCAAGTACAAGATGATAAACATCTCTCATGCCCATAAACAGCCTGGCTTCAGACTGAGATGTTTACAAGGCAGCCAGCGTGCTTATTTGTGGTCAAAGACTGCTGCATCTCCCCTGCTTCTTGGGGTTACACTCGCTCGGCAGCACATTCTGTAAGTGGTTACTTGGGAAGGGCTTGCCTTTATCATCACAATTATTTATTGGAGGGGGATTGTCGAAGCAGGAGGGATGTTCTTGTTGGTCGTAGTTCAGTGCCAGAGACAGCAGACGGCACAGAGCAATTGGTTTATTGAAGCTGCTGTTTTAATGGCACAGAGCAGCCACCTGAAATTGTGGAGGGATGAAGTGTGATTAGCTATGCGTCCGGTCTGTCCTGATCCTCTGCAATAGCAGAGAGGGGTGGAACTGAACGTCTACAGCTCGTCTGGGTAAAGCCAATTCCCTCCTTTCTGCAGATGCACCACAACCAGAAACAAGTCTTCAGTCCATCAAGCCAACACATCAAGCATTCACTAACAATCCACAACTGATCATGACAGTAGCCTGGTTTCAACAATATTTTTCTTCCTACCTGTATTTGCAGTTTAGACAGGATGTGCTGGTTTTATGTATTTTACCCTCTCCATTGCTGTACTGTACTCTGCCCTCAGTAGATGGGTGGGAGGGAATGGGTGCAGGTGGTAATGCATATTATTATTTCAGTAGATATGCCATATACAGGTAGCTTTCTGCTGGATTTATGTCAGTCATCCATAGGACACTTAAGTCATTAACTGTCAAGCTCCTAGGGGAAAAACATTTGCATCAAAAATCCATAAACATTGGCACTGACTCACTCTCTTTTGGGCAGCCTCAGCAGAGGCGCAGAATATTAAGAATGAACTTGCCCTATCACATTTGAGGGGGCCTCTCCATGTCAGGTTTGAGATGCAATGGTGTATATGTGTGGGGGTAACTCTGCAAGGGAAGTTTGTATTATTACTGCCATGCTATGCCTGTCCTGTGGATACAAGGCTTCATTCTCAAAGGCTTTAAATTTGGCACCTTTCACAAAGAATAAAATTCACTTTAAGAGAGTCATTAAACGGAAACAGAAAAGTTTATCAAACAGTCCAAAACGTGACTAGACCAGCTCCTATATTGGAAAAGTCAATCACATCCTGAGTAAGGGGCCAGCTAAGAGGAAAATAAGGAAAGAGAGATTCAAAAGGAAGCCATCTCCGAGGTCTACTTGGTTAAAATTTGCCATTTGCCAGGCCTGTGCCAACAGGTTTCGGTGGACCTGCATTAACTAACATTGGCTGACAACAATGTACCCAGAGTGTCTAAACACTTGTTTCAGAGTTTAAGGCTAAGAGAAACATCATCTTGTATATCTTGTTTCTCAGCCGTGTAGCCTCAGCTTTGAGTTGCCAGCTAAAGGCTTCTGTATTTTATGCTCTCTGCACCAATACTTAAGCCACATTTTCAAGCCTTTGGTCAACTCTGCAGCATCCCTGTGCTGAGACAGAGTACAAGGTTAGATTCACTTCCCACCCAACCTGTTATGGAGGAATTACAGTAAACCATACCATTGGTAGATTTATTACTTTGGAGCCCAAAAGAAACAAAGATTCTTCCCTTGACTGTACCAGGTGCACAAGGTTACTACCGAAGCAGACACAGATGTCAGCCCAGTAAATCTTCATTCTGGACATCCACATAGAAAAGGACCGATGCCTAAACTGCCCTGCAGTGTCTACCTGGAGTGGACTCTGGCTATGTCCAGTAAATATGCAAGTTATAAGTGTGTGTCGAGAAAGTTAATATTCAAGCAGAGATTTCGCACCATGCAAGAGGTAGAGTCCCAAATATCTATTAAGTGGTTCTCGGTCCAGTATGAAATCATCAACACATGATGTCCCTTTAAAATGAGTCATCACAACCTAGTAGTCCATATCTATTTGTATGGATCTCGGACATTTCATTCCTCTGCATGATACCACACATTTCAGCACCTAGCCAGATCATTTCTGCCATCTACCTTGCAACGTACTACAATAAGGTGGACACTCAAGGAGTGGGCTTTGGGGCAGGATGATGCCTGTGAGCTGTACCAACAATTACCTCGGAGTTATTCCAGCAGCTGCTATGTTGAGATAGGTCATATGCGCATCCCACAGAGTGCCCAAAGGCTCAGTAGGAATCTGGGCCACTGGCTAGATGTCTCCTTCATTAGAAGTCAGCATGCCTAGTAACTGGCACAATGGTTTATGGGACTCTGCCATCTTCAGGACGGTGGAGTGTGACAGGAGTGGGATTGAGACAGAATCTACAAGAGACGTGAGCAAATCTGACACAGCAGATGCCTGGATACAGGGAAGGGCATAGGTTCATAGTAACCTAAGCAGCTGCTGGCAACTTCTTTAGGGGTCACACAGCAGAGTTTGAGGAGCTCTGCGTCAGACACACTGGCATCTGGATGGCCAGACTTCATCATTTGAATAGGCAAACAGTGAGGTTTCTTCAAGGAGAAAAATCTAGAAACTAAAATGTTTCCATGGTGATAAGTATTAGAGAACTTTGAGGCTGAGACTAGACCCTCATTACCCATGTATCTGTCTGTCTCACACTTCCAGCCCCCTCCCCCACTTAAACACTTCCACTTTAATGGGAGACAGAAGACAGAAGCATCAGTGTTAAAGCGTAACAAGGCAGAGATGTAGCCAGCCAACTGAGGGAGGGGAAAGAGTCTCTCAACTGAGCTGCGAACAATTTCAAGGAAAGGTTGTGCTGAAACTGCCAAAGCCTAATGTACACCAAACATATACAATTTTATAAACATGGAAGATGGAAAGTAGCAGTAAAGGCCTCTGTCCCTTTATGATTCAGGGACAACAGCACCTCTAATGCTTATGGCGTTGCTACAAACAGGTTTGCAATGTCCATAGCTGATTGGTCTTTTATTTTAAATTAAAACTATCTATTTTACAAATTACAAAGTAAAATCAGATGCTTTCATTGTTTACTTTAATACTTACCTCCACCCCATATTCATTTTCAGGCTGCCATGCAGCCAAGAGTACATCCGGTTCTTTCACTGCTACACTTAACCACCCCATATTCTACCACCGCTATACACACACACAGCTCATTACACAGGCTGCCACTAGACAAGCCATTCAAGGTCTACAGGAAGTCTGTGGCAAACGGAGGCTTTCCAGACACATGCTCAAGATACTCGGGCAATGGCTACACTACGAGGTTTTTAGCGACACAGCTATGCCGCTACAGCCATGCCGCTAAAAGGCGCACAGTGTAGCTGCTGTTTGTCGGCCGGAGAGGAAAGCGTCACCTGGAGCTTGCACCCCTGAGCCTCCCCCCATGCCCCAACCCCCTGCCCCAGCCCTGATCCCCCTCCCACCCTCCAAACTCCTCGATCCCAGCCCAGAGCACCCTCCTGCACCTCAAACCTCTCATCCCCAGCGCCACCCAAGAGCCTGTATCCCCAGCCCGGAAACCCCTCCCGCACCCTGAACTCATTTCTAGCCCCACTCCAGAGCCAACACCCCCAACCAGAGCCCTCACCCCCTCCCGCACCCCAACCCCAATTGTGTGAACATTCATGGCCCACCATACAATTTCTATTCCCAGATGTGGCCCTTGGGCCAAAAAGTTTGCCCATCCCTGAACTAGGCAGTCTAAACCTTTTCTTCCTCCCTTAAATTCCTCTTCTGCATACTAGGTTCCAGAGTCCCTTCCCCCACCCCCCCAACTGACAGAAGAGGAAAATGGCTCTCAAAGGGCATCATGAGGTTCCACAGTGATTGTGTCTCACTTATTCCAGACCAAATTTACTCAATTGACAAGTTAATAGATCCCCCTCCCCATTAACAGCCTGCATCATAAACCCACCCAAACCTTATCCTGGGTTATCTCTGGATCACTCATGACCACTGGTAAAGGACGCAGTTTACCCACCTATATTACCTACTTTTAACCCTGGGGAGAGAGGATTGATGGTAGCAGTAGTGGTCACATATGCCTGTCCCCCACACGTTTAGACAGAGAGAGACACACACACCCAACGCTGGTTTCTCTCACCCCACTCAGAAGACAGAGATACCAAGTTTTTGAGTCAAAACACATCAGATGGAATATTTTGTCTACCATTGCTAATGCTATATGAAAATTAAGATTACATGTTTACATGAGTATCCCACCCGCATCCCTCAGGGCAGCATGAAGTGATCAATCCATTGGGTCAGGAAAGAATCTCTCCACTCCACTCCACAACATAAAGCATTATGCAACTGTATTACAGCCAACAGCTTTCACCTGCCTCTGAAGCATCAGCTATTGGCAACTGCCAGCAGCGGGATACTTTACTAGATGGTCCAGTGGCCTAATCCAGTACAACAAATCCTTTGTTCCTGCCAAACTAGCTACCACAAGATTAAAAATCTAATTTCTGTTCATTTAAGAAGCTTCTCTCAAACACTCTTTGGTCTGAAGGAAATACAGTCAGCTTTGGGGCTGCTTTTTAATACAGGCTAAGGTGGTTTTATTAGCTATGCTGCTTGGATAAGGAAATCCTAGAAAATCTTCAGATATCATGGTCCTGAATCTCTCTCTCAGTCTCCAGTCTCTATCCAAACTCACTTTGCAGGTGGAGACCTGGCGGTTCAGTTTCACACATCACTGCTCAGATTTCTACAACCCCAGAAAGGCCTGTATATTTTCCAGTGTTCTCTACTCCTTCAGCCCCGGACATACACAAAAATACACTTACCCAGAAATACCCAATCAATATCTTTCAGGGTCTGGAATCCAGCCTAATAGGACACTGGAATGCACATGTAAAAAGCCACAAGAAAATCATCCAGTGGAGAAAAGGTTTAGCATAAATTGATTGCCTTGCTATCCATGGGGAAAGGAACAAAATGGAGACATATAGGAGATGCCACCCACTTTAACTCCACTCCTAGAAAACAAGCATCCCCATCAAAATGCGGCATTTTAGTGCGGTTGATTATAGTTCGGTAAATTGGAGCTGGAAAAAGCTTTAAATTAGATATATTAATACGGATTGCCTGGGGCAGGTGAAGGGATTATAGATTCAGAAATGTAAGGCTGGGAAGGACCTTGAGAAGTCACCAAGTCCAATCCCCTGCATGGAGGCAAGACCAAGTAACCTAAACCATCCAATCTGTTCTTAAAAATCTTCAATGATGGGAATTCTACAACCTCCCTTGGAAGCCTATTCCAGTGCATAACTACCCATATAGTTGGAAAGTTTTTCCTAGTATCTAACCTAATTCTCCCTTGCTGCAGATTAAGCCCATTACTTCTTGTCCTACCTTCAGTGGACATGGAGAACAATTGATCACGGTCCTCTTTATAACAGCACTTGATATATTTGAAGACTGTATCAGGTTCCCCCCTCAGTCTTCTTTTCTCAAGATTAAACATGCTCAGGTTTTTTTAACCTTTCCTCAGAGGTCAGATTTTCATTTTTATACTTGTGCACTTGATTTTGCCTTCCTAAATTAAATACTTTGCTCTTGTCTTCATTGAATTTCATCTTGTTGAATTTAGACCAGTCATCCAATTTGTCAAAGTCATTTTGAATTCTAATCCCGTCCTCCAAATACTTGAAACCGTTCCCTGATTGTCATTGTCAAAACATTTTATAAGCATACTCTCCACTCCATTATCCAAGTCATTAATGAAAATATTGACTGGTACCGAACCCAGGACTGACCCCTGTGGGACCTCACTAGATACCCATGGCAGTTTGACAGCAAACCATCAATAACTACTCTAAGTATTGTCTTCCAACCAGTTGTGCTCCCACCTTCTAGTAAATTCATCTAGACCATATTTCCCTTGTTTGCTTATGAGAATGAGCTCATGTGGAAGAACTATGTCAAAAATTTTACTACAATCAAGATATCACATTTACTGTTCCCCCCCGATCCACTAGGCCAGTAACCCTACCAAAGTAGGAAATTAGGTTGGTTTGGCAACATTTGTTCTTGACAAATCCATGGCTATTGCTTATAATCCTATAATCCTCTTGGTGTTTACAAATTAATTGTTTTTATCATTTATACCAGTATCTTTCGAGGTATCGAAGTTAGTTTGAGTAGTGTATAATTTCCAGAGTCCTCTTTGTTTCCCTTTTTAAAGACAGGTACTATGTTTTCCCTTCTCCAGTCCTCTGGAGTACATTATGGAATGGACTGACATCATTGCAACATCCCTCACCTCCATGATCGCTAGATAGAGACAAACAGGCAGCGATTAGGTTTCCCCACCTACAATTCTGTTTATGCATGCACCTCATTCCTGTACTGCTACACTCCCCGGCATACAACTCTTCAAGCACCTCCTATGAAAAGGCTGCCAATTAAATTGTGATTCTGAGGTACAGACAAATGTCCACTAGGGACTTAGTCTTGCTTCTGGAGACCTTACTTCCAACTGTGCATTTTGGGCAGCGTGTACACTGGTTCTTGGCTAAGTGCACTATCCAGATTTTACAAGGCTCTGATCAGAGAGAATGCTGTAAGGTAACATCTTTTAATGATGGCTGAGTACATCATAATGAAGCCATTTGCAACCCAGCAAGAGTGTAGATACAGCAAAGAGGAGAACTGCAGGCTATTGTAGAACTATATACTTTTATTTTTGCATTGCAATCTCCAGGGCATGATTGTATCACGAGAAATTTGCAAATATGTGTCAATGCCAGCAAAATTTTGATTTCCATTTGATAGCACAATTTGCAAACAGCAGTTTTCCATGTTGTGCAAGTGCTTAACATGTGTAATAGCTACATGAATTTGATGCCAATTTACATTTACTGGGCAATGCACAATTTCTGTTGCACACAAGAAGAAATATCGGGGTCTAGAGGAAGGGTCTGCAGCTTGAAAAGACCACAGAGATGCAGTAGCAAGTGTTAACCTCTCACCAAGGAGCACAAGCAGGAAGCAAATGCTGCAGTGAGGTTTCTGGTTGGTTTAGTAGTAGGAAATTGTTAGGGAGCACTAATAAGTTATCTTTAAAACAAAGCGACAAAGGGTCCTGTGGCACCTTATAGACTAACAGAGGTATTGAAGCATAAGCTTTCGTGGGTGAATACCCACTTCTTCGGATGCATCCGAAGAAGTGGGTATTCACCCACGAAAGCTTATGCTTCAATACCTCTGTTAGTCTATAAGGTGCCACAGGACCCTTTGTCGCTTCTACAGATCCAGACTAACACTGCTACCCCTCTGATACTTTAAAACAAAAAGATTTAGTTGGCTCCCAAATCCAAATGGTAAGCTTATGAAATTTAAATAGGCTATCATACTCTAAACCTTCTGTCATGTGCTAAGGAATCGTGGAGATATTCACTCCTAAAGCGATCACAATCTCTGTTACATGAACACTGCTCAACATTTAGTTTTTAAAAGCTATAAAATGTAGCGGCTAGAAGAGCTGGTAGAACTAAGAGTCTCAATTCTATGGGTTTCAGTTTGCAGGAATCAATCCAGCTCTGAATACGATGTAAACTTCAAACCCAAACCCCTCTTTTATTGTAGTAGATGCTATTTATAAACATACCTACACAGTTTGCTCTCTAATTACAGCTGTGGCACACGCAATCATTTACTTGCTTTGAGCTGCTTTTGTACCTTACAGCTCCTAATAAAGAGAGTCAATAAAAGCCATTTCAAGAACCTGTTAATTGATTTATTGATTAAATTATGGATTAAACAAGTTTACTAGTGCAACAGATTAGAAATAGCCAGAGTGGAAAGTGGCTTTGCATATACTCGTTTGGAGGCTAAATGCCTAAAGGAAGACCTGCAAGCTGGGCACAGGTTTGTTTAGTAGTAGGACCCAGGCTATCAATTAAGGGTTGGAGCTGAAACACTTAATTATGTCCCTTTTTACTGACGTGGTCAGTCAAGTCCATTCACAAAAGGACAGAAAGCGAAGGCTTTGGCCAGTTCTGCTCAGTGCAGTAGGGGTTAATGCAGTCAATGGAAATAGTTGAGAGCTAGCTCTGCTACATGTTAGTCGAAAACAAATGAGAAAGAAGGATAAAAGGGAAAAAAAGCAGCAGCAGGAGCACAGCCAATGCTATATAAAAGAGTTTGGGACAGGAAGTAAAGAAGAATCATCCAAGCAAAACTTCAGAGAGGGGAATTTAGAGAAACAGTGTCCATTTCCCCAAATTGAGATATGTCCAGAGCAGCGTGGCTAACAATTTCCATGCTGGAGAAAAGAGCCACAGAAGCTTTCAATGAGCACAAACTATCAGGGCCCGGGTTATACCTCACACTTCCTTCTCCGGCAGCACAAAGCCTGCCAACCTCACTATGGAAGCACTAGGTCATTAAAGACTCATTTGTTTATTTCAACTTGTTGAAGGGCATCCATCCAACACTGAACTAGGGTTACCAGATAGTAACTGTGAAAAATCGGGATGGGGGGGGGGGTGGAAGATAGGCGCCTATATAAGAAAATGTCCCAAAAACCTGGCTGTCCCTTTAAAAATGGGCCATCTGGTCACCCTAACACTGACCACACTTGCAAATTTCATTAATAAAAAAAACTACATAACAAATAGAGCCCAATTCTCCTACCATCTGCTCAGACCCACTACCCTTACCCCAAACCCAACCTCGGAGGAAAAAAAATCAAAGAACAGATACATCTTGCCCAGTGATCTGAAGATCAACAAATTAGAGCTCCAGTGAATCAACCGGGAAAGCAAATTCTGAAGGGGAGTAACCCTCCCTTCCCTGAAAATGCTCTTCCTGCAGCCCTCTCTCAAGTAAACTAGGGGGATATAGTCTCCGAGCAAATAAGAACGGAGTGCAGAAAGTTTCACGTCAATATGGAGCCATCACTTTTTAGGCTGCTATGCAGCCAAGAGTACATCAAGTTCTTTCACTGCTACACTTAAACATTCATTATGAAAGAAAGGAGCTCAGGTATAAGACACTATTGTATCAATCACAATTTCACAAGCCTAATTTTAGTTATCTTCACTGTAACATTTGCATAGTGAGGGCACATGAAAAGGATTAAGTAGCTCAGCCAGGGACATTAGTGACTGCAAATTACCACTATCTGGGCAGACTGAGTGAAACAAGCTAGAGGACTTGTCTGGTAGGAACTGGAACAAGTGCCCACATCACAACCACTGTTACGGTCATTACAGCTGGCTGGTCAGCGAACGGAAGGACAAGTTGTGTTCAGCATTGTGTGTAAGCATCATGTCAAAAGTGTGGTGGTAACTAGCAGCCTCAGGTAGCTTGTCTTCACTAGGGAATTTAATCAGGTTTCACCACACTTTCGACATGATGCTTACACACAATGCTGACCATAACTTGTCCTTCCGAACACTGACCAGCCAGCTGTAATGAGCATTGCATTGCCAAACTCAGTTGTTAAAAAACTGATTTTAACCAGGATTCAGATTCATTGTGAAGACAAGCCCAAGGAGGCCAAGGATTGAAACAACCTTCTCCCTGACAGAAGTGGTTTCCTATGAGGCAGGGTTGAGGAACATTGGCAAGGGTGGGAGGGAAGGGAAAAGCTTCTGCCACTATCGTCTATCTGCGTAAGTGTTTATACTACACATCACCATGGTATCGAAGAGTCTGGGCTGCACTGGGGATAAAAACAGGAGAATTCAAATGTCCAGGACTGTCAATGACGCTTTTTCACTAGCACAAAATTAACAAGAAAAAAATACTCAGCTATATAGACAATAAAGAAGCTTCATGAAAGATTTTTTCCCAAGACCAAATTCACAAGCTGCTAATTAGTTAGGATCCCAGCTTCTCCATACAAACCCTGAGCCTCTATGGAAGAAAATGCCAGACTTATCAAAACCACCTTTAAAATAAAAGGCTCCCTCCTTCTCTTAATATACATTATCAAACGCAAAATTCACTCAAAGAATCAACCCTCCTACATTCCATTTTCCATTTTGTTCTAGCGTATCTTCCCCACAAAGACCTTAAATGCCTAGCCTTAAGAGATCAAGCTTTCCTCTGAATTAGTACCCCCTTCACGTCCTGAGTTGTGGTCATATAAATAAACCCTTTGCACCTTTTCACTCTATTGAATCAATCTCCCCAGGCAACTTCTGGGGTGGCACTAAGCTCTCCCCACTCCCTCTGGCTCTTCTTCCCTCACTAATTCTGTGCTCAGAACTGTGAAGCACAAAATTAGACATTTCAAATTAAGCAAAAAGAGAGAGAGAATGAGAAAAACTTATTAAATCAACATTAGCATCAACAGAGCATCTTTATGAGAGAAACTCATTTGCAAAATATTGTAAAACCCCTTACGCTGACAGAAATGAGACGGGCAGCAGCTTAAGCCTTCGTCCTCCTTGCTCCACCCTCTCTCCATACTGGTCACAATGCCGGAGCAATGATAGCAAGGTCCTTTCCAGACCACAGCCCCAAAGATTGCAGAGCCTGTCTTGAACTTACAAGCTCTGGAATTGCTAGACAGCAAATACATTGCTCAGCTGCGTCTGGTACAACATGACACCTTGGCCTTTTCCAAAAGTGGTGGTTTTTTTGGTGTGTGCGAGCGCTTTTGGGGTGGGGGGAGAAGGAGAGAGAAGACAACAGAAGCAGATTCCTCCTGGGGACTGTTTTTCAAGGCAAAGTCAACCACTACAAAGTTCTACCACCACAAGCCTCCCGACATGGACGTACAGAAACTGACATGATGGGGACTAAGCACGGAAACTGATGGAGACTTTTGCTATTACGGGTGATATTGGCCTAAGCATTTGGTTTGAAATACCTAACCATGAAATAAGATTTAATTCTTTAAGAGACAAACAGCTGAAGCTACCAGTTTATTCAGATAACCAACACTGCCCACAACTATTACTTAAATCAAGCCAGCACTCTGTCTACCCTGGTCACTGTGGGAAGTTCCAATTACCAGCATTAAGGGAGTGGACTCCTAAGGAAGACATGGAAACAAAGTGAAGTGAGAGAGAGAGCAGAATAAACACTGAACAACTGAGGACAACGGGGAGTCATGCTGGAGTTTGCTTTCAATGTTAACACTTGGCTGTGGTGTTCAGCCCATCTCAGAGACACCAGCAAATGCACCCCCATCATCAGTCAGTTTTTCATGCAGCAAATCAGGAATTAATGTTCATGGGTTCTGATGAGTGACATAATTGCAATTTAAAAAGGGCAATTAATCATCAGCTGTGCTGCTGGCTGCCTTATCAGGCTGGGATCCTCTTCCTCCACAACAAGGTAACAAAGTATCTTTTCTCTCCTCTCATCCCCTCCCCTGTACCTCACTCTCCAGGCTCCAACACCTCAGGTTATGCTTATTTTAAAACACGTCCCCATTTGGATCATTTTCTGCCCTTTCCCCATTCTGCTCCCTCAATTATCCCTGGCCAGTCCACCTGACATTTGAATAAAGACTGCTCTGTCAATAGGTTTCCTCACTAGTGCTAACTAAGATATTCAAGAGGCTCTCAGTTCCAGCATCTCTACTATGCAGTTTTCCCCTCACACACTTTACTGTGTTCACATAAGGGAACAAAAGAAACTTTAATAAGAGTGTCATCCCATCCCACCTCACTTGGGGGGCATATACTGATGCTTTAAATACCACAGTTTATTTCTGCAGATAGAGCCAACAAGACAGCTGAAGGCTCCAGACCTGGCAGGGGAGGGGGGAGAAGGGAGCGCTTATGAAGAGCCAGGAAAGTCACTTTCAATAGATATCTGGCAGGACTGATCTGTTCAAATTTCAGTCATTTTGCACTATTCTTATGGGAGGGTTTTCCAGCATGCCCTGGAAAGTGATCAGACTCTGGGATTAGTTTTGCTGCATCTGGAAGCTTGTTCCACAGCTGAACCTCTATCTCCAGATGTGGAAGGAATTTCAGCAGTCAGTATTTAGAGGAAAGGCAATTCCAGAGAGGTACAGAAGTTCAGCAAGTGGCACTGGGGTTAGGGGAAAGGAAATTCTGGCAGTCTTCTTATAGCTAAATAAGGGGAGAGAACACCCCTTCTCCACAAAAAGTATATTTTTAGCAGAATCTTCCCTTCACCAGAATAGGAAGAACAGGATTTGCTAAATCCACTGGGGACCTGACTATGCAGACCTGATCATTGGAAAATACTTAGATGCTATAATGATACACACCATAGAAAGTTTTAAGATCGACAGATTTAGAGCTCTATAAGCCCTGATGGCAACATACATAATACACAGAAGATTACATCCCTGGCCCAAAGAGGCAACATTAGAAACCACTAGAACTAAATGAGATTGCCTTAGAACAGGCATCCTTGATCCTTGCTGAAGGCAGCTGATACATGCTGAAGAGGAACATGCCTTGCAATACTGATTGAATATGGTCCCACCACTCATCCAAAGTCGGTGAATGAATATAGGCTTCCATCTCAACAACAGAAGGAAAGGACTTGATTTATTTAAAAATATGAAAGGACAACTCTTCTAAGAAGAAATTAGAGAAAGGATGGAAATTGGCTCAGAGTTCTCAGTCGCTTGCCAGGGTCCCAAACAAGATAAGTTGTCAGCAGTCTCTGCCAGCAGGTGTCATCAAAATTTTAAAATCCAGTCATTGCTGATATGTGGCAAGCAAGAATCTCATCACCTGAGTGGCCACACATTTCTTCTCCCCTTTTGAAAGGTGGCTGAGAGGGGTAAGAAGTCAAGGGAGGCAGCCCCATGCTAGTTTTGTTTCTTTAAGTTCTATCCTAAATAAGTTTGGAGGCTGACTTAGGTTTTTGGCCTGCAGATTTCCCAAGCAGCCACAGCTGGCCTGCAACAAATGAAACCACACAAGCTGGCAGCCATGCTAAATGTCAAGGTATGCTACTGACCAAGTAGGCCCTGGCAACAGAGTCCTGGAAACTTCTCGAACGCAAGAGATATTCAACGAGTTCCTCCCAAAGAGGAGGGGGTCATATTCTCTCCCCTCCACCACTGTTTAGATCAGAGGTGGGCAAACTACGGCCCGGACCGTCCTGACCAGCTCTTGAGCTCCCGGACGGGGAGGCTAGCCCCCGGCTCCTCCCCTGCGGTTCCCTCTCCCCTTCAGCCTCAGCTCGCCATGCCGCCGGCGCGGCTGCGAGCTCCTGCAGGGCAGCGTGGCTGCGAGAGCTGCCGGCCTGACCCAGTGCTTTAGACTGGTGGCGTCATGGCTGGCTCCGGCAGTCAGGGGGCAAGGAGCAAGGGGGTTGGATGGGTCAGGGGTTCTCAGGGGGGCAGGAAGTGGGAGGGGGCAGATGGGGGCAGGGGCCAGGCTGTTTGGGGAGGCACAGCCTTCCCTACCCAGCCCTCCATAAAGTTTAGGAACCCCGATGTGGCCCTCCGCCCAAAAAGTGTGCCCACCCCTGGGTTAGATCCCTAGGTGGTAAGTGCATTAGAGCCCTGCAAGCTTATCACTGCTGCAGTTCTGATAATATTTTACCTAAGTCTGTGTTATCTTCCATCTGGAAATTTCAAGCTGCTTTACAAATATTAATAAACGAAGCCCCACAACCTCTCTCCTTACTAACTCCATTTTACTGATAAGGAAACTGAAGCCGGAATAAAGTCACTCGCCCAAGGTACCCAGCACATCAGTGACAAAGCGAGGAAGAGAACCTAGATAAAATGTAGCTCCCAGGCCAGTGGCTTAACCACAAGCCTTTCCTTCCTCCCTAGATCAGGAACTCACACAAACTCTGCCTTAATGTCCCAGTCCTCCCCTTCCGACTCACCATGGTTAGCTCCAGAAGTTGACAATCTACATTTCCTGTTCTAAACAATTTCTCTTCACCCAGATTGTGTGGGGATTTGGACATCTGAAGATTATGTGGTTCCCTCCCAACTGGACTCAAATTGATCCCCCCATGCCCTTCAAACACATGCATCCATAACTCATTATAGCCACTAACTTTCTTTCCAAAGAGGACTGGATAGGACACTCCTTCCTCATTCCAAAGCTGCTCCTTAATGGACCAGAGATGTTGTCATTGGGCAATACCAGATACTTCAACTTAGGAGACAAGCAGGCAGTGTTCTCCAGAGCAGCGAGTGAGAATCTTATATCTGAACTGGATTACATGCACATCAGAGCAGAGTGCAAAGTACAGGGTAACAGGGCTGAGTCCCCAAAGAATTTTAATGGACTCAACTGTGCTCCATCAATAAAACATTTAAGTCAGGGAGCAAGTTTGAGGAGTAGAGGAGAGGTGTAATCCTCTGGCCCGGGGGGGGGGGGGGGCGTTTCTGGATTGTAGTCTATACTATCACAAACACTACCTTTTCAAATATTCCTTCACAAGAAAACAATTAGAAAAAATCTCTACAATTAAATATTTGTGCCTCCATATTTTTCTCACTCCCACAAGTTTGCTGATGGGGGCGGGGGGGAAAGAGTAGTCTCCCACTCTTCTAGCTCCAACCTGCTGCTAGGAGGTTCTGATAAGCCTTAGTTCATTTTCCTTCCAAATATCTATGCACCCCACACCAAATATCAACCACTACCAGAAGTTCTGGGATCCAAATCCCTCATTACACCTACCTTTGCATTGACCACATGTGGCGATCAGCAATTAACCAGGTATTGAATAAGGCCCAAAGCACTGCAGTTTTTTTACACACTTATCTCTACAAAACCACCCTGCACAAGTGACAACTTTCCAGGGTGGGGTTGTGCAGCTTCATGATAATTAAAGCAGAGACGAGTGTCACTGCTGTAGATAATTATGCATTAGCACTGAAATTACTTAATGGAATAAAATAAACTAAGCCAAATGTTTTGTTTTAAAGGGAATTTAGTGCCTGCGAAAGGTGCCAGACTGACAGCCCTGGAGACTGAAACCCTCAGTTATTCATGAGTATTCGAAACAGGTATAGCATGAACAACGGCAGGGCAAGCCTCCACTCACCCTGACACCAAGATCTGTTAGGGGCAAAAGGGGATTTCAGCCTCCATGGCCATTCAATTCTTGGCCTCTGCCAACACTGCTATAGGGGGGCCAAATCAGTGCTAATTTGAATGGGTTTATAACAAGGACACTGGCCTGGATAAAATGGACTGAATGAACAAGCTCATCTTACATAAGCCCCCAAACAGCTGTCAAGATGACAACCACTTCCAATGCCAATATGGGGGACATTCAAATCAGTTACTTAGAGGTGATGGGGTATTGGGTACATGATCTATGACTAAGCTATCTGCTCTGACCAAGTCCAAGAGTTTTTACTTCCCCCTTGTCCAAACAATCACACCTGCACACTTTCCCTTCACCACTCATCTAGATCAGGTCTCAACAGCCTCCACTTCCTTGTTAAAATGAGGACTCTCAAGGTCAGTCAGAATTTATAAGGCAGCCATTTCATCTTTCGTGCCTCTCTGGATAGATTCCTCCTTAAAAGCTGCTGAACACTGAGGATTCTCCTGGGTTTGAAAGGCCTGCCAACACCAAGGCCAATTAGGAGTTTTAGGGCAATGCACATTAGGGTTATTATAGGCGGCAGTTATGCAGCCAGAATAAATCTTAGTTGAACCTTTAAGTGGTGTCTGTAACTCAGATTTTCCCTTCTTGAAAGTATGAGCAAGAAGACAGACCTGCTCCCTAAAAAAATCGGCAGGGATTCAAGCAAACCAGCAATATCTCCCTCAAAATGGGATTCTGCACTTACAAGGGTATGAGAGAACAAGGGCTACAACCATCAAAGATCACAAGAGCTGTTGTGTGTTACATACCCACACTTGGTAAAGTCCTCTTTGGTTTATTTTTTAAAAAATCCAATTTTTCCATAGCTCGCTAGGACATATCTATGCTTTAGATCGCAGCTAATTAGAAACTCAGAGCGGTAGCAAGTATCTGAATTCAGATACTCCCGTTGCAAAGCACAAGTCCCTGCCACTTGGGCTAAAGGACAGTCTCCTTTAGCTGTCAGCAATATAGGACTGTTCTGACACACAGTCGAGCGGGTCCGATTCCAGACAGCTGAGGGCAGTGGTGAACTGGAATTAATATGCAAACTAGATACCATTACCTTAGGTCTGAATATTGACTGTGAATGGCTTGGTCATTACGTTAATTGAATTTATCCCCCTCCCCCGTTAAATACCCTTAACTCCTTTGTGTCAACTGTCTGTAATGGGCCATGTTGATTACCACTTCAAAAGTTTCTTTCCTACTGATAACAGTTCCTTTCAATTAATTAGCCTTTTACAGTTGATATGGTTACTTCCACCTTTTCATGTTTCTCTGACTGTATAAATATCCTCTCACTGAGTGTTCCATTCCATGCATCCGACGAAGCGGACTGTAGTCCACGAAAGCTTATGCTGAAATAAATTTGTTAGTCTCCAAGGTGCCACAAGTATTTCATTCTTAGTTTATTACATTACCCTAGGTTTTGTGGATAGTATCTAAAAGGAAGGCTGGGATGGAGGTCAGTAATAGTGCGTCTTAAGGAGAATCTTCTGTGAATCTCAGGATGAAGCATAGGGCATTGTTTTGGCTGCAGTTCTTCTCTGACTGGACTCTAAAAAGAGTTGCACTAGTTGCTAGTAGGGATCATCTAACCCTCAAAACAGAACTGTTACACCCACAGTAAAGAACCTGGACTGCAAAGACACATAACTGAGGTAGCATTTGTTCAGAAATGTGTTTTCTTCTTGATAATTTTGCTCATCCTGTTGCTGCAATTTATAGATTCCAAATCCAGAAGGGACCATTGTGACCATCTAGTCTGACCTCCTGTATAAAACAGGCCATAGACCGTTCCCCAAAATAATTCCAGAGCATATTTTTTAGAAATACATCCAATCTTGAATTAAAAATTGACAGTGATGGAGAATCAACCATCACCCTTGGTAAATTGTTCCAAGGGTTAATTACTGTCACTGTTAACGCTTGAATACACAGCAGTATAACGGGTGGCTGCTAGATCTGTGTGTTTAAACAGAAGGAGAAAAAGCCTCAGGGGGCATGAGGAGAAAACGAAAAGAAGAAGGTGGTGGATCCAATATAGATCTCTAGGTTTTAACATGTTCCAGTATACAGGAGCCCCACAATTCCAACAGAATGTGTCTCTATAGAGAGAGCAGTAGATGGCCAGAACATGGGAAAAACTTGCATTCAGGATGAAAACATGGCATATTCCATATCCCAGCCCAGAAGAGCCTAGGGACAGAATCAAAACTTTGAGAGGTTTTATTGGTATGCAAGCGATTCAAGGCCTCAGCAGTTATTGAGAGAGAACACTGGAAGGGTGACTTGGTGTCCCTTTACTGCCACCAAGTGGAAATGTGTGTCAGTCTGGTGAAACCCTTCTCAATACAATGGAAAGAGAGAGGCTCATCACTGGCAAGTAACTGAGGAAGCATTTGTTAAATTTTTCAGCCCCAAAATAAAAAGGTGCTACAGCGAAGAATGACATCTCAATAATTGGAGCAGCAGCCCAGAGGCTATACGAGATCAATATACAGAGCAGACTCCACACTGGGCAGTGGCTTTGGTTTATGGAAGATAAATAAATTCTGGGCCTAGTAAAGGAGGCAAGTAACTGATTTCCTGGGCCCTAAGTGCAAAGGGTAGAGTATTATGGTGAGAAATCAGGACTGTATAAGTACCTGCTGTTTTGATCCTACTTATCAGACTCTTGCCTGCACCACTGGGTTTTAGAGAGAGAGAGAGAGTCACACTTAGCCTGCCTGAGAGTTTTCACCGAAGGGTCACAACAAACTCACACTCTCCTAAGGTGTGCAAAAGATTACATGGGAATTAAGTTCACTCAGGGCCACTAACCAACTGCAAAACCAATAACAGATCATAGCCGGAGCCATACTTTAAGGCAGCTATACGTATGTAGAGACATACATATATAAAATACACTTCAAGACTAGGGGTCAGCTCATTGACTTGGTGGTAAGCAATGTGAATTATCAAGCAGGAGACCCAGGTTCAACTCTCAGCCAGGGTACTTAGCTCCTTAAATAGACAAATGACATGCTAAACAACAAGAGAGAGCCTAGTACAGCTCAACAGCAACACCTGCTGGAGCAACATTAATGAAGGGTTCAAGTATTAAAGGGTTTGCTTTCTAAAGCTGTAAGTTTTCATCATGTTTTATGAACAGAGAAAGACATTCCCTGCCTGAAGAGCTTAGTCCTGCCCTTCAAAGATGGGTGCAACCAACCGGAACATGGAACTTAACATTTGTGCACACACTTTTTGTCATCTGCATGCGCCTACCCCTGAGATTCAAGTTTGATTGTGAAGCATTTAAATTAAAACATATTAAATTCACATTGGAGCAGATGAGCTGGAGGTGGTCTCCTTCAATTGCCTCAATCCTATCTGAACAATCCCTTGGGTACCCCTAAACCAGCTTCCTTTCTCAAGGGAACAGCCAGCATGTCAACAGCCTCTGGCAGTAGTGCATTTACCATGCACACCAGTCCCATCTCCACAAAACAGAAAGGTAACCAAGATCATTAGAGTTGCTTTGCCTCAAGGTGCCTTAACAGATTCCTCATTAACACTAGGAAAGGACCCGTTATACCTAAGTTATAACACAGCTAATGGTCTCAGCTTAATTTGGGCAAGCAGAAAGTTATGCTGTACCTGCACTCATTACAGTGAAAATATTAACTTCAAACTCCAGATTTTGCCTCGTCTCTGGAAAGTATGGCTGCCCACACAAATTACTTATAAACCACTTTAAAGAAAATAATGGAGCAGAATAGCTCAGGTGGCTGAGAATGGGATAAAGAGCTTTTCATCTTTAGATCATTAATTCCAATTTGGACCAAGGTCATAGCCTGTGTAGCTTTCAGACTGCTGGTCACTATCGAACAGCCATCAAATGGCAAAATGAGTTGGTAGGTCTCAGGTTCAGTTACCACTGGACAAATGCCCACATTGCTACAGGCACTGGTAGGGGCATCAAGTACTGACTGGGGCATGGATACTGAACTCTCCCTCTTCCTCCTGGAGTTGGCTCTAGTGCAGCGACTGTTGTGCTCCACTCATCAAGTGGAAAGGGGACTTCAGGACTGTCAAACTAATATCCCTGATGTGCACGAAGTTTAGAAAAATTAGACAATAAAATGATCAATTAAAGGATGAAACTCTTGAGCAGGTGGGGATGTTTTGGAGAGAAGCAGCTAACTTCTTATAATTCTGTTCATAGATGGGCGCAGGTTTAAACCACTTAAAATGTAAACATCATTTTCAACTTATTTTTTTTAAAATATAAACAGTGAAGGCTTTGAATGCCATTTTTAAAATCTGCACCCAAAAATGTCACATTTATACAGGGAGATTAGGTGGAGGGGGGGATAGATTAGCAAAATTGGGATTGGCAAAAGTAAAATGTCCTGTCCCCCCACAAAAAAGAGATTCCATTTACCTATTCAAATAAATTATATAGGATATTTCCTTATATAGAGAGCTTTCTCTCACACACACACACAAAATATTAGTGGTCAAATATTTTGGAAAATAAATTTGCAAGTGTTAAGTTGGGAAGAGAACAAGTTCTGTTGGAGCCAGTCACTCACATGCTGGGATTCTAGAATTTGCACAGGGGAAAATCTACTAATATGGAGTGGTATGGTTTTAATTTGTGGGTGTGCATTATTACTGCAAAGGGAGCTTAATGCCAATGATCGCGTCTGTTCCATTCATTGAAAAAAACTAGCCAAAAAACCCGACAGGTTTAGAAAAGACTGAGTCTGAAGATTTGTTTGCTAGATGAATGCTCTGAGCCAGGTAAACCAGTAGTGACTCCTCATATCCCAGAGCAGCTGAAGACCTACTCAATGTCTCAGAAGATGTACATGGAGGCCTGTCATATCTCTAATTTTAGGAGCATTGGAACTTTAACATTTCTCCAAAGTGTTGATTTACCTCCAAAGTTTAGTAGCTGTTAAACGAAAAAAGTTTTAAAACTGTCATAACTAAAAGATCTTCCCCATCCTCTCAGTTGCTCAGGTTTTCACTCTCAAATCTTATGTCGTCATTCCTCTAAGTTTTCCCATCACCACAGAGTCTTCCAAGCTAGACAGGGCCTGAATTTCAAATGTAACACAAAAGCAAAAGAAAAAAAACAGCACTCTTCCCTCCACTTGCCCCCCCCCCCATAAAAACAAGAAATCACCCCCCCCCCCCAATCTTTTAGGTCCACCTTATCCATTGTTTAAGTAAAAGCAAAAAGGGCATAAACTAACTGTCTCTCTCTTTTGCAGGTGACTTTTAAAGAATTCTGTTAACAGTTTTCTTATCAGATAACGAAGTTAATAGGTCAAATTCTGAACTCTACCAGCCTTCACAGAACCTCTTTTAAGCAGCACTACCACCCAAGGTTTACATATAATATATATCACATATACACAGAGAATCACAGTGAACAAGCACAGAACAATGCTATAGAATTATAATCAAAATCCTGACATGATCCAAAAGCTGAAAGAATGCCAACCATAAAAAAAAAACAGCAGCTGGAGTCTGATTCACATGACTAGTTGACGCGCCCTTCATTTATAATGCAGTTAGAAGGCTCGGATGATATAGGGATGGACTTTGGACAAAGTTGGACTGGTTGTAAGGAGCTCATTTACCTCATATTTCTCACATCCTCCCTAACTGTGTAATATACTTAGTAAATTCTTTCCAGGAGTTTGCATCAGGAAGTAGGAATGGTGCTCATGGAAAGACGATTTTAAAACAGTGAAATTCCACTATACATGGGTATGTACAGACACAATTTGGAAGAAATTATACTAATTCTAATAGGAAACTTTAAAAAAAAAACCCCAAAAAACCCACCCAGACACCCAAGAGTTAATGTTATTGGTTTCTCATCTAAACCCCTTCCGAGGAGGTTAAGCACACAATAGACTATCTAAAGCAACAGCTAGAGAGACTGCTTGAAATTCCACACATGTGCCTCAGCAATGTATTTCTATTAATGTCCAGTGTGTGTCAGCATGAAGATAAGGTACCAACATCATGTCCAACCAGCCAGCTAGAGAATGGGACGCGGTGTAAAACATTGTCTGATACTTAAAGTCCCGGAGAACAGTGGCGCTTGCAATCTCACCCTCCGCGCACACGCACCTGATAACACCACCACCAAGAGAAGGCAACGCAATGAAACTGTCCTGCAGCTTTGAGGAAGAAAAGAGATTGAGAGGGAGGGAGCAGGAAGCTAGGAAGAAAGAAAATAAACTTGATCAGCAAAAAAAAAAAAAAGCATGTTTCGGGTACCCAGCTTTGGCAGCTGTGCTTGAATGATAGGCTGCAGCTCCACTAACTGGGAGAAAAGCCTCAAGTGGAATTTGCTCTTCACATCAACTTCTTTAATCCTCATCTACTTTATTTTATTTTTTAAAAGTAAACCACCACACACACACACACACACACACTCACTCTCCTTACTGCTACTTTTTAATCTCTCCAACTACACCACGTACACTCACTATATTCCCCCAGAACGATACATAAATATTATTCGATCTCAAGCACAGGCTAATCGCCATCATCCTTTGCAGTGCCCTCAGGAACACGTCATACAGGGCTTGTGGAGAAAGCAAAAAAACAAAACAAAAAGTTAATTAAGCTACCAGGATGGAAGGATGGGAGAAGTGGGAGGGCCTTGGTTAGATTTTGGGGTGTTTAGGCAGGATGAAAGGAATTGGTCAAATGTGATGCTCCCCACCTACTTTCCACATTATCTAGAAATGCAGAGCCACCCACCAAGTTTTTCATTTCATGTAAGTTAGATCATTTGCTAGCCACCGTATACCCTTGAGATGGTGAATTTAATCATTCTCCCAACACTCTGTACCCATCTCAATAACATCTTCCAGCCAGAAGGATCCCAAAAAGAATTACATGCTGTATTTTTAAGAATCAATCACTGATCCAGGACTGAAATGCAGTCACTTCTGGGGTGGAACACAGCAGATATTTGATAGTATAACCAAATACTAAACTAAGTTCACATAAGACTCCAAACTCAAAATTCTGAGAGGCAGAGCAATTGCCCGAACTGAAATTAGAACAGGGCATTGAGAAGAATACTTCTAATCTCACAAAAAGTGACATGGGATCTGTAGTGACTTTATATGAAGGATGGTACCTGCAGCAGCACCACACTGGTTCAATACTGACTCAAAAAAAGGGCTACCTACTGAAACTTCAATGTAATACCTTGAGAAGCGGTACTGCTCTCTCAATCTGAAGAGCTGTAACACCTAGCCAGGCCTTCCATGAGGAATCAGAGCACTGGTAATCATGCCAGAAAATGACTCTTGGGAAGAAGAAGAACAGAATTCCACCTATGCCATGAAGTTTGGGCCCTTGGTTATAAGGGGATGATCAAGGAGTAGCTTTGATGGATTAATTCACTGTCAAATATCAATTTATTAACCTTGCATTTGTTTGTCAATTGAACAATTTGTGGCCATGTTCTTTTTCCTCTGCTCCCCAGCCTCAGGAATGGAGCAGCTTTGCAGTAATTCTAAAGCTAACCTGTTTTAACTTTATGGGACTTGTATAGGCAATGCACCAAAGATCATGGTGGAACAGGGAGTTCATAAACTTTAACGCATCTGGAAATCAATGTTCCCACAGTCTTCTAGCCACTCTTTGGTGGCATGTGACACACACTATTTTTGGCACAATTTAAAGTTACTGCTCATGAAAGGTCCAAGACTATAAATAGAATGAGCTGCTATTGGTCAAAACAGAAATATCTTGACAGAGCTAAGGACTGGAATACCTGCAAGTGCTCTATGGGAAGATTAAGGTGCATTGGCAGAGTAATGTTGGATAAGCTTGCACAGTAGTAACCAGCACTGCCCTTGGCTCCACTACTGCAATTAGGCACTCACTGCTGTGAGCACTACATTCACTCACAACTGTAAGAAAAACTAACATTATATTTTAGATGTTAAGGCTTTTCCTCAAAGAATCAGTGATTTATCCATCATTCCCCAGCTCCAATAGAGAAGAGATTCAGAAACTCCCAAATCCATTGCAACCCCTGCTAGTGCAGGCTTTCTAAACCAGAACAAGCTATTTTGACAGCAGATTCTATGGAGTGAGTGAACTTTGTAGCAAAAACACACAAAATGCAAGAAAGGCAGCCAAGTCAAGCAGCCCCACAGATAACTTCAATTTGTTGCAGCTGTATGGTTTAAAAGGGAGCCAGCCCAGTGATAAGGTCCTCTAGCCAAGGCAACTATAAAAATGTGAAGCTCACATTAGACCATCAGCTGCTGAAATCTGCACAAACCCTCCAAATACAAATTAACCTTCAGAGTCAGGAGATAAAAGAAGACTAGAGTAGCAGAAAATAGAAGTGATTTTTTGTGCGTTTAAGGGGGAAGAGAAAAGATTGTTACAAACTTCTGATCAATCACACTAGTGCAGGTTTCTCAGCCTTAGAGTCACAACCCAAAAGTGGGTCGCCAGAATACGTCAAAGGATCGCAAGGGCTGGCTGAGCTGAGCTCCCCAATCCAAGCATTGTGACCTGGTGTACAGAGTCACAGCCCTGCTCAGGTTTGGCCCAGCCACCCCTTCCTTCATAATGCTGGAGACCGGCTGGGCCAAATTTGAGTGAATGGTGCTGTGGCCCTATGTGCCAGATTGCAACATTACTCACGCAAATTTGGCCCTGACCAAACTGAATGGCACTGTGACCTTGGAATGCCCAGAGCCAGGAGCAAAGCCCAGCTAGCCCCGCAGGACAGGAATCAGGAGCAAGTGGTTGGTATCACTTTTTCCAATAAATGCTGACCCCCAATGTAACCCCTGCCCTGCAGCAGGGCAGCAACCGGTCTTCCATATTCCCTGTCTTGCCCTGCAGCCCAGGCCTCATCAATGTACCCCTCCCCCACAGTCCAGGAACTTTCCCCCGTCATACCACCCATCTTGACCCCCAGATCTTCCCCCACAGCACCCACAGCTTCTTCTGGTTCTCAACTCCTTCCTCCAACCCCTCCGACTTTATCCCAGGTCCCCAAATTCCATCTCTTTAACCTCTGCCCCAATGGGCCATGTTCCGGGGCTGTGTTTTCTCCGTGGAGCTATCAGCCTACCTCCCCTCCCCCAGGCCCCTCTGTTCCCATATCCTTCCCCAGTCTGCCCAGAACCCCAACTCCTTCCTCACTATACCCCAGGTCCCTCAATCTCCCCACTTCACCTCCAGGTGCCCAAATCCCTCCCACTCCTTACCCTCTGCTGCCATAAGCCATGTGGGGGGGAGGGGCTGTGTGTTTTTCAGAGGTGTCTCAGCTCGCTGCCCCTCCACCCAGTTGTTCACATCTGGAGAGAGTATATGAAATCATAGCTCCAGGCCCCCCCCACAGTTGATGGACCCCTATGAGGGAAGTGGGTAAAGAACCAGTCTGGGGGCATCACAGAGGTACCTCTGGATTGTGACAGGCCATCAGTGTTTACAAATGGGACCTGAACCCACTACATCAGCAACTCTCAAACTTCACTGCACCACGACCCCTTTCTAACAACAAAAATTACCACATGACCCTAAGGTGTGAAACTGAAGCTTGAGTCCGCCCGAGCCCCACCACCCCCGCTGGTGGGCCAAAGCAGAAGCTCAAGGAATTAAGCCCTGGGCAGGGGGCCTGTAACCTGAGCCCCACTGCCCAGGCCTGAAGCCAAAGCCCGAGCCTCACCGCCCGGGGCTGAAGCCCTTGGCCAGTGGGGCTCGGGCTTCGGCCCTGGACCCCAGCAAGTCTAATGCCAGCCCATTAAAATGGAGTCGCGACCCACTTTGGGGTCCCGACCCACAGTTTGAGAACCGCTGCACTACACTATTGGTAGCTGCGAAAATAAACAGCACACAGGCAGCCTCTTATCCCCTGCCAGATAATGCCTTTGCTGTTCCCCAGGATAAGAGGGGAAAAAAGAGGAGTTTTGGCCAAGGACTCCAGGTGAAATCCAGAGAAGTGCCATGGAGTCTTTAATGTCCATGCAGAACAGACAGAGCATAAATCTAACCACATGGAATTCCGCTCATCGAAGAGAAAGAGAGGGAAATTCTGGAGCTGTATTATCTAGCCCAGATTGCAATAAATTGTGGGGAGGCAAAGAGCAAGTTATGAAGCTGCACCGCCTGGTGATTTAATTCCCCACCCCCGTTAATTTCTTGCAATAGATAGAGGAAAAGAACTGGAGCTACATAAACGAGTCCAGACCCCTCAGCAGAGAGAGGCACATTTAAGAATGCTGAAGGCACAGTATTACAACTCCCATTTGCACACAATAGGAGGATGTTTCCATATTCCACATGACAGGGGGAGCCAATTCCAGCAGGCACATTGTCCAAGCCATGGTCTATACTACATAGTTAGGTCGACATAAGGCAGTTATATCGCCCTACCTATGTCAGTGCACACACTACAGCCTTGCTCGTCCCGCCGATGTAAGCACCCTACTACACCGACATAATAACTCTACCTCCATGAGAGGCGAAGGGCTTATGTCCGTGTAGTTAGGGTGACGCAGTGTCCATGTAGACACTATTATATACATCGGCTATTGGCTGTCATTCTTGTCAATTTCATGGCTCCATCAAGGAGCTGTGAAATTGACAAGAAAGTCCTCCCTGTTCCCAGCAGGGCTGCTGCCCAGGAGCCTGGCTGCCCCGCTCCCAGCAGAGAGGCGATGAGCCGGGGCAGTAGGGAATCCAGGCAGCTGCCCCGCTCCCAGTAGGGAGCATGAAGCCAAGAGTGGGGAGGGCCGCCAGGCTCCCAGGATGGAGCAGGGAATGGAGATCAGGTGAGGGCAGCAGCAAGTGGAGCTGAGAGCCCCCCACGCTGCCTCTCTTCGGTCGGTGGAAGCGGTCCTGGTGTGAATGCGCATCACCAAGAAGAAGAAAGCTAGTATGGACATGAACCACTGCAATAAATTACTGCGGTGGTTGTAAGTCGACCTAATATAGGTCGACTTAAGTTTTTAGTGTAGATTTTTCCAGGTCTAAAACAAACAAAAATATCACACAAAACAATATGCCAACTAGACAGATAATGCTGATTAAATCAATATAAATGGGCTTCACACCAGCCAACCTTGTTTTACTAAAAATAACTACGCAGTGAGAATAGTGGAATTTCTGCATAGCCAGAATGGTAACAGGTCTTTAGAATCATGCAATTAAGCAATATTCTTCCAAATTACAGTTGTCGGTGTGAAGGAATTGCCAAATATTAAATTTCCCCACCAGCACAATATGGGGAAACATGTCACTGGCAGCCAGATGCCCTAGGCCTACAGAAGGGCAGCTGCAACCCTAGTTGGTTGCTGAAGAGTTGCAGCAGGCTGTACTTCTCTCATTCTTACAAAGCTTAAGGCTAACAGACTCTCTGGATCTACTACTGTCACCACGTGAAACAGGATCTGCTCATTAGAAGCACTGACACCAAAGCAGAAGTCACAGTCAGCCATTTGAAAATCAGAACTTCCAGCCTGAAGCTGAACTGGGCTGCAGTAAAGAAGAAACCATGCTGCAGGTTTGTCTGTTGCTGGGTTCCACTTCAAGATAGATAAAAATCAGATTTTTAAAAAATGTAAATACTTTTTTAAAATTACCTTATTTAAAATTGAATTTTAAGTTATGAAAATGTATGTTAATGCCTAGACTACTTATAATCTATTAAAGTCATTTACATTAAATAGTAATATTCAAGCAGTACACGTTTTCTTCCAAAATTTTAAATAAAGTCAAACCACTGAATTGGCAGAAGTCACTGACTAAGCACTTGGAACTAGAGTTTGTTGAAGTGCTATACCAGCTTTTGACAACAGCAGCCTATTCCACAGGTACAGAGAGAATACTTCCTTCATTTCAGTTTATTCAACTAGTTCAGTTCAATGTCTAAATTCATTGAAAGTTGAGAATGATGGAAAGTTTAAAAAAAAAAAAAAAGGCAGAATAGTTCATTCTCCTCCGCTAATTTATGAATAAATATAAAGTATGACAAGATGAGATCTACTAGTTCTAAAATCTTGAAGGACATAGTAAATTAAACTGGTTCTAGTTGCTAACTACAGATAATACTTTGTTTAATAAATCAGCTTTAAATGTAACATTTTTATAAATATGCTAGATATAAAAAAGTAAGTTTAAGGTATGTTTTTTACTAGCTAAATAAAGTACTAATCTAGTAAATAAGAAATGTGTTATTTTTATTGTTAGAAAACGGTGAAAGTAAACAATTAAGAATCTGAATAAAGTATGTTAAGCTATATAATTGCTTACATTAATGTATATAACTACAGTGTATTCTCCTCATTACCAAAAAGTAATTCTCATACCAAGCAATGAGAATCAACCTTTTTTTAGGAAAATAAAAAAGTAGTAAAATGTAAAACAAGATTAAAGTTAAAATCAAAATTTCCTGCTTCCTGATTAAAAAAAATAAAAAAAAATAAATAAAAAAAAATCAATCCGCCTTGCCATTCCACCCACAAAGGAACTGCTGTTAAATGAAGAAACATCTCCAGTATTTTTTAAAAAAAACAACATATAGAAACAAAATTCATGCTTTACAATGGTGCTGGGAGAGATACTGATCCAACATTCATTGATGACAAATGCAAAAGCAAAAGCCCACGCTTCACACAGTCAGATTTCTAGAGCTCTGCAAATCCGCGGGTATCCGCTTTATATCCATGGACCATTTTTGCAGATAGCCGCACTGATGTGGATACAAATTTTTTATCGGTGCAGGGCTCTGACGGTAAGAGCAGGGCGGGTAGCAGTGAAGAACCAAGGCGCAGACCCTCCACCTGCCCTGGGCGGAGGAGCCTGGGGGGCAGGGACACGGGCCGGGGGCTGCTCGGGCCCCATGACCAGGGCAGGTGGAGGGTCCCCCGCACCGCTCCCCACAGCTGCCCGCGCTGCTCTTACCGTGGCTGGGCTGCAGCGCCGAGCCACCCCACCATTTCAGAGACCACTTTCAACACCAGTTCAGCCATATCTATTTCTGATACCAGCAGTCAGCAACAGGGACATTCACTAATGCAAATATGGTTATACAAGCTAGCAATACAGCAAGCAAGATTGGTTTTAAACAAACAATTGCCTGGAAGTTCACACAAGCTTTGCACCCACGGACTGACTGAATCTTTCCCCTCCACCTGTGGGACGAAAGGGGAAAGGCAACTCCTCATCTGATCATCTCCCACCTTTCCAAACAGAAGCCTTGCCTACACTGACAAATTTCTCAAACTGTCCTTCCACTGTATGAACACTGGTGATTAAACTTGCATGAACCGGGATTGGCATTTTAAACAGTGTCACCTAGATCTGCTTTGAGCTGGGTTAGAAAAACAAAACACTGGTTAAAATGCCAGTGGCCAGTCTATGCTAGCATTCCCACTGCTAGTACAACAGTGGGGAGTTTTCAGAGATCTACCAGTGTAGACAAGGTTCAAGAGCTTGGAGTTCTGCAACTCATAAGGCCAGCTCCAAAATCCAAGCCTGTGGTCATGACCAAGACCAACACTCATGCTTATTTCATTCCAATCTCAAGGAAAGTAACAGGAAAAAACTGAAGAGCAGCTAGGCTATTTCTGTGCATGAAGTGTGACCCAAAGAATTGGACTGCCCATGATTACTTACAGTCATCATATACCTGAGCAACTAGAGAGGGCACAAACCACAACATTTGGCTAAGATTTCCCCCAAGTCCAAATTCCAATGTAGGTTCATCTCCAGTGCGAGGGAGCAAGAACCAGTGGATATCAGAGAGATTTTCTGCCCAGCTGGCAGAGCACGGCCAAGAACACACGGCATGAGAAGCCACCATTCTACACACAGCATGAGGAATTTCAACCCAGCAGATGAGGTGGTCTGCTTCCATCCTAGCCTGTTTCCACACAGCAACCCAATGCCTTCTGCTCACATGGGGAGAAAAAAGCTAGTTATGTGAGGTTTGAGTCTACCCTCACCCATTCTGAATTCACCCTTTTCTCTTAAGGGGGCGGGGGGGGGGGCGGGGAGACCATGGGAAGAGAGACTTTTGGGTCAATAAATCTGACAACCATTATTCTGGGGGGATTAAACAGGGAGATAAGAACTTCATGGCTTTGCACAAATCATATTAGTTCAGTTCTCAAATCCGGGTAATGCTTCTTTTCAAAGTATTAATTTCATTTATTCTATTTGCTCTCCCTCTATCCTGATAACACTGGCGCACACGGCCCCTGAATGAGATCCTCCTATAAAATAGGTTATAATCCTCCCTTTCCAGAGCAGTAATGAGATGTCTTCGCTTAATCGCGTTTATTTCCCGGCCTGCTTCTCCCCCTCCCCATCCTACATTGATTAGTTTCAAATGTTTTGGTTAAAGCCAGCAGGCCTGAAAAGTCACTGCTTCTGACTGGGTGGCTGACAGATGCATGCTAAATGGCCCCAGCAGATTAAGATGTGTGCGGGCAGCCTCACTTGCAAATTTGTTGTTTTGGCAAAAGTACAAGAACTAGGAGGGGAGAAAAGATTGCGATTAATTAGAGACAAAGACAAAAGAAAAGGTATCTGGTTTGGAGAGAGATGGGACCAGGTAGGGAAAAATGGGGGGAGCGATAACTTAGTGGTTTGAGCATTGGCCTGCTAAACCCAGGGTTGTTAGTTCAATTCTTGAGGGGGCCATTTAGGGATCTGGGGCACAAATCTGTCTGGAGATTGGTCCTGCTTTGAGCAGGGGGTTGGACTAGATGACCTCCTGAGGTCCCTTCCAACTCTGGTATTCTATGATTTTATGAAAACCAAGGGGCAGAGTAAGGGAGAAGCTGATTAGGAAGCTGCAATCCTAGCCCCACATGCTAAAATAAAAAGGGCTCATAAAAACAGCTACATCTGTTCTCAGACATTTGATAGCACCTTTCATGTGAGACTCAAAGCACTTTACAAACGCCCATTAAGAATCAGAGCCCCTCTGTGAAGTACTGCACATATAATCCCCATTATACCGGGTGTTAATATTTATATTATGAAGCACCTATGGGACCTGATCAGCATCAGAGCCCTGTTGTGCTGGATGCTGTACAAAGTTACAGAAAGGATCCACTATATGCAGAGAGGAGTTAAGAGTTCATGCTTACAGACTTTCCACCCCGGCTGGTTCCACACAATGGTACAACACCTATGACTCCTTAAAAGGTAAAGTTAGTAGTGCTATGAAGTTCCTGCCATGAAGGGCTTCCTATAGCTCAGTGGTTTGAGCATTCACCTGCTAAACCCAGGGTTGTGAGTTCAATCCTTGAGGGGGCCACTTAGGGATCTGGGGCAAAAAAAATCTGTCAGGGGACAGTACTTGGTCCTGTTAGTGAAGGCAGGGGACTGGACACAATGACCTTTCAAGGTCTTTCCAGTTCTAGGAGATTGACATATCTCCATTTATTATTAGTAAGAAGTTTTACAACTAGAGAAACCAAAGGGATAAGAAACTTGTCCAAAGTTTAAAAAAAGAGGTCTTGACAGAGTTTAGAATAGAAACCAAGGGGACCTTACTCCCAGGCTCCTGCTCCAACCACTAAACCACATATCTTCTCTGCCTGTTCTAAATTGAGGCCCTCCTGTAAGTAATGACTTAATTACATGCATAAGCCTGCAATAGGGTTCATTACTGATGGGTGTGACACTCTGTACCTCGGGGGAACACCCTACACCCCCATGTTCACCTTTATAAAATGATTGTGTGGTATCCAAGGTTTGCCATGCTGGGTGTCTACGGAAGGCTCATAATGCACTGAGCTTGGTTGTTATAGTGATGTTATAGTAATTGTTACAGTAATGTTATGGTAAGGTTATAGGTTATAATTTCATGTATGTAGTTATGAGGCTGAAAATGTATCCACATGGCTTAAAACAAGCCCATGCAAAAACTCTCCAAGAACAGAGAGGCAGTTCACACCTCATCAGGGCATGGATGGGACAAACCCAGCCCAGCCTCACAGGAACAATGGACACTGGCTTAGACAGCAACAAAAGAATCTGTTAGACCCTTGAGGGATCTAGGGATCACCCCCTTCTTTTGGGCAGTTTGGAACTTGGATGGGGTAATGCTCACCCGAGTCTGAAGGGGGAGGGGGAAGACAAAGCCATGAGGAAAGAAAAGACATGATAAAAGAGATTGACATTTTGCCATGCTCTCTCTTTTCCACCTAAATCTACAGACACCACCACCACCAAGCAACTGAACCACTGATCAAAGTTGGAGAGCCTGGCTGAAGAGCCAGCCTGTGGTGAGAAGCATCTAAGTTTATAAGGACATTGAAAGTGTTAAGGTCAGTTTAGAATGCATTTTGCTTTTATTTCATTTAACCAAATCTGACTTGTTATGCTTTGACTTATAATCACTTAAAATCAATCTTTATAGTTAATAAATCTGTTTATTTTACCCAAAGCAGTGCGTTTGGTTTGCAGTGTGTCAGAGGTTCCCCTTAGGATAACAAGCCTGGTACATATAATTTTCTTTGTTAAATTGACTAACTTATATAAGCTTGCAGCGTCCAGTGGGCATAACTGGACTCTGCAAGACGGAGGTTCCTAGGGTTGTTTCTGGGACCGGAGATATTGGCTAGTCTCATTCGCTTGCAAGTAGCTGGGAGCAGCCTACTCCCAGGAGTGGGGGTTCTCACAGCAAAGCAGGGTAAGGCTGGCTCCCAGAGTCAGGATTGGAGTGGCCTAGCAGATCACTGGTCCAGACAACACCAGAGGGGAACGTCAGAATCGGTTAGTGTGGACTCTACTTTCTGATCACAGGAAAGCATACAATCCAATAAGACTGAACCATCACCTTACACAAACACTACTAATAATAAAGGTCAGCGGATGAAAACTGTAAAGAACACAGATAAAACATCAAGTGCCTTTCAGCACAATCAAAATGAAATTGTTTAAAAATATAGCTGTTGTGTTCAGGTTTATGGCCTACAAGTGGCATGGTGAAGAGAGAACATGGCTACACAGTAGAGCTGCCTTCTCAAGAGAAGGGTATTAAAAGCCAAATTATTTCAGCACCAAGAGCTTACTGCAAATCTAGAAGAAATGAGTTTTCCAACAATATGTGGCATGATCTTCAAGTCCTAATAAATTTTGAATAGCTCAAGGCAGACAACTCAGTTGCCACAAATAAAAAAAGACAGACATCCCATTATTTTTGACACCCTTCTTGTGCAACACAGCAAAGAATACCTGAAAGTTTACTCCCCCTGGCTTCCGTGTGCATGATAGTGCAATCTTGACTGGCTGTATAATGCAATCAATACCCATAAAACCACATACACGCTGCTGTTTATCATTTGAAGTTAGGGGCCAGAGATAGGGCAGAGAGGTCAAAGGATGGCCCAAGTCCATCACTCCCCTCGTGTTCCAGGCTTAAGGACAAGAGCTAACACTAAGCCACCATTCCAGACTAAGGAACCAAGGAGCTGGAAAATAGAGGAATCCTGACAAACAAGGATATGGACAAGTGAGAGCTACAGTTCAAGTAGTACAAGGAACTGCAGGAGATGGTCCTGGGCCTTCAAACACTAACTGGGAAGTTTTGGGGTGATGTGGAAAGACATTCATTCCTAACAAACAGAGGTCAGGCAATTTGAGGGGCCAGAGTGGGGAACCTTATATTCAAAGGGTACCTGGAACTGAGAGGAAATAAACCATGGAAGAGTCCCCATAGTTTAAAGAGTTGACACATTAAAGTTATCCAGGAACAAGTAGCCAGCGCCCTTCCCTGACTCTTGTTAGAACAAAGTACACAACCCAAAATTTCTCATTGATTTCTAAGGTTCTCGGATTTGTTTCATGTCAGTGATCGATGGAGGAGATTACACAGCAATAAACTTTAGCACAGTTTCTCTAACACCACATTCTGGGCATAAGCTGCATATTCACTATTTACTTTCCCTGGATTACCCAACAAAAATCTGATTTGTACCTGCTTTGTGTTTGCAAACTGTCACATACCCAGCAACTCCATGCTTCATACTCTGAAGGGTTAAGTGTTACACTCTGATGTGATTATAGCATTTGTACATAGAAGGTAGGTCTATGCTGCAATTAAACACCCATGCCAGGCTCGGGTCAGCGGATTCAGGCTTGCGGGGCTCAAGCTGTGGGGCTGTTTTACTGGGGTACAGATGTTCAGGCTTAGGCTGGAGCCCAGACCCTGGGAAGGGGGAAAAGTCCCAGAGCCTGGGCTCGAGCCCAACCATCTACACCACAATTAAATAGCCCCATAGCCAGAGCCCAAATTGGCAATGGAGGAGCTGCAGGTGTTCGTTTAATTGTAGTGTAGACATACCCTAAGAGTTAGATCCTAGCTTGTTCCAGCCATAAGGGCACATTTGAGTAATAATGCTGACACACCTCAGTCACATTCTTCCCAGACAGCTCTTGTGTGTCTCACTCCAGGAGAGAGGGCTCTCTCACTGAGCAGTGCCATCTCCGCAGATTTAGAAATTAATTCATTGCCACTTTCTACAAAGGTCTGTTAATTACATTTATGAAAGGAACTATCATCCTCCTGGTGGGAACGGAGTAAGTGCTACTTACCAGCTGCAATGTCTCACCCAGATGAGCAGCTCTTACCTGCCTTAGATACCAATTCCTTTTTTGTATTTAACCCTTCCGCCAGAGAAATCTCCCATCCTTAGACTGTGCTGTTTCTCATAAAGGAAATCACTTGCCTCACAGGGGTCACTTAGGAACCACATCAGGGAGATCAATATCAAAAGGTAGCAGGCTAGCATGTTGGCTCAATAATAAATTATGATATTCAGCTGTTCCAAAGTGCTTCATAACCAAGTTACACCTCACTACCCCACCCCAGAAGGCAAGTAACATCAACACCGATTTACAGATGGAAAAACAGAGGCACAGAGGAATTTGTGATTTAACCAAAGCCACATAGCAAATCAGTTTTGGTGGGGGAAGGGGAAGAAGAGGAAGGGGAAAAAAAAAAAAAAAAAACAGGAATAGAACCTAGAACTCAACTCCCAGCCCTGTTCCCTCCCTCGTCTAGACATTGTCCTTTTAATAAGTAGCGTGACTCTCAGTAAATTAGTCTAATATCCACCTGATACCCAGGACCAGTTTCACCTTAGCAAGCATCATCCTCACATTGTTATAATGGGACAGCTCATGCCACTACAGTTCAGAACAAGATGCTAGTTCCTGTAAGACACTCTACTCCTGACTATTCAGGTGTTCGTGTAACTTTACTCAACAGTCCAGCTATAGCAAAGCTGAGCAAGTCAAGTCTGTACCTACATCAAAATACCCTTTCACACACGTAGTAGTTTAGCCGAGCTCCACAACGCTAGTCTCTCCCCACCCTACATATGCAGCAGGCTCTCTTGCCAGCCATCTCCACTCTCCCACAGACGATGCTCTCCCCTGCATGTAGTCAGATGCTATACCATTCTCATACAAGCTCAGCCTAGGGTTAGTTACATGACAGACTTGCCAACTACAGCATAAGCCAAAAAGCAGGTGAAGAGTTATGCGGTGATGACTACCATGGACTTGGGACTAAGCAGCAGTTGCTGAACTCATTACATAAATAAATGGCATTTAACTGATCCCTCAAAGGGGATAGGTTTCAGGCTCTCCTCCTGCCTGGGAATATGTTGTTTTGTACCTACCATGTGAACTGCTTTCTGCCTCTCTTCATTGGTGCTGTTCTTTTCCCGTTGGAGGGTTGTATTGAGACACTCGCTGCCTGCCTCCCGTTCCCTCTTGGCCAGCCGGAGCAGTTCCTCTTGGACCAGTGCCTGCTCTCGCTCATACCTGCATCAGTGCCAAAGAAAGGCAGAGAGAAGGTGCTCAGCAGACTTCTGGCAACAGGCTCATAGGATAATCTGTCCTACCCTTAGCAAGGAACAGAACATGCAGAGGTGTGATTTACTCGGGACAAAGCCTGCTCACAACTCCCAGGCTTCTGTGGGAATTCTGGAACACTTTAAAGGTGACCTGAAAGTTCAGTGTTGAACAATTTAAAAAACAATGGGGCACAAAGCACATAAATCTACAGTTCAGTTAGGTTTGGCTCTTAAATACCTGACAGTCACCTCAAAACAGTGAGAATAAAGGATTTAATAAACTATATACAAAGCTGCTTTTAAAAAAATAAGATGCAGGCCACACAAAAAAGTTTGTCTGCCTAGCTGAATTTTACTACCAGCCCTACCTTACCTATTTACTTTGCTGGCCCTGCGAGGCAGAAGGAGCCCTCTGCAGAGTAAGTGGGATGATTGGTGTCAGGGAAGCAACCTTGAGACATGTCCACAGTCTAAGCACCTGAACCTGGAGGACCACTATGGAGCAAATTTAGTGCACCTAGAGACCTGTCTACACTGCAATAAAAGACTGCAACATGGCCGCGGCCAGCCAGAGTCAGCTGACTTGGGCTTAGGCTGCAGGGTTAAAAATTACAGGGTAAATGTTCCAGCTTCAGCTGGAGCCCAGGCTCTGAGACCCACCCCCTTCACGGGACTTTGGAGCCCAGGCTGCAACCTAAGTGTCTACACTGAAATTTGTAGCCCTGCCACCCAACTCAATTAACCCCGGCTCTGAGACTCAGAGCTGCCGGTATTTTTTTTGCACTTTATTCATACCTCAGGTGACTGCCACTCAGACCCTGGGAATTCCACATGCACAGAGGGACAGGCTCATCAGTACACAAGAGAGACAGCGGACCCCTATGCCACTCCCTTTCTTTCTCTGCAGCATTCACTAAAACATCTGTCCAGAAACAGCTAAGTAAGCCAGGACTGAAGACTACCAGCAATTTGATTTCACCATCTCTTAAAGAACAGAACCAACTTCCCAGAGAGTCCACTAGGTGTGTGAGACACACAATTATGGACAGTGGGCTCGATGCATCACTTATTGCTATTGTTGATTATTCAAGCCTGTAAAAGTGGTGCATCGAACCCACTTGTGTGACATGCAGAGAAAGCATGGACACAGTAAGGAGAATGTAATGCAGCAAAAAAAGAACAGGAAAAGGCAGTTAGAGAAGCTAGAAAAACATATGGAAACAGTTTTATGACAACCCTCCATTGATGCAGAAACTGGGCCTCCTACTGTCCTCCACCCTTGGAACAAGCAGCAGAGACTCCTGAGGGTGAGACACAGCAAGGACCACATTTCACACAACTCATCCCATTCTCACTGTACCTTTACGTGCACTGACACCTTGGTAAGCCAAAATGCCCCATACAGGGAAAACCCACAGCACAGTGGAAAAGGCTGGCAGCCACCAAGTCTAGTGGAGCAGGCATCAGGAGAAAAAACTGAAAATGTCTACACAAACATTATTTCAGGTATAACTACAAAGATTCTCACTCTCATGCAGAGTTAAACTGATCAGCAGATTTGAGGTCTGGGCAGAAGTTTCTTCAAGGACTCAACAACAAGAGTCTTAGGGGTTTTCACTTTCCTCAGGAGGCAAGAGCAGGCAGAGCCAACTTTAGGCTCCAGTGGACATATGTCTCACGTGATTTCCTATGGGTAGTGGAGAAAGCATTCTTCACTCCTGCTGTCTATGTTTCTAGAAACACCTTCCCATTGGTTCCCAGGCCCTTTACCTGCCTCCAACCCCATGAATCACATGCTCTCTCAACAAAATATGCTCAGTGGCCTTTGCCTACATTAAGACCTCATTGAAGACATACTATGCAATAACACATCATCACAGCACTGAACTCTAGAATGCAGCATTACACAGGGCATGCATGTGGCCCAGGCAGCAGAGGCGGCTGTCTCTTGACAGGAAGAACATCCCCCTACCTCTTGTACAGGTCCTCCTCCGCCTCAGAGGGCTTCCGACCAGAGCTACTGGCAGTTGGTGGATGGATTCCTGAAGAGAGGAACAGAAGCAAGTGAGGACTGTGGAAGAAAACACTGGCTACCATCGCATAATGAGAACAGACATTATCAGAGGGAAGAGGAAAATTCTCAACAAATGAGCAACACTCTATGAAGGGAACACTCCGTATAATAAGAAAAGTCAAAGGGAAAAAAAAGTAACTTTTAAAAAGTTTTATGGCTGAATTTAGTGTTCATGGAAGTAAGACTCTGACAATACTGCCTTGAACAAGGCATAATGACAGTGAGAGTTACTCAAGCTTCCTCCATCTGAGGATACTGATGCATTTCAACCCTGACCCACCTCAAGCTCTCATGTTATTTTAATTCTATTTTACACCCCTTTTCCCCAGTTCTGCAAAAGCATCTCTCTCCAGACCTGCTGCATCCTTTGTTATTCCAGCACTGGTCTCTCCTAAGTAGAGATAAAATTATAAAGTGGTTTGGGACATTCACAGACAGGGACAAGGATGAGGCACCACTAAGCCCACTTTTAAAACAAGACTTCAGCCACAAATGAATGCTGGTCTCTGGCAGCAAAGGAATGGTTCGCCAACCCCCTGTAGGACACTGGATCCCAGAATGTTTCTCTTTAAGGATTTTATGGGAGCCATGACAAATGTACCAACAATATATATTTGAGCACCATTGAGTAAAACAAGAGTCAGCTGTCTTGAATGGGAAAACAAGTCATTAAGCATGCAGGTAAATAGCTGAGCTTTGCCAGTTTCTCCTCTTCTCTTTCTGGTAATAGAAAGTATCAGCTCATGAAATTTTTCTCTTCTGAACCTGCAGAATAACATGACATACATACAGCAGATTCCCTGTCCACTGAAAGGAGCTGATATGACTAATGCCCTTTTAGAAGCATGGTTGTAAGTAATACTCTGAACCGCTACCATATCTGTCATACAAAGATCTCAAAAGAACCTTACCACAATTAATGAAGTCACACAAATATTTGATGAAATGGGTATTACTACCATTCCACACATGGGGAAAACAGAGAGGCACTGAAAAGTTAGATGACTTGTTTAGAGTCACACAGATTCACTGGCAGAGCCAGAAACAGAACCCAAGATTCCCAACCATTCTAGTTACCATAGAACATTGTCTACCTCATCCAAAAAAGCTTTCTTGCAACAATATGAATGCCCAATCTGTGTAATCACACTGATACCCACACAGGTGGAAATGCCATTCGTCATAACAAGCATGTCCTGACAAGGTACAAGTGTGTTATAAAGGCATTAACCACACCTCAGTGACCAACAGTGTCAAAACTTTAGACTGCAGACACAGTGCAGACTGACAATACCTGTAGTAGACTTGGGCTTCCCTTTTGCAGTTTGTGGTGATGATGCAGTGCCACCGGATGACGGAGAAGGAAAGGAAGATGGTCTCTGGTCCCCTTTAAGTTGAGAAGTTTCCTTCATTCGGTTCACTACATCTTCAGAGAGCTAGAGCAATTGGTTGGGAAGATGTTAAGTTAGTCAATTCTTGATTTTTATTTTGTATTAAGAGGAGTTTTCAACAGGTAATTATTTTTTAATCCTGCTTCAAAATACTGCTAGTTATGCTATTTTAAAACATTATCTGAGATCAAGCTTTCTGTTATTGAACTCAATTCAGCAAATATATTACATCAGGAAGTGATGGAGTTCAAGTAATCAAGTCTTAAGGCTAGATTGGACAACAAACTGGAGAACAAACTATAAGGAACAATCCTGTACGCATGGGGGTGGGTGGGGAAGGATCATTACTTAGCAGATCTTCAGTTCCTATTTTTATATGTCTAGGCAGAGTTTTCCACAAAACAATAATGAAATAGAGGAGAGAATGTGCTCAATTCCAATTGTATTGCCTATTCCCATAATTGGGTGCAGAACCATGGAAAGGTAGAAAATGCACCCAAAAATCTCCTGGGAATTCAATTCAGAGTGCCTTTCTGCTGTTGCTTTTGATGGTATAGACAGGGCTAACTCTTCTTCTGATACACCAGTCAATAATTTTATACTGGCCACTCCTCCCTAATGGACAAAATTAAGGGGTGCTCAATTCCCATGCCCAGGCCAGAATCCCACTGACACACTTCAGAGCATAAACCAGAACATGGATTTTAGCTATGCCACTACTGCCCAAGATAAGCAGCATTTTAACATATCTTGACTACATATTGTGATTTTGTGAGATTGGTCTTAGGTCTTCAACTCTGTTCCCTTCTGCTTGCACTATAAACAAAACACACACAGCACCCTATCAAAAATAATAATAATAAATAAATAAATAATAATATCAACAGATCCCAGAGAACACAGCTACAGGCATACAACATGCATTGTAAAATAAGCTACATAATGACTATGATGTTTTAGTGACGACAATGACAAAATTAATAACTACAGTGTACTTCCTTGAAAGAAAATGAACTGTCAATACTAGCTATAAAGTATCTGACGTTTTTGTAAAAAACCAAAATAATCCCCTTCAAGTTCCAAAAATGAGGAAGCCTATTTCATTTCATAAAAGCTTGTGACTGGATTCAGCTTTGCAATCAAATGAACGAGCCAGGGAGGTCACTGTTCATTTAATGTGACTTCCTATAATGACAAATATCGGGGCTCCCTCCATTTAGTATGAACTCCTAGAGATCAATGGAATGGACCAATTACGATAAATCAACAGGTTTCTCTAATTCCACCACCATTCAGCTAAGCAAATCACTTTGCTGTGTAGTTGGTACATGGAGATGAACACTAAACGGGCCCAGCTAAGCAGCAGCAAAGAGAAAATTTATTAGGATTAGATTCTCCTCTATATCAAAGAGCTGTAAGAGGAATCTGAAACAACCCTAGTCAGATCCCTGTGATTGGAAGCTGCGGAAAAGAAGTGAACAATTTCATCCAGTCTCACTCAGCAGGCCCTTTCACATGGGGCTAAGCAAATAGGCAGCCAAATGGGATACAAATGGCACAAAGGACATAGGGCAAACTTGCACAAATATAGAGTAACGGAAGAGAAATAAAGAGACAGAGATAAGAACGAAACCAAGAAAAACGCACCCTAGTGACACCACCAATTCTATCTCTAGGGTGTCCTATCATGATGCAGATGGGACCTCCTTCCTGAGCTCCAATTCCCCCCTGGGGAGGCATCACATCTTCAACCGCAACAACTCCTATCTCCCTACGCGTCTACATTGCACCAGTCGCTATAGTACCCAGGTGATATTAATTAAGGGTGATGGTCTCTTCCCTTGGACGCTCCCTGAGCCAGTCAGAGCAGCCAACTCCTGCCCTTAACGTAAAATCTCCTCTAACCCACAAGAAGTCAGAGTGCAAAACAGCTCTGGGGAAGGGGGGCGGGGGGGAGGTGATGCCTTTTAACTCACTATAAGGGCAACAATGCTATGATTGGATGTCACTCCCTTTTCCCAGCCCCTCAGCCCCTCTCATCCCCAGCCCGCCCTCCTCCCTCACCCAACACCTCTTCCCCCAGCCCCTGCCCTCCTCCCACACACAGCCATCCACCTTCCCCAGCCCCAGATCTCCAGCACTCCTCCCTCCCCCCCATCCCAGCCAGTCCTCACCCTGATGCCCTGCAGCACCCGCACTCGCTCCTGCTCATCCAGCCCGAACGAGACCTTCCTGTTCCCGTGGCTGCTCTCGCTGCCCCCCATGCCGGCGGGGCTGGACGGGGGTTATCCCACCCTGTCCCTCACGTAAGCTGGGGCACACAGCCTCCTCAGCTACACAAACTCTCCCTAGTTCGCCAACCAACAAACCCGCCTCTCATTGGCGGCTGGCACGGGAGCAGCCAATGGAGACGCCCGTTGCTGGTGATGGCCCGCAGGGCAGGCTGGGAATTGTAGTCTGGTTGCTGTAGATGTTCCTCCAAGGGCTCTGTCTGGCTAGGACAGAACGAGGGGCCCCAGGAAAGCAGCGACCTTGAGAGGGGGTGGCGGCCTACCCTCTGCGAGCCCAGCACAGGCCTGAATTAGCCACTGGGCATGATAGGCTGAGCCTAGCGTCCTAGCCTCCCACAGGGCTTCAGGCAGCCCCCCCCCACCCCCAGGGGTGCATAGCCCTGCTAGATAAGCAGTACTGCCAAACTCCAAGCTTTCCACATCAGGGGCTGGGCAAGCCTTCAAAATAATGTGTTTTGTAAATAAATATATGGTGGGCTATTGTTTGTCTTCTGAATCATGAGACTTTAGTTTCACTTGCTTTACATCTTCATGGATTTTCTCCACAATGTCTTATAAACTTCCTTTAAAGTGGAGATTCTCATGTAATCTCTTGCCTGCAGCACCTGGGGCTGTAAAACAGCACCAAACACAGCAACACCTGATTTTTAAAAAATGAACTTTTTTTATAGGGCTGCTGGGGTGAAGGAGCATTTGCCAGGACTTTATGTACAGGCAGTTGCCTTTCTTCCCTTGGAGTCAACCCTCCACCACCACCACCTCTCTTTTATTGATTTATGGCTGCAGGGCATATTAAAAGACATGACACCAGAAGAGAATGGCCATAGATTCTGCCAGGGAAAGGATGAGTAGCCATAGGCTTTAAAATAGAAGACTGAAAGGGGACAGATGAATTAATATTCATAGCTAATAATGGAGGCAGGCTGAATCCCCATAGACTTGGGCAGTAAAGGTGGAGTTATTTGAACGCAGAGGCTAGAATGCTCATAGACTTAAATGGGAAAGAAAGGTGTCATGCTTATTTACCTTTCATTAGCTAAGGTGAAAGAACTTTAGAGAGAAGAGTGCTCACAGCCTGTATCATGTTAATGGAATAAAAGAAAATGACTCATTTCCAAAATATTTAAATAAAACACATTCACCTCTGCAAGACAGTTTCCCAATGCTGGATTTTCTGTCCAATGACAGAATTATTGCTAATTTTTTAGCTAATCTATTAAAAGGCTTCCTTAAAAAGATATTACTCTCAATCACACTCAAAGAATGATTCCACAAAGCAGATAACATTCCATATCATTCTACCTATATATTACAGAAAATACCTCAGTGCAGTGGTTCTCAACCAAGGGTACACGTACACCTGGGAGTATGCAGAAGTCTAACAGCGTAGATCAACTCATTCAGATATTTGCCTAGTTTTGCAACAAACTACATAAAAAGTACTAGTGAAGTCAATTCAAACTAAAATTTCATACTTGTTTATACTGCTCTAGATACTATACACTGAAATGGGAGTAGATTTATATTCCAATCAATTTATAATATATGGTAGAAATTCAAAAGTAAGCAATTTTTCAGCAATAGTGTGCTGTGACACTTTTGTATTTTTATATCTGATTTTGTAAGCAAGTAGTTTTTAAGAGAGGTGAAACTTGGGGGTACGCAAGACAAGTCAGACTATTGACAGGGGTACAGTAGTATGGAAATGTTGAAAGCCACTGCCTCAGAGAATCTATACTGAAGCATTTGTGTGGACTCTTATAGGGGGGGCATAGCTAAGCATGGGATATTTGTTGAAATCCAAAGTAATTCAAGCTAATTAGGTAATACAACGTATTACTACTGCATTATTGGTCCATGGAAAACAGTGGCAAATCTCTCAGTGCCCCAAAAATATGGTGAATTATTTGACAGCTTGATCCAAATCTTTTGAATTTTCTCATAAAAACTGAGAAATAAAAGAGGGCCAAATGTACATTAGGGGCCAGACAAATGGACACACAAAAGACAAGGACAATGATCATCCAAATACATGATTAACCCAATAGATGGATTTCATTACAGAAAGTCTGGAAAATGGCTGCCTTGCACCCTGCCAAAAGAATTTTACTTTTTAAAAAATTTGCATCTGGCATACAAGAACAGCAGGCAAGATTCAATCCTATTACATGGCAGCAAACAAAGAAGAAAATCTGCCATTTGGTCTATCCAGTTAGCCTGAGGGTATAAGTCATTCTAGAGATCTTAGGATCTAGATACACACGGCTTTCTACGAGATTACTAAAATAACAATTTTGCAAGAAGATGATTAGTTTTATGTGTTGGAGACATATTAAAAGGTTTTACAGAAGGCAATTTGGATTTGCTCCAAGAGAAAGGCTTGGTGCTACAATGGTGGAACTTGGAATCTTGTAATTTCTTTAATTTAGTGCATTTTACTCAGTGAATACAGTTAATTAGCACAGTTAGCACAAATAAAATGTGATATGCAGTTGGCAAGATATGCCTATTTAATTATTGCACCACTAATGAGATTAAATATATGAATCAACAAATCACCATTGTGTTATGTTGTGATAGAGGGGTATTAGGCTCCAAGATGCTAAGGTGATACTAGAACCCATGTTTCCCTGTTTAAACGTGAAACCGTTAATTGTGAATTCAGGTTGTTGTGTAAAAGGGATGCTTTTCCCATAATGACCATACTAGGACAATCCTTCCAAACATTTGTTTAAAAAAAATGACAAGCAAAAGAGAAACATTAAAATTCTTGGAATTCAAAGTTAAATGGTTATTCATTATAGGAAAGTTCCCCTTCATATTTCATTCACATTCAAAGTCTTTCAAAGGGAAAATGTTGATTTCAAAAGTTTCTTGCTGGTACCAGAAGGCTTTGTTGGAGAAAAGAATGTTTCAGTCTGCTGCTGGTGTTATTCTTGTTATGATCAGTCCTGCTCTTTAGGCAAATGCAACAAGAGAAGGGAGAGGAAAGAAAGAAAAACTTCTGTCTCACTGATGCCTGCTTAATTCAGATGCCTTGGGCAGGATATGGTACGCAGGTCAGTCACAAACTGGTGCATTTTACCCTCTTCACCCCATTCACTTCCCCAGTCTGGGATGACATCTGGCTGGTCTGCTCTGGTTTCTTCTCATTGGTCTTCCTTCAAGCTGGTGCAAATCTGGTTCAAGTCTTAGCCTGTCCTCGCTTGTTATGGGGATGGTAATGTGGAGTTAGTTAATTTCAAAGATGGGTAATCTTGGAATTGATTAGATTAATCTATTTTAAGACCAGAAGGGATCATTATGATCTTTGAGTCTGACCTCCTGAATAATACAGGCCAGAGAATTTCACTAACTGATTCCTGCATCAATACTATCACTTCTGGTTGTGCTCCTCAGCTAGAGCATCTCATTTTTTAAAAAAAAATCTAATCTTAAAGACTTCCACCACCTCCCTAGGCAAAATTGTTCCAATGATTAATTACCCTCACTGGTAAAAATGTGCACCTTATATCTAGTCTGAATTTATCTAACTTCAGCTTCCAGCCATTGGATCTGGTTATGCCTTCGTCTTCTAGATTGAAGTCTTTTCCCTGGGTAGGTATTTATAGACAGTGGTCAAGTCAAAGTCACCTCATAAATCTTCACTTTGATAAACTAAATCAATTGAGTTTCTTTAGGCAAAAGCCAAACAGAAAAAGCAAGCAGAATATCACATGGGTGGGGGGAGGAAGGAATGGAGAGCAGGATGCTCATATCTTAGTTCCCAGCGATTGCTTTGGATTCAGCTGATTTGATGGCAATAGCATAACAGCTGTACTGTTGCCTGAATGTAACAAGAAATGCCTCCAAAGTCCACTAGTGAACATGTCATGGTGACTGCAAGATCCTGAAACATGCTCAGGATGTTCATGTTCTTTTCCCTCTAAAATGTCCAGAAAGGGAGTAGTCAGCTATCATGCTCCCAACAATTTGATCATTCAATCCAGTTTTCACTGTTCCGAGCATAGGCATTTCTTTCCATTTCAGGAAATTCCTAGTCCATCATTATACCAACATGTATCCTTGGAGGGCATTCCACCATTCAATTTAATCTTAAACTCAATTCATGCAATTCCTTTGACTGCAGTTTGTGCTTGTTTTTATCACCAATTTTAGATAATGCTTAGTTGTTCAAGATAACCTTTCCTTACCTATCACCTACTTTGGTTCTGCAAGGCTTTTATGAATTATTGCTATTTATTATGTGTATGACCGTGACACCCAGAGGTCCCAACAAGGAGCAGAACACCCCCTTGTACTAGATACTGTACAAATCCATAGTAAGAGACGCTCCCTGGCTCAAAGGGCTTAAAATCTAAACAGAAAAGGCAGATAAAGGAAAAGATATGCAACATACAAACAGATTGATCAGAGTGGGGACTAGCAGACATGTTATTTTTAAAGGGGCTCTTCCCTAGTTCAGTTTTTAAGCACCCCACACAACCTATTATTTGACTTTCCTCATTTTAAGAGGTCAGTTAATCACTTACAAAGTAAAAACTCTTAATATATTGATTGCTTGCCTCTTTACTGGTTATACATTTGGAATAGAGGTGTTCAGGTAAAGCTTAATATTATTAATTTAATAAATATGAAAACTGCAGCCTCCATCCAACAATGGTCCCTCTGTGTGGATCCAGCTGCAGAAATCTAGGCCCATTAGATTGTCAGCGCTTTGAGGCAGGGCCCATCTTTTGTCCTGAGTTTGTACAGTGCGTAGCACAACGGGATCCTGGTCCACAATTGGGGGTCTTGGGTTCTACAATAAACACAATAAAAATATTGGGTACACTACTTGCATTACAGGGGTGTCTATGTACGGAAAGAAAGCAAAACATTTAAAACACCCTTCACACAAATAGCCACCTGGGATCTCCCCTAGGAGATCCTCAGGAATTTAGGGGGTGGATCTAGCAGCCTATTCCATGTGTGGAGCAATCCCTGCCACCTCCCAATGGAAAAGTTTGTGAGGAACTCGGTGAAGGGATGCTTACAAAGATTTCTAAGACCTGTTCCGCACCAGCATGTTTTGCTGCAGGAGGATCTGATCCAGTCCCATGGTAAAGGCAGGGTTCCCTTAGCTCTAGCACCAGGTACTCTTTAATGCCTGGCCACTATTTTGGTTTTCCTCCTGTACCACCCTACTCATGCTGCTTAACGCTACCACTCTGTAGTCATCTTATCTATACAACTGCCCTAGTAGGGGCACCAAATACAAATGCAGTTGGACGTAAAAGCCACATTCACCCCTGCAACTGCTCATCCCAAACCACAGCCTGACACCCAGAGCCACTGACCCGTCACCATAAACCACCAGCCCTGCAGACCCCTTCCCCAAGGTACAGCCCGCCATTCTTAACCACTGCTCCTGCCACCCCTTCCCTAAACAGCTGCTCTTGCAGCTCCTCACCCTGAGCCACAGACATCCCAAGCCTCTGCCCCAATCATCCCGCACTCCAAGCCACCACCAGTCATCCCAACAATCACTGAAGCCCTTGAGTCCCCTGCTGAGTCCAGGGCCTGCCACCAGACATTGCCCACAAACACAGGAGAGATGAGTGTCCAAGCTGCAGGTTCATTCCCCGATCTCCCCTTTTGTTCACTGCCTAATGTCCACTGCCAAATGCTGCCTTTGACCTGCAGGAGCAGGCCAATGAACTACCCCCATAAGTGATGGCTGCTAGGCAACATAGCATTAACAGCCTTTCTGACTGCCTGGCAGGGGACAGCTGACAGAACAGGAGCAGCAGTACCAGCAAAACAGAAGCAACAACTGCACAGATAACTCAGGTTCCCTCCTGGGAGGAGCCAACAAGTCCAAGACCCCACCAAAGGTGAGCATAGGGGCCCAAAAGAGGTGTAGAGATCAGAGAGCACAAGGGTTCGTGAAATCAGCTACAGAAAGGGGATGGGTTATTTTTAAAAGTATTTTTCTAAATGGATCTTAAAATTCATGTTACATACACTATGGCAGATATATATTTTTTTTTAAAGATTCTGAAGAGCATTTACACAGCCTGGGTGATTTGAGAGAGAAAGTGTTACTGTTTATGCCAAACTTTGTTTTATTTATTTTACAAACAAAAATATACATTACTCTATTTTTAATCTCCCCCAGCCCCGCCCCAAACACACACGCTTCTGCTCATGGACCATGTCATGTGCTGGCCTCAGAGACGTTACAGACATAAAAAGACAACAGAAGATCAGTCCTAGACCTAGTGCAGAAGCTCCTCAGCAGAAGACAATGTGGGACATTCAGAGATGATAATGGGGAACACTGAATCTTGGAGAAGGGGAACTGATGGACACACTGAACATCTGCCCAGCTGATCCTTCAGCATTTAATTTAGCAGATAATCGGTTGTATTCATAGTCTGTTTTTCACATCACCCAGGGGAACAAGCAAATCCTCATTTTCAGGGTCTTGAGGAGTCACAGCATTTACTCCTTGGGGTGGGATAGGTCTATACAAACAAGACTAACACTCTTGAACCCGTCTGCAAAGCCCTGCCTGCCTTGGGAATTTTTTGCAAGAGTTCTCCGGCTGTTGCTACGCTGGTCCAACTTCAGTGGGGTCAGCCATACTGGAAGCACTAGGCCACCAGGATTTCAGGGAGCATGCCATCCAACCCTACCCACAGATGCAGTGTTTCAAGCACCCTCTCCTAGGATCCCAACATTGCTAACACCAGTGGAGCTGAACTGGTGTCTGCAATGGTAGGGAATTGCAACATTTCCCTAGTGTGGAAAAGGCTGACCTGGCCAAGTAGCTTGACAGAAAGGAAGACCAGTATCAGCCTCCTCCTGTCTGTGTCATTGCAGGCAGTGGGGATTTAAAAGGCTCTGAGGAGCTACATGAACAGTTCAACAGGAGCAATCAGAAGAGTTTTTCTTTAAAAACTAGATAAGAGTTTTAAAAATAAACCAAAGCATCTTTTCCTTCATGTCACAGCACCTCCTGCAGATCAGCAGGGCAGAATCCAAAGGCAGCAGAACTTCCTGGCCATAGAGAGGCTGCACTGCTCGTTAACAAGAGGAGAGAAACAAGGTGCCGACATGGCTTCAAAGACCTGCACTAGCTTCCAGTTCTCACTCCTGGTGTTTCCCCTACCCCACATGGGGCACTTCCGGAAACTGACTGTACTACCTTTGCCCCCCTCCCACTCACAAATCAAACCACCACCACACCACAGGATGAGCATTTCCTAAGATCTTTGCTTCCTTCACTTTCTTTGGCTGCCAGGCACAAGAAACAGTCATAGGAGAGAGAGACATAAAATCCTCAAATGTTTAAAAACATTCCCACCCTGCCATTTCTAATGGAATGCAGCCATTTCTTATGTCAGAGCCTCCACCTCCCCAGAGCTTCCAGCTGGAATCGCATCCCCACAGTGCTACAGGCATCAACCTATTTGCCATCAGTGAATACAAACCAACCACAGAGGTGCCACAAGACTGGCTGCTGCAGCTTTCAGTGGAACAGCCGCGTGTGTGGACCATGATGAGGTCCAGGAAAGCCATGCCAGATTGGCGAGATGCACGTTGTTCTTTCACGGTGAGGAGGGTAATGGCAAGTCCTGGATAGTCTTTAAAAGAACCAAGTTCTAAGTGCAGGAAATATTTTCAATACATTCAGCTATAAAATCTGTTCAGGCCACTGTGACTCTGCTAGGCTGCAAGCTATAATGCACCACAGGTCAGGAGAGGGAAGCTGCCACAGAAGTAGTAGCAGTTTGCCTGTCTGCCTGCATCCCATCTACCACCCAACCTAGAACACTAGTCACCTTGATCCTAGCACTCTGGTGGCTTCCTAGAGTTCACCAGTTATTGGTCATTGGCAGCCAGGACTCATCTGGGGCTTCTGCTCTGCCTCAACCATCTGAACTCCTCTGGAGCCTTCATCTTCAGAGCCAAAAAGCTTCCTCCTCTACAGCCCTCTTAGAGCTCTGGAATTCAGCCAGGGTTGTAAAGCAGAGTGCAGATCTGAAAAACTCACACGTGGCCAATTTTATTCTTAAAATTCAACCATAATTCAGTGTAAAATACATAGCCGCTTGTCACCGCAAGTTCACAGTATGAGTTCAGTTGCGCATAAGTATGGTCTTCAGAGACCCTTCCATAGCCACTGTCTCTCCAACAGACAGCAATGCTAGCTCTTTAAAAGTCTCTTTTCTTGACCCAAGATAGAGTTGATCTGCCAGATCCCAGACAGTGCCCCTGTAATGGTCAAAGGACACATTTAACAGTTTGCTCATCAGTGAGCCTTCTCCCATACACGCCCAAAACACTCCTTGTAATTCCCATTTTAATACAGTTCATGATTTCCATCAGTATCTGCTGGAATTGGGGAGTAGCCCTGCTCTCCCAGGCTTCCTCTCTCCAGACAGCGCTCTTCCTACAATACAATGCAATATGACTTGGGAATTGGGACCTGTTGAGACAGCCCATGAAAGTGCCTTTGGCTCCATAAGCTGAATGCTTCGTACATACGCTCCATGGAGAAGCCAATCTCAACTTGCCCACCCCAAAATCCCACTCCTCTCCCAGTTACACAAGTGTTTTCAGTCACTGAAAAGGAATGGGTGCCAGCCAGGCCCATCTTCTGGGTCACAGCTACCTCTGGAACATCAAAGATCAGGAAGGTTCAGCATTTAGATATTTATGAACAAAGCTGGTCTAGGCTGTTATCACATGAAGATACAAAAGGTCCTTCTGGGAGGGCTGGAGCTATTTTGTTCCACGATGGGTTTTTAAAAGCCCAGGGGAAGAGGGAAAAGCCACACCAAGTGACTGAGGACCAGTCTGTGATGCACATCCTAGCAGCTGTGTGATTAGGGAGGGTGGCATCGTGCTGGGAGTCTGGGTTGCTTTAGGCATTGATGGCTTTCCAGCGGTCACTGTCAATGCTGTTGACACTGCCCACGTGGTAGGGCATTGAGGCGACGTCATCCAAGTAGGCTGTGGTGTCGATCTGGGTGTTGGAGTAGAAGCTGGAATCCACGCCCTCTTTCTTGGCCACAGCATAGGCATGGGGGAGGTGCACATCTACATCCTCAGGCTCATCCACTTGGCATTTGTAGGAAAAAAGGATTTTCGGCTCAGACCTGGAGTCGGGGAAAAGAATTAAGATCCTTGTTAAATGTGGCAGTATCACAAGAGACGCAACAGCAGCTACAAGGAACCTGCACTGTCCTAAAGGACAGTCAGCCAGAGCACACTACCCCATGGGGCTACCAACAGGAGAGTTCGATGATCGAAACAGCAGGGGGCTCAGCAATGAGGTACATCGGCAGAGCTACAAGTGAACAGCCATGGCTGGAATGCGGCATGTAGAGAAATATGCTCCCATCACAGCACATTTAGCTCCTAAATACCAATGGTGAAATCCTGGTGCCACTGAAATCAATGGGAGTTTTGCCACTGACTTAAATGAAGCCAGGCTTGCCCCTTAAGGCTCCTCCAGGGGATTTCAGACATGCTCTGAAAGGAGGCATTTTTATCTGAAGAACCAGCAGTTTCCATCTACAGCTGATTCCAAACCAAACTTAGCCCCCTCCAGACTGAATATGAGGCCCCAGAGACAGTTTTACTTGTTCTAAGAGTACTTCAATCTGCTGCTTCCTCCCCGACTGGCAAGATTCACACAACCATGCCTGTGTGTTTTGTTGTGTCCTGTTCTTGGAACATTAAGACACTGCATTTCCTCGGTCTGGCCACACAGTGGCACCTCAAGCCCAAGAATCAGTTACTCGGAGAGCATTTGTGCAGGGCGGAGGGATGTTTAAGGAGTTCCCAGCCTCCCGTTTTGGATATCCATCATGCTAGCTAATCCATAGACCATTTCTCTAAACCCATCAGAAAATCCAGGAGCCAAATACCGATTTAATCCTGCTGTGGGATCAGGCTCCCACTAATCAGTCGATTATTCATTTCAGTGACCAACAATTTAGCTCTTACTGGTGCTTTGCAGACATTAACAGCTTAATCCTGACAAATTCCTGTGAGTAGTTTAAGTATTATTCCCATTATACAGATGGGAGAAATGTGGGCCGAGAGAGGGGAAGTAACTTACCGACAATCACATGGGGGAACAAGAGCCACAGCCAGGAACAGAACCCAGTTCTTTTGAGTCCCTACCCAGTGCTCCATCCACGGCTTTTATTTTACAAATGGGGCAAGCTGGGCACAAAGATCAACTGACATCAAAACCCCCCTGCTGGTTTGGCTACTCACCCAAAGAAGCCTTTCAGGAATGCCACATAAATGAGAGGCGCAAAGAAGCTGAAGTAGAGGAACGTGGTGACGTCGACACAGCTTTGGAGGCAAGAGGAAACACGCAGCCATTTAGCGTCTGCTGTCTAATGAACACAACCATTCCATCCCATTCCATCCAGAGTGTCAAAGACACCCAGGGGGGGAGTAGGGGGGGAAGAGAGAACAGCAGGAAGAACCTTCTACGAAACAAGTACATTACCTTGGTGCAAATAAATGAGTTCTGCCACCAAAGCCTCACCACTCCCAGACCCCCAAGGACAGAACCAGCAGGCCCCAAGTGTCTACAGCACAGTCTCTCAGTCCAGTACATCCCAATTCAAACTCTGGGGGAACTCCTTAATAGCAGGGCATTGCACCCCATAGCAGATCCTGCCAGTTCCAAGCACAACTCAAGGGGTGTCCCCACACTACTTCTGGGAAACTGTCTGTCTCCATATCTTCCATTAATATCTACTGAACATGGTCTCTCTCATTGTGAAAACCCCAGACAAGACGAAGCCAATGGCTAGTCATCAATGGAAACAAGGTGCTGCCCCACCCTAGCACAAGAGGCCAGTGTGGAGAGAGCTAAGGAACAAATCCACAAATCCCTTATTCCCAGTAGCTTCCTGGCACTGTTGCTTTTTCCTGGTGTCTCCTACCAGGAGATCTTAACAGAAGTACTGTTTAATTCATGACAACAGCTTTATTTCCCTTTAAGGACCGTCAGGAAGTTCATTATCCCAGGACTGTGCCTAGGGCAGGGGGACAAGGTGATGCAAGGCACTCATTAAATAAGTCTTCTTAACTGAGCTACAGACTTCTCTTCCTCCTGCCAACCCAAGGACCCATCTACAGTAGCAGGCAGGATGCTGGGGCCCCCTGCATACATACCACAATCCTTCTATGATATCCACACAGAGAAGGGCGCTGCCCAAGCCCTGCACCAGATTCAGTAGCGCGAGAATTCCAGCATAGACATAAAAACTCTTCCTAGCTGTAAGACAGACAAGGACACAAGGATGAAATCTAACCCCATCAGCACTGACTGAATACATGATCATGATAGATACACTCTGCTTGATGGAGGTGACACAATCCATGTGCAGAGGGGAAGTGTGTCAAGCATTTAAAGAGAGAGCGCTATGGAATGCTTGGAATGCAGGAAGTCCATGTCCCATATTTCTTCCCCATACCACATCCTGTGCCAGGAGGTTTGCTGGAGACCAGGAAATAAACAGCTATATATTAATATGGTATAATGGATGAAACCACAGGCACATGCATCATCAAGAAAAAGGTGGGAGTTCAAAAGGGTGGTGTCAAGGCAACACATGCAAGCCTGTTACAGCTGGACACGTTGACCCGGCCTTGGTCACAAGGCAAACAAATGTGTAGCACAAGTGGCAATCTAAGGGCTTGTCTTCACTACCCGCCGGATCGGCGGGTAGCAATCGATCTATCGGGGATCGATTTTTCGCGTCTCATTAAGACGCGCTTAATCGATCCCTGATCGCGCTCCCCATCGGCTCCGGAAATCCACGTCATCAAGCGGCGCCAGCGGAGTCGACGGGGGAGTTACAGCGATCGACTCGCCGCCGTCTTCATGGTCAGGTAAGCCGATTACGATACGCCGACTTCAGCTACGTTATTCACGTAGCTGAAGCTGCGTATCGTAGATCGACCCCCCTTCCTTAGTGTAGCCCTGGGCTTAGACACAAAGGCCTGTGACTGAACTGGAAGAGGCGCTGTGGGTCAGGAATGAAGGGCATTAGTAAAGTTGTATGGAGGACAGACAAGGGGCACTGTGCATCAGGTGTAAGGGTATCAGCAGAAATGAAAGAGGCAAAGACTGGAATAGCAGGGGATACTGCAAATCTGGAGCAACGTGCATTGGCAGAGGTGTGGCCTGGCAAAGCGTGCCCTGCACCTGCCTACAGCATGCCCAGCATGTCCTCTCGCTTTAGTGAGCATCACACTGTCAAGTTTTTTTCATTTAAAGAATGAATAACCTAATGGAAGTATTCCAATAACCTGAATCACCCATCCCCCAGTTCAGCTACTGCAGCCATTTCAGGATGCTCCAGATGTATCATACTAACAAAAATGGCAGAGTTGCCAAACCAGACAAGACTGATTAGCAACTCCCAAGCAGTCAGTCTGGAAAGCTTAGAGCTTTTCCTTCCCAAGTGGCCAGCCAGCAGCTGTACGTCAAGACGACGAACGAGGGGCTTTACCTTTCAGAAGCCAAGCCCTTCCTTATGGTACTCACACCTTACAAGAGTGTCTTACTAGGACTCAAAAACACATTACACCTCTCCCCACTCCCACGATAATGGAAAAGCCCCATTCTCTTCATTCAATGCCTTGATGGTCACAGCGGGGACACAAACATGCTCTCTCACTCTCTGTCATCTCAGGAGGGAGAGACTCTGAAATGCAAGACATGCCACCATGCAGGGATTTCACCACTCAAAAATTAGCTACTTGTGCTTTACAGAACCCCAAAGTAACCCTCATTCACCATGGATGCCTACGTGCATCCCATTGTGCTAGGACATTTTTGTCTGCCAGTATGAAAAAGTGCTGGAAGGTTAATAATGACCAGCTACACCAACCCTACAGTATCCTAACCACCCAGAAAATGGAGATCCCACTGAGCAGCAAACCTCTACTCAATCCCCTGCCACATACCCAATGTCCCAGTCACTGGTTGAGGAGGGGTGTGTGTATTTGCTGTAGACTTGGTTACAGGGGATATCTAAGGAAAATGTAAACCAACCCCCACCCCCAACATGGTTCTGTCCCAGCATTGACTGGTTATGCCATATGAAACCTAGTGTGTCCACTTACATGGCAGAGAAATCCGGTCTTTCAGGGGAGTTTTTGGAAGAATCACCACCAAGGAATAGACCTGTTGAGGCAGAAGGAGACAGCTAGGTCCTTGCCCCTTGCAAACTGTTCTGCCGCTGGCTTGGGGTTAAACTGCAAAAGTCTCAAGGGAGCGGTGGCTGTGCAAAGTGCCAGGCACTCCATTGGCACTATACAACTATGAATTCACAGGGAAAAGGAAGGAGATACAGGGAACCAAGCCATTGATATTGAAGCCAATGGAAGCCCTAGGTGCTCAGCACCTTGCTGGCTCAGGCCTTTAGGGGCTCTTCACTTTGCAACACTGGGAAGAGGCATCAAGCAGAGCTAGAATTTTGCTGCCAGAAATGGAGCCCCTCCCACCCAATCTTCATCTGCCCTCCCTACCCCTCTGAGAGGCATCAACTCCCAGGTGTTCCCAGTTCCAGCACTGCAGGCAGGGAGTTACAAGAGATTAAGCAGGTCCCTTTGGGAAGCCGGGAGCTGTCTAGTGCCTGGGGTTTTGCATTTGACTACCTAGACCCAATTCTCACTATGCTGTTTAGAAGACATCAAGCACCTAGGTAAGCAGAGATAATAGAAACACTATCCAGGGAAGAGGTATCTGTGATGAACTAGGACTGTTGTTAAGGTTTCCCCGAGTACTGTGTGGGTGCCTCGGTTTCCCCTATGCAGTGCTTGACTATCTAGGTGGTGGGACAAGGGTGCATGATTGTTACAAAGCCCTAGAAGGCAGGTGTGGGCAGAGGCCTGGACACAGAGAATGGCCCTGTCTCCTGGCAACAGATGGCCCGGCCCCTCCCCTGCAAAGGTGAGAGCTAAAGGTGTTGGAACAAAGGGATCAGGTGACCTCCTGGCCCGGGAAGCAGACAAAGGAGAGAGGCGGGGCTGGACAGTTTCAGTGGGAGCTGGCTAAGGAAGAGGGAGGAAAGGGCAGACAGGGTCTGGCCTCCCTGCCTCCGTTTGGAGCTGTGGGGTGAAATGCAGGGAGACCCAAGCTGGGGTCTAAGCTCCCTGCCCCCCGGAAGGCCCCGGCTGAGGGGTCCTGGATGTACTGACAAGCTCTGGTTGGACTGTGTTCCTGGCATCTATAATAAACCTTCTGTTCTACTGGCTGGCTGAGACTCCCAGTGAATCCGGGGAAGAGGGGTGCAGGCGCTGACTCCCGCACACTCCGTGACAACTGGTGGCAGTGGTGGGATGTTCTGCACCCCCAGGAACGGCGCTTCCTGCAGTAAGTAACTGGGGAGCAGTGGAACAAAGGGGGGCTAACGAAGACCAGGCGTGCTGAAGGCTCACAGAGGAACGGTTTCGGGGAGCGGAGGAGCTACACTTAACCCCTGGGAGTGTGTGACCAGCGAGAAGGACTGTGCAATGATGGGGTCCCCCTGGGGGCTGCAGTGAGCAGTCCCAGGGGCGGAGGAGCCTGCGGCTTGGCCCTGGGAGAGAGAAGGATTTTTGCAGTGACAGGGTTCCCCTGGGGGTGCCGTGAGTGGACCCAGGGGCGGAGGAGCTGCAGCTCGACCCTGGCAAAGAGGCGGTGACCTGGAGAAGGGCTGGCACACTTGGGGTTCTTCCTGGAAACCGTGGGGAGCTAAGAGCACACAGGCCTGTGAATCCACAGCAACTTGGGAGCAGTGAAGTGATGGTGTATTGCTTTCTCCTTAAAAGAAGCATTGTAACCCTGTGCAAAAAGAGAGGGATACGCATTGGGAAGCTCACTAAAGCGCAGTTAATTGTGCAGCTGGAGGAGGATGACCATTCTAAGGAGCAGATTCCTGACCCCGATGGGGCTACAGCAGGATCTGGGAGCAGCTGGAGCGGTAGCCAGGCATCCCCAAGAGTCTGGTCCCCAACCAGACGGGGGCCTTCACGATCAGGTTCCCCAGCAGGGGATCGGAGACGGATGGGACTGGAGCTGAGTCCGAGAGAGCAAGAGGACTGTGAGAGATAGCGAGAGCCCGAGAGAGACCTACAGGAGAAGCAGCAGCAGCAGCATGAACGGGCGGTGGTGGAACTGAGAGGCATAGGGGAAACCGAGGCACCCACACAGTACTCAGGGAAACCTTAACAACAGTCCTAGTTCGTCACAGTATCGATTTGATACTTCTCCAAACTGTCTTTCCATGTGTCTCAGGGGAGGGTCAGAACGTGCTTTGTCCTTACCAGAAAGAAAAAACAGGAGCTGGCGAGCCAGAAGTGCCTTCCTCCATGGCCGTAGATGTTGAAGTCTTCCGCTGAGAGGTGAGCATCAGGGTAGAGGATCTCCAGTGTCCCCTAACAGAGAGAAAGGCATTATCAGGACACAGCCTCTTAATCTCCCACACACACCACCACTGGACAAAGGATATTTGTATTTACACATGCTCAGACAACTGCTCCACTGAACTCTGCACCTTGCATTGCTCAGACATCCCCTCCGCCCCCAGGCAATTCAGCCTCATCTAGGAAGACAGTGGGTGAGATATGGGTGAGAAGCTGGGGACCCACAGGACTCCAACAGAGCAGAAAGAGTGGGAAGGAAGTGGCAAAGGTAGGTGTCTGTTTAGTAATATATAAGCAGCCATCTGAATGTATGTGCAATCCCATATTATTGCAAAGGGAGAGACTTTTCCCCTGGGGAGCAAGCAAGCCAGGGGACCAGCCACAGTGCTTGGGTCTGGAGGAGAACAGCTCCTGTGATGTCCCAGAAGACAGAATGGATGGGAGGCAGGCAACTGGATTCAAAGGACCACTGGTCTGACCTGGAATGGCAAATGCCATATTCCCTCCTCCAGAACTGACACTTCCTATTGTAATATCCAATCTGTAAAATCCTTGCACTTGTGCACAGCTGAGAAAGGAGACCCAGTCTCATATACCAGGAGCCTGTCTGAAAGCAGGTTAGACAGAGATCTGATTGCACAGACAATGAAGAGAAAGAGGGAGTTACTGAATCCAGATACAGCTCAGCCACTTGGTATTTAATGAGGCTCTTCCAGCGTACCATGTGGTAACAATCTGCTCACTGCCTCTGTATGTGAGAGCCTGAACACTGAACAATGACTGTCCTGTTACTCTGGTACTGCCTCAAATAGAGAGGCTATTACAAAGGGCTGGCCACTGCCACTAGTGAAGATGAGAACATGCCCAGACACACAGCACATTGTTCAGAGAGAGTGAGACGCAGCTAATAGACCAAGTGGTAATGTGATGGGAAGTGGTAGCTCTCAGTGCAGGGAGAGGCAAGCGAGGTGAGGCTGTGAAGGCCCACTGGACAGCTCTAGTTCAATAAGCATGTCCTGTTTCTTCTTCCATTTAGGATGGAACCAAAGACTGGAAATGGAAGTAATTCCCTAGATGTGAAAAGCTCCAGCACCCACTCCTCAATCCCTTCAAGCAGCCAGTTCCCACCCTAACCTGGTATCGGATTCCCTGACCCACCACTGAGCCTGGGTTGCTTTCAATCCACTGTACTAGAGGTGAAAGGCTCCAGGCTCACAGAATGGAGATTACTCTTGGCCACACTTCTTTCCTCCCCAGACTCCAAAGCAACAGGCCCCTTTCTCCACACAGCTGGCCAGCTCTTCCCAGGCAAACACTGCTCAACACCAAACAGCGCGCTGTCCTTCACTAGCACTAGCTTGCAGGCCCCCGTGTGCTCACCTGGGTAACAGAGTAAGCCAGGGACAACACTGTGGTGATCGCCAGTACACGCTTGACACTGGACTTGCTCTCGAGATGACCTGAAAATAGGAAGGGGAGATCATACCCTCACAGTCACCCTCACCACATCAGCTGTCTCCAGGAGCTGCTGTCACACTAGAAAGCCCTTGTCCACCTCCACCCCCAGTAGGAGGATTACAGCTCGTTTAACCCACAGCAGCTGTATTACTGCCCAGACTGCTTAAGCCTTCCACAGGACTCAGCATGTCACATCTATAAAACAGGAGACTCTGACTCTGCTTCCTTCCCACCCATCCCCACCCCAGAACAGCAACTTCCAGTACGGTTACAAGTCAGAGTGAGCAGCAGTGTTATCTACACAGAACTGCTGGAAACTCTTCTCTTCTGAGAAGAGTTAAAGGAGGAGTCAAGTCAGGGCCAACGCCATCCGGGAGAACCTGCATCGAGGTTGTGAACCCTCTGGGGTGGGAGATCCAGTGTTTAGATACTGCAGTGATGAGCATGACAGAAACATTGATGAGTACACACATGCGCCTGAGGACTACTCGATGTGAAGGAACATCTCCCTGGGCTCAAATGAAAGCACCTCTGATAGGCTGCAGAGGAGACTTCATCCTGCCCATGCCACTAAGAGGGAAGAGACAGCAAAAGGAGGTGGATAGAAGGGCCCTGGAGGAATCTCCCTCCCAAAGACAGTGGGGTTCAAGCAAATAGAATAATGACTTTCAGAAGCCCGTAGGAAGAATTTGCATGCTGGAGGGGACATTTTCAAAAGTCTGCTTCTGCACCAGCATCCTCTCCTTCCCCCAATTTGCATGCACCATCACCACAACCACACGTGTGACTCCAACATTCGTGTGTTGTCCTGGCAATGGCACGAGCCACACAGGAAATGGCACAAATGACCCCTCTAGTCATTTCCAATAACGAGAGCCTTACTTGCCTCCCATCTTTATTCTAGTGATGCCCCGCTTCACAGAATTACCCCACCCCCGCTGGCAGAGGCCAGACTGCACACACCACCTCCATGGAAGGGAAGAGACACATCCGGAGCACTGGAAAGCAGGAAGGTTTTCTGGCACCTACCGAAGGCGAGGCCTAGGATCACCACACTCAGCTCAATGGCCAGGAGGAAGAACCTCGTGATCTCCCACAGGATCTAAGAGACAACAAAGACCAGGGTCAGAAGGGCCAGGAGCCAAGGGAAGTTTATACAGAGAGACTCCACCCCCTTGCTCTGGGGGAAGACACTCTTGAGATGGAGCTGATCATTCCCATATATCAGGGGTGGCCAAACTTACTGATCCTCCGAGCTACATATGAAAATCTTCAGAAGTTTGAGAGCCGAGCGCACCCGCTCAGGGCTTCTGCCCTGCGGGAGGGTGGTGGGGCTCAGGGCTTCGGCCCAATGGGAGGTGCCTGCCAGTGCTCGGGGCTTCAGCAAGAGCAGGGCTGAAGCCCTGAGCCCCGGCAGGTGCCTCCGGTGGGGCTGAAGCCCCTAGATCACCTCCCCCGGGGAAGAAGCCCCTAGCCCCACCATCCCACTTCAGAGCAGAAGCCCTGACCTCTCCCCACAACCTCCACTCCCCCGAGTCTAGTAGGTGGAGAATGTGGGGCTCCGCAAACCGCACTGTAACTATAAGAGAGCCACATATGGCTTGCAAGCCACAGTTTGGCCACCCCTGCCATATACCTTCCTCACCCTTTGCAGAGGAGGGTGCCGAAAATTAACTAATGCCCCCAATTACACCCCTTGCCATGAGGCCCAGCGCTGCACACACTGCCCACCCAGCAGAGGAGGACTGAGTGGGAATGAATGATGCACCACCTGAAGGACTGAGAAAATGGCCCCAGTTCAGCATAGTTAAACCCCTCCCTCTGGGGCAGGGGGTGTCATCTCTGCTGCATTCCCAATCACTGCCAACCCAAACAACATGAGACTTCATCACCTTAGAAACTAGGACTATTGGGGCTTTTCTGCAGCAAATAAAGGACTAGGAAAATTCTAGTGCCCTCCTCTGGTGCTGCCTATCCAGGGATCTCAAAGCATAATAAACTCTTAAAGCTCCCTAACGGGCTGGTAATTATTATTTCCATTTCACAGACAGGGAAACCAAGACACAGAGAGACGAAATGGTTTTCCCTAAAGTGAAGCAGTGATTTATCTGGGATTAGAACCCAGGAGTTTCAGGAGTACCCAGTATATCCCCTGGGGAGTTACTCATGACCTTCAGAAACCCGTCGCACAACAGCAATTCCTATTTAAAAAAAGATGCACGTCCTGTTATAGCGCCCCATCTTGCAAAGCCACGTAACAGCACCTCTCCTGTAGGGAGTACTGGACAGGATATCTATGTCCCTCCATGATTTCCCAGCACCACAAACAGGAGAGAGCTGAAGAGAGGCACAGACAGTTACTCTCATGAAATCTCATCCCTTATTTAATGTTCAGACCCTGATGCATGGAGCAGAGGCTCAGGAAAAAAGTTACCGTGATCCAGCTAGTCACTCACAACAAGTAGTGTGTTAAAGAGCAGTGATCTGCCACAGGGAACATCAAGAAAGGGAACCTAGAAATTACAAGGGCACCCAGGGAACTCTGACTAGAGATGGTTACATTTTCTAGGTAGGACTTCTGCCTCCAACAATGCAAGAGCTACAGAGCATTTGATTTAGGGGATGCCTTTTTGTGGTAATCATTTACTTTACAAAGACATTTCCTGTTTGCCCTTTGCTTGATCCAGAAACATTCAGTTATTAGGATCACAATGGACTTCAATGTTGTTTGTTCTCAGCACACAGGAAAGTACCCCACATTTTTCACAAGGCTGCAGCCAGGGACATTAAAGTCTGGGTGTTGCCCGTCATTAGGCAATTGTAGGAGGACCTGGCTTGGCATCAAGATGCCTTGCTGATTCATTCTCTCCTTGCAAGATGGAGATTTTGCTATTGTTGATGTGTTATTTAGGAAGTTCATTGTACAACAGATCTGTATGCTGTGATCCTTTGGCTATGGTTATCAGAACGAGATTCCACAGTATCCACATGCTATGAACGTTGCAGATAAAAACATTCTTCCAGTATGCATGTAAACAGGAAGCTGCTAGTCACAAGGGCCATAACTGTGCAATGCAGACATGTCCAGGGTCAGTGCTGTACTCACCTTATCAGCAACTGTGGCAGCATCAGAGGCACTGACTGTCATGGAGACAACAGCACGAGCAATCCCAACCAGAGCCACCACAAACACCTAGGAAAAAAAAAGCAAAGATGAGCTCGTGTCCATATGCTGCACATTGCCTAATATGATAATCAGGAATTCTGCTCTAGGAACCAGGTTCCACCTTAGCATGGAAGCCTAACAGTTAGTACTCAGGGACTTCTGAGTCAGAGATCCAAGACAGAGTCCTAGGGCTGGTCTCCCACTCCCCAGGCTTACTTAGTGTGAGAATTGCATAGGCAGCAGGCTTAGACCCTGTGAACGAGTGAACACCTCATGTCTCTCAACAACCAGTGAAAGTAGGGTGACCAGATGTCCCGATTTTATAGGGACAGTCCCGATTTTTGGGTCTTTTTATTATATAGGCTCCTATTACCCCCACCCTCTGTCCCGATTTTTCACATTTGCTGTCCGGTCACCCTAAGTGAAAGGAGCTCTGAAAGGAGCCTCATCCAGTCCTTATACACAATGGCTTTGGGGGGGGGAGTTTCTCCAGGGTCCCTATGATGAGGGCAAGTGCCTAGTGTGATTCAATATACAGAGCTCACCAGATAACAGATACCACAGGATATCAGCTAACAGACCTCAGATCTGTTATAAAGCAGAGCTCCACAGTCCATTCATTAAACACTGGAAACCCTCAAGAATGCAGAAGATGGGAAATCAGCTGAGGCCAAGGGCTTTCGAGTTTCTGAAAACGCAAGTCATTCCAAGAAGAGTTGCCAGCATTGTGGGCTAACTTATGCTAATCCTCTAGGGATATAAAGTGGCTAAACCTATCCCAATAGGGGGAAAGGTCAAATCTGATTAACCAGCTCACAAGCTGTACTGGCCTTTCCACAGTGACGGTGAGCCGGGGGGTGGGGTGGGGTGGGGTGGGGGGGGCTATATCATAACGCGTACTGCACGGGTGTTTTGAAGCGTACCACCTACTACAGATCTCCATAGCACCTTCCTGAGCAGTCCAGCTTTACATCCCAGTGGGTGCTCTGAAGGACACCCTTGCAGTGGAGTGTGAAGAGGAGCGCAACCCGAGGAGAGGACAGTGTTATTACTCACTGGAGTGCAAGGTTTGGGGAAAAGTTGTGCTGAGAAGCAAAATCTTTGAATGCTCCATTGCACCAGTTTAGCAGCCATATTTTCCTTCCCTATATGGGAACTGGATCTTCTTTGCTACTGCTGTAAGGGGAAAAAGACTGGCCTCTCCTCAAAGCCCATACTTATTTTTAACAATGAAGAAACTGCATCAGCTCAGTAAGGAATCAGTAAATTGTACTAATGCGACTCTTCAGGGTTTTGAGAAGGGGCAAGAGGAGATGTAGGCTGTCTTTAGCCTGTCACCAGTCCAACAGGCTGCACCATGCCCTGGGAGAGGAGAACCTTCATTCGCTTTTTAGAAACCAGACAGAGAGAGTTGTCTGAAGGGACACTGTCAATTTACAAATCCTGATTTCAAAGAAAACATTTTATGTCCTCTTTTTCCTACCAGTATACCCGAGATTATAAAATGGAGACATGCTTTTCACTGTCTCTGCTGCTGGGTTACTTTTTGCTCCTCCCAAAGCCAACAGTCTAGACAGTTTCACTTTTGTTTCTTTCCTTCAGTTTTTGGTCAGTTGCACTTTTCTGTTCCATGGCACTTGCTCCCTGCTGAGCCAATTGCAGGCACACACACACACACCACTGGGAAAGGTTAAAATCCAAATGTAAAGCTATTGATAATGCTTTTAAAAATTCCTGGACATGTTTCTAATTATTAGATTGTTCAAAGATTTCCTACCACCACCACCACAGGCCATTCTCTGACATGCTGGGCCTGCATTACTTGTCTGTACCCCCTTTCCACAGCTCAGAACTTCCAATTACAGACTGAGTCTAGGTTTGCTATTATTAGTGCCTCCATTTTTCACACTTTTTCACACCGCTCCTCTTGCTCATGTATAAACAGGCATTTCCCTCTACCAAGGTGAACTCTGCCCAGCAGGGCACCGTACTGCTGCCGCATTACTCCCACTGACAGACAACACACATATGCATGCTGTTTTGAGGCAGCCAGGGGCCTAATTGCACACCTATGACAGTAGCTTCATGAACCTCATCCGCACACTTAATCCAGCCAGGTCCCTAGCTGCACTCACACCATGCACCAAAGGCAGCACAGCTGACAGAAATAGAAGCTACTACAGACATTTTCCTATCCTGATTACAGGCTGCATGTGACTTTTTAAACTGTGGAAAGGGAAAGGAGATCCAATGTGTTTGAGAATTAGGACTGTTCTCAACCACATGTTCTGTTTTCACCCTCCAACCTCACATAACCAAGAATCCATGAGAACGCTCTCAAAACCAAAGCTGGGCCATCCAACTGGAACAAGCAGTCACTTTCCCGCTGCGTCAGAGAGGAATTCCCAGGCTGGGGGTCTGTAGGTTCCAGGAACTCAACGGGAACCCATCACATCAGGATTTTCCATAGAGGGTTAACTAATGTGCAGTCTCTTTCTGGCAGCTTCATGCATTTCATTTTTCAGGGGATTCGCTTCCACTATATCTCAGTGTAAAGTCAGTGTTGTTTTAAATGTGACATATTGTAAGAGAGGCAATGAGCAGGGAAGATATAAGATACTAGATAGCAAGGTGAAGTAAAAAAAATTGTGCTAGAGTAAAAATGGGTCACTTAATGGTAGAGAAAGACCCCACCCAAAACCCCAGATCCAAACATCCCCCAAGTCTCAGAGAAGTGTAATCCTGATCTGAATCCAAACTCTGAAGCTCTGTTCCCATTTCTAACAGTGAATCTCAATTTAAAAAGAAAACCTATATGTTTATGCAGGAGCCAAATGGCTTTTACCTCCGAGGGATCTGACTCAGGTTCTCCCCAAACGATAAATGTTCTGGGAAGGCGGGTGAGGGTGGAAAAAAAACAAAAACACACATACCACTTTAACACTCCCCAATCAATTCAGAGAGCAGTGCTGGTACTCACTAGTATGTAGAAGGTAGTAAAGATGGGGCTGGAGGTGACATGGATCTTGGCCCTGGCAGAGGGCAGTTTCCAGAGAAGAAAGACAAAGAAAAGCACATTGGGAACCAGAAGCATAAGGTCCCAGTAGCGGACTCTGCAAAAAGTAAAATACAATAGTTAAAAGTGCATTTGAATGATCTCCCCCCACCCAGAGGCAGGCACCAGCCTCACTTTCCCCTGCTCCCACACCTGAGAGGGAAAGCCATCATTCCCTGGACAAGGTCCAGCCCCAGCTCCTACACCTCACCTGGACTTTCCGATGTCTTCATATAGGAAGAGCAGGCACTTGTGTGGCACAGTGATGTTGGTGTCATTGATTGCCCATGTTGTTGTTTGGGGCAGAGCCGTCACATTATCTGAGGCCATAACCAGGGCAGTGGCAGCAGAGTGGGTGATATTGTCATACGTGGATAACTTCACCACAGACGTCACAGACTGGGACATCCTGCCTCTGCTCTGGACATGGGACAGAGAGTTAGAGTCACACACAATGGGTGCTAAGACCAAGCATGATACAACACAGAACAACCAAGATGAAGGCAAAAAGCAACCTTAAGTCAACTGAGCAGGAAGATCAGCAAAGAGCATCCCTGACATTAGACCCTATGTAACTGCATCCTACTCACTACTGCACATTACCAACATCAGCCCTTTTCATCCAAGGATCTCCAAGCAGTCATCAACAAAGTAAACCCCTCACCACTTCTGGGATATAGGTTACTATCACTGTTCCTAATTTATGAATGTAGAAACTGAAGCACAGTTATTCAGTGACTTCTCCAATGTCACATTGGGGGACAGCCAAGTGTAGAAACCTGGAGCCCAGGGTCACAGTTACCTCTTCTGTACCACACACCCTCTCCCTAGCATTTGAAGGAAGATGAGATTGGTTTCAGCAGGGGAGTGGGCAGTTACCATATGACTTGCCCTCCCTGAATGCATACTCACACTCTCCTTGCCTATATGCCTGACCTATCTCCACATCTCTTAGGTACCAGGGGCTGCTCCTGCTGGGTTATTAGTTGTCATTCATATGTTATTGGGCCAAATTCTGCTCACATCCATGAAATCCCAAGTCCTGGCCACAGACTTCAGTGGGGTTGCAGAAATTGGCCCCATGATTTCTTCTAAGGACCCAAACATACCTCAGTCCTAACTGGGCTCATGCACATAGTACTTACAAACAGACATGCAAATTATATACAGATCCGGCCAGCACCAGAGAAATGAAGCCTGGGAGGCAGTCTCATGCTATGCTTCATGGGACATAACGTGTCAGGTTAAAGCAGACTGGGAGACGGGAGACCTAGATTGATGGGAGACCTAACCTGAGATCATTTAGTTGGTGTTGGTCCTGCTTTGAGCAGGGGGTTGGACTAGATGACCTCCTGAGGTCCCTTCCAACCCTGAGATTCTATGATTGCATCACTGGTCCTGCAGCTGTCGTGATGCAGGACCTTGGTCCAATCCCCTCTCTACAGTTTCCCCAGCTGTAAATAGGAACCCGACCCTTGCAATGTGCTTTACATTTCAGACACAAGATGCAATATAACTGCAAAGTCCTGTTCTCTCTAGAACCCAGCTCTCCCCAGCAGAGCCATCACAGAGCACAGTAAGATTAAGAAAACCTGCCTACTGTCATCACAGCGTCACATGTCCCAGGCACTGGGCGTAGACATGTCACTGGCAGGATATCTCCACTGGGAAAAAACCCACCACTCACAGTAGCCAGTCTCAGACACTGGTTCAACTGACTTAGGTTAGTGGGTCTCACACTCTTGGGCTAAAAATAGCAGTGTAGACATTCTGGCTCAGGCTGCAGCCCAGGCTCTGGACTTCTCAAGGGAGGAGGGTCTCAGGGCCTGAGCTCCAGCCCAAACCAGGAATGTCTACACTGATATTTTTAACCCTGGAGCATGAGCACAAATCAGTTGACCCAGGCTCAGAGACTTGCCATCGCAGCGTTATTGGAGTTGGGGTTTAGTTTTTTGTGTGTGTGTGTGGGGGGGGGGGGGGGGTTTGCAGTGTAGACGTACAAATAAAGCTTTGGCAGCCAGTTTGCTGTAGCTAATCCAGGATTTATCTCAACAAAATTCCACTTCATGTGGCTTCAAGCCACAGTCAGCATTGTGAAAGTGAGCAGACAGGATGAGTGAATTTAGGAAGGTAGGGGTTTTTGCCACATGCTGGCAGCAGGAGTCAGCAGATGGACACTCTCACAGATGGGAGGAGGAGAGGCACAGCTCTGTGTCATATGCTGAACCTTTAGCATTCAGGGGCTGCCTGAAACTCTCAAACACAGAGCTGTTCTTTCTTTCTTCTGGAAAACTGGGATCCTTTTCAGGGCTTACAAGGCAAGGCGAGTGGGGGAGCTCTCTGCTAACAGACCCACTTTTCATCCCTACATTCTAACAGGTACTTTGTTGGGCTGGGGATTTCTTTAATGATCACTGTATGTTTCATTGCCTTAGGTACATAACATTAAACAAACACACTCTTGGGAAGATTAACTTTGTGCTGAGGTGGCAATTTCTGTGCCAGAAACCCTAGTTTGGCCGAGGTTCCAATGAGTGACCTTCAGATTATAGAGACATCCTCTCCTCCCACAAGAGGTGCATTTCATCTTCTCCACTTCCCACCATTCCTAATCAGCGTAGACACGTCACTGAAGCAGGCATTTTCTCCAATTACTTTGCTCTATCCTTCTAGCCTGACATATGCGACAGACCTCTTCACTCTAGGAAGGGCAGGAATTGGGAAGGAAAGGGTGGATACCATCATGCTTACCTGCATAGCAGAAATTCTGCCTAACTTTTTTTTAAATAGGATGCCTAAGGGAGGAGAAACAGCACCATGAGTGCAGGGAGGGGAAAGAGAGTCATGAAAACAACTGTGAACCATGACACCCCAGTGACATCCACTCTGGGACACAGCATCTGACCTGCCTTCCCCAAGCAGAAAGAGCCTGGGTAGAAATCAGTCTGTTTGGGAGTTAAATAGGAAAGAACAAACATCTTTCTTGTAGAGGGCATCCCAGAGACGCCAGATCCTCTCCTTAAAAGTCACCAGTATCATGCAAATACAACACAGTGGTGATAAGCAGAGCTGGGCTGGCCAGATCTAAGACCTACAATCACAAAGCCTTGAAGGGCAAGTCATTACTGAGCCTGGCTCTCAACCAGGCTACTAGTTCTGGGCAAATGCCAGATGTCCTATTTTTCTTCCAAAGACGCTCGATATAAAACCAAAGTAATAAGACATCTAGCACTGAGGAACAAGCCAGAGGAACAAGCCTAGGTTGGCCCACGCTGTGTGGATGAGGCAAAATCATATTATACCCAGGTTTAAAAAAAAAAGTAGTGCAATAATTGGGGGGAGGGATAGCTCAGTGGTTTGAGCATTGGCCTGCTAAACCCAGTGTTGTGAGTTCAATCCTTGAGGGGGCCATTTAGGGATCTGGGGCAAAAATTGGGGCTTGGTCCTGCTTTGAGCAGGGGGTTGGACTAGATGACCTCCTAAGGTCCCTTCCAACCCTGATTTATTTATTTTTTAAATGGCGATATGCCAATCTCCTAGAACTGGAACGACCTTGAAAGGTCATCGAGTCCAGTCCCCTGCCTTCACTAGCAGGACCAAGTACTGTCCCCTGACAGATTTTTCTATGATCATATTCTATGATCTATGAATAACCCAGGTCCCTCTTCTTTCTCCCACAGGAAGTATTTCTTTGTCAGACACCAACTCAATTCACACTCTTCCTTCCCCATATTTTGGACAGAGCTGAAGTCATTCTGACCTAAACTGCATCAATTTCTCTGTCCAAGCCCTAGACTCAGAAGGGACAATAGCAACAGGAATGTGTGCCTGGCTATTTAGATCTTACCATTATTATTTATCTAGGCCTAGAAGCCCTAGTCATGGAGTAGCATGGAGCACTCATGTTATTGTTGGTGTGACATAAAAATGGCAGGTATTTTTGCCCCGTCACTAAAAAAAGTTGGATTTTTTAAAATCTTATTTTATTTTTAAATTAGGACATTCTAACAATTTCAAAGATAGATGAAGTTTGTGGCTGAAATTACTGGACAGCAGTCTGATCTCTCAAGGCCCATCTCCTCCACAGCTGAATTACACAGATAGCAGAGTTGTAGCTTGGTTTCCCAGACTGGTGAGGAAAGGATATTTTTCTTCCTTTCTGACAACCATGTTAGAATCCCCTGTTTATCCATTACATGGCACGATCAGCAGCCTTTTCCACATACAAGCAGCCCTGATCACAGAAAACTGCTAACACCCACCACGTTTAAGTGCAACTGTTATTGCAATGTCTGTAAAGGTGAAAATAAGGGGGTGGGGGGAGGAAGGTTGAAGCACAGCTTTTCAAGAGTCACCCTATCAATGTTTGCTTCAAAATTCCTGCACCCTCATTTTGTCCTCGGGACAAGCTCACGCGATGGGTTTTTCCACCCAGTGGCAGAAATACATTTAATTTCCCTCTGCCCTCCCAGTTTCAATTTCACATCAGAATTTGAAGCAAGTTTTAAAAAGAAAGAAAAGAAAACCACAATGCTAAAAAAATAAATAGCAGAAGTTTCAACAGTGACCCAAACCCACAATATAATGAAGCGTAGGTTATGAGCAGAGTCCTTCATAAATATCCCTTAGCTTAGCATAGCAGACAGGAAGATAGTGCTGCCTTCTCATGGAGGGGTGAGAGGAGTAGCAAAGAAACAGAGTCAACATACCCCATGTAGGAGAGAAGGTGGGATGACCACCTGTTTAAAGCAAATGAAGGACTCTGGAGATCCTCACCCCCACTCCAGCCCTTTACATCATGCACCAGAGGTACCAGAGCAGAATAAATGGGCCCTAGAAGCCCTGGTTCCAGTCACAAGAAAATTGCCCCAGTGCAGGCAGTAAGGATGCCTCCAAAGGGCCACCTCACCAACCCCCCTTGGTCCCAAACAGCACTGCAGCCATAGAATTCTGTAAGGTACTTCAGGATCTTTTGATGAGAGACACCTAGAGAAGTGCAAAATATTACATGCACTGGAGAAGAAAGGTCTTAGCGTTCTGCCATTTGAGCTCACTTGACTTGCCAGAGCAGACTTGGTTTAGAACAGTGGTTTTCAACCTGTGATCTGCAGACCCCTGGGGTCTACAAACTACATCGGATTTCCAAAGGGGTCCTTGCCTCCATTTGAAAATGTTTAGGGGTCTGCAAATGAAAAAAGGTTGAAAACCACTGGTTTAGAACACAATCTAGTTTTTAAAAGCTAGTGTTTTCTGATGTGTGTGAGGGTTAACAATAGATGCAACATACTCTCACACACAAGTGTTACCACTATCATCTGTTTCAACAATTTATCTTTCCTAGGTATCCCATCCTTAGTACCGCACACAAAAAATTTTCTCCACGTTAGTGATGAGTAATTTGTAGTTGATCATATATTGCAGAATATTTTGAATTTAGTTTCCGTTCACAATGATTACCTGGAGCTCAACTACATTGCAAACGGCATTGTGGAGTGATCATATTAAGTGCCACAATAAAAAGCTTCAATAAGAAAGACTGCTTGTGCGCTCTTGGCAGATTTAAAGTCCAACACATCAACTGCCTTCAAAATCACCTAAACAGTATCAAAATTCAACAGAATTGTTTGAGAAATCTTAAGTTTGGTCCTGATCCTGCAATGAGCTCTTAGTGAACAGAGTCCTGGGCCCGTATGGAACCCCACTGTAGGATCAAAGCCTTACCATTAAGTAAGAAACTCAGGGCAACATTTTAAAATGTGTATGCCTCACGTTAAACACCTAATTCCATACTTAGGCACCTAAACAAGTAGCCTAACTTTCTGAGGCACTGAGTACCCACCACTCCCAACAGAGTTTGAAAATCAGGCTACCCATGAGGTGTCTAAAGAGACATCAAACTTGGGGCACCCAAGTTTGAAAAGCCTGGCCTAAAATGTAAATTTTAAGTAAAACTTGTTCCCAAGTTAAGAGGCCAGGTCTGAAGGCCAGTTAGAGATCATTGTCAAACCTTGTTTACAGTCATAATAATAGCTTTGCTTGGGGACACATGGGTACGCCAAAGATTTTCAAATAGGGATTCAATTATCGTCATAAGGAAATCTCCCAAACTTCTCCCACTTCATACAGTAAAGCTGCACTCCCTCTTAGTAAAGGCTTTTAAAAGAATAGCATTTGTACATTCTTAGATCCTCAAATATGCAGGCTCACATGAAAGCTCCCAGTGATGACTATAATTCACACATGATGCAGTTAGTTGTTGGTGCTTCCCAACAACAGCTGGGCCAAGCTGCCACCACCTTCCATCTGCGAGGAGATTTGCTTGATTTCCATTTTGAAACACTCACTCCTCATGGAAGAGGTTTGCAGTCAATTTCAATGTTTCTCAAAAACAACACTGAAAGCTCCCAGTCAGCAGCAACCAGGCAGGGAACAGACATTGTGCTGCTAGAAGTTACTGGTTTATGAAACCCAGTGTACATTCAAAAAACACAACTAGCAAAAAGAGAGAGTATTTCTCGTCTTCTTTAGAACTCCTGAGACCAGCAACAACCTCCCCAACATACACACATCCCCCAAAATAAACAGATTGAACAGGTATTTCCCATTAAAGCCTGGTCTACACACAAAGAACCTGTCTACACCAGGAAAAAAGGTGTATTGTTAAACTGTAATACATTACACTAAAATCCTAATGTAGCCAGAGCAAGTTATAGTTTTAAATGTGTTAGCTGATCAGGATGAGTCCTAGGCTTCCTGCTAGCATGTTAAAACTATCCAAAACACACCCCAAGTTACCTCACTATAACTAAAGGTTTGTTTTAAAGCGATTTAGTTAAACCCATGAAAACCCTTGTGTCAGTTTAAACCTGGATTATATCAGTTTAGCTTGTATTAGTAAATGTACAGGCACAAACTAAACCTATGTAACCTGTTTTTAACTGATACAAGTATGTCCACATGGGGGTTTGCAACAATTATTTTAGTTTTTAAAAGTGATTTTAAAAACAGATGCCGTTTCTGCATGTAGCCAACCCCTAAGAAGCTCATCGCTCTCATATTAGCAGGTACCTCCCCACAGGAAGG